>CM065136.1:29079490-29444490 GCA_033026305.1 Cirrhinus molitorella | reverse complement strand
AGGTTATTATATTGCTCTTAATGCTCCATCACTGTGAGCTGTGCATTTTAATGATGTCTCTGATAGGAACAGCTATTGTTGATATGAACTGAGACCTGATAGATTAGCCACCATATTTTGCCCCTGGGATGTTTAATGAGCAAAGTCTGTGTACACCTGGGGTTAAAAGATAATTGGTTATCATTAACGCTTATCTGCATGCCAGTTACGTGCATCACGTTTGTACCACAAAGACAAATACTGTCATTTTCGATGCAAGTAAAGCACTTTTATGCTGTATAAAGAGCAAAAACAGTCTGCATATTTGCTATATACAAAAATAATATATTTCTAACGTGTTACAATTATACTAAAATGTTAGGGCTAAAACATTACAGGCTGGTAACGGCCCCCATGCTGACAAAAAAAGATCTTTGTGACTAATAGTTTAGTGCGTGTTGTTTTATCTGCTGTATCCAATGGAAATCTGTTCCACAGGATGACTGTAGAGCTATTGGGAGAGTTGAATGAAAAAAGAAATTCATCCTGTAACAATATTGCCTTTGTTTGGGAAAGGCCCTTCAAGGGTGCTGCAAAACGATCCATCTGACCTTTAGACAATTACATTTGGGAGTAAAATTTAGTAGTATAAAAACAGTGCAGCAGAAGCATAATTGTAACATGATACACATAAAGGTGCTTCATGGTGCCATAGAAGAACCTTTTTTGTCTAAATGGTTCCATAAAGAACCTTTAACATCTGAAGAACCTTTCTGTTTCACAAAAGGTTCTTTGTGGTGAAAGAAGGTTCTTCAGATTATAAAAAGGTAAGAAAGAGATGGTTCTTTGTGAAACCAAAAATGGTTCTTCTATGGCATCGCTGTGATGAACCTTTTAAAGCATCTTTATTTTTAAGAGAGTACAAGCAAAGAAAATGAGTATAAACCTTTGAATTAGTCACATGGGTTGCTGTCAGAGCAATGTTTTTGGGTGTAGGGGTGACAAATAACATATTTCTTACCAAAATGTGATATTATATATAAACATTTTTTACTCAGTCAATCTGCTCCACACTAAATTCAACTGCATATTCTTATCATGGCAAATGTGGCCCAAATCCAATTTTTTGGTGAACAGTCATATTGGAATACATGCAAATTGCATGTCACTTTAGAGCCTAGATCAACATTCGTCACCATTTTGCGTTCATGGGAGATACTTCAAAGATTTTAAATACCCAAAGTTATCAAGAAAGCTGCGAAAGGTAGTCAGTGGAAGTGACAACACTATATACAAGCAAACATAAGGGCTTGCATAATAAAAGTTTCAAAACTCTTTTGTCACATCCTTGTCTTTATTTTTCATATTGTCTGCACATAATTTTGCTGGCTTCTGCAGTAGATCACACATTAAATAAACGTATTATATAATTCCTTACTATGTTTTATGTCCATATGACAGCGCACTGCACAAATGTTGCCAAGTCCACAGTTTTCCTGCAGAATTGAGCTACTTTTTTCACTGCTGCCGTGAGTTGTTTTTCATTCTGTAGTTTGAAACGACCCCACTTATGCGATATTTACCCCCCAGAACGTGATTAGGCTAGTTTTGGACTAATTTTGAGAAGCAATTGGGTGGATTTTGCTGTGAAAACCTGCCAATCCTGCTCATGCTGTTTTCTTTGTGCATACAGGTCATTTCAGAACCATGATCTGTTTACAGTACTGGCCACATTTAAAACAACGTCAACAACTATACAAAAAAAAAAAAAAAAAAAAAAACCTGATCTAATCAAAAAGCAGAATTGAGCACTAAGGCTTGCAGTGTGAACATAGCCTTATTATATTCTACAGTCAATCTCCATAGATGTATGTCTGGATAAATAATTATCTTATTATGGTTAATGGTTATCTGATCAAGGTTCAGCTGGTGAGCATGATCCATTACTCCAGCTACAGTTAAAAAAAAAAAAAAAGGGCGTTGTGAGGGAATCTGGAAAGAAGACCCAATCGCAGAGCGAGTGACAAGGGTTTATTAACAAAACAGATTGATACACGAGAGGTAGTGAAGTGCACATGTGATGCAACAGCAAGAACACAGTAAATAGAGGCATTAGGGAAGACCACTGGAACAGCCTCAGACATCAACTAGTAGAATTCTGTAGCAGCAGAGAGAGCGGCAAGACCGAGCAAGCTAAGCTCAGATACTTGTTTGACCACGGAAGCAGACAAGGTGCCAGACAAGGGGAACCAGTGGGCAGGAAGAGGTCAGGACAGGAACTCTAAGACCACAAGACAAGACAGAACAAAGCTCCACAAGAACACAAATTACACATAAAAGTGCTTCATGGTGCCTTTTTTGTCTAAATGGTTCCATAAAGAACCTTTAACATCTGAAGAACCTTTCTGTTTCACAAAAGGTTCTTTGTGGTGAAAGAAGGTTCTTCAGATTATAAAAAGGTAAGAAAGAGATGGTTCTTTAAAGAACCTTTGACTGAATGGTTCTTTGTGAAACCGAAAATGGGTCTTCTACGGCATCGCTGTGAAGAACCTTTTAAAGCACCTTTATTTTTAAGAGAGTACAAGCAAAGAAACGTAGTATAAACTTTTGAATTAGCCACATGGGTTGCTGTCAGAGCAATGTTTTTGGGTGTAGGAGTGACATAACATATTCCTTACCAAAATATAAATATTTTTTTACTCTGTCAATCTGCTCCACACTAAATTCAACTGCATATTCTTATCATGGCATCCACACTTCAATTGGGCTATATTCACACTGCAGGCAAATGTGGCCAAAATCCAATTTTGGTGTGACCAGTCATATTGGAATTCATGCAACTTTGTCACTTTAGAGCCTAGATCAACATTCGCCACCCTTCTGCGCTCATGGGAGACATTTCAAAGATTTTAAATCCCCAAAGTTATCAAGAAAGCACGAAAGGTAGTCAGTGGAAGTGACAACGCTATACACAAGCAAACATAAGGGCTTGCATAATAAAAGATTCAAAAGTTTCTGTCACATCCTTGTCTTTATTTTTCATATTGCCTGCGCATAATTTTGCTGCCATCTGCAGTAGATCACACATTAAATAAACTTATTAAATAATTCCTTGTTACTATGCTTACTGTCCGTATGACAGCGCACTGCACAAATGTTGCCAAGTCCACAGTTTTCCCGCAGAATTGGGCTACTTTTTCACTGCTGCCACGGGTTGTTTTTCATTCTGTGGTTTGAAGCGACCCCACTTATGCGATATTTACCCCCCAGAACACAATTAGGCTTGTTTTGGACTAATTTTGAGAAGCAATTGGGTGGGTTTTGTTGTGAAAACCTGGCAATCCTGTTCATGCCATTTTCTTTGTGCATACAGGTCAGTTCAGAACCATGATCTGTTTACACTATTACACATTTAAAACAATGTCAACAACTATACAAAAAAAATCTAATCAAAAAGCAGAATTGAGCAGAGCAAGTTAAGCTCAGATACTTGTTTGACACGGAAGCAGACAAGGTGCCAGGCAAGGGGAACCAGTGGGCAGGAAGTGGTCAGGACAGGAACTCGAACGCCACAAGACAAGACCGAACAAAGTTCCACTAGAACACAAGTTACTCCAAGGTAGGAAGGGCAATGAGTAACAAAATAAATGGTTACTAAATATACAATATAAATACTGAAAAAGTAACCAAAGATGCAAACAAAACGCATTAAGACAAAGACAAAAATAATTAAATTAATTCTAAAATCAAAACTCAAAGGGGGAAAAAAAGAAAGACAAAAGCCAAAAAAGGAGCAAGACAAGAACATAGAATACACAGGACTTGACAGGGACTAAACAAGACTAAGATACAAGACTGACCAGACAAGAGGGAAGGAAGACATACTCAGCCACATCCACAGAATCAGTGACAATGAGGCTGAAAATGACCAGGGCTGTCGCTAGTGCGGTGAAAGGTGGCGACAATTATAGGGGCCCCCAGTGATCTCAACTGACTGGCCGACGTCAGCCTAAAAAGATGCACAGGACAGCTGACTGGCCACTGCTGTGCGTCGTCAAGAAAGCTTATCATTTACACGTGTTTTAAGCCTTGCCGGTTTCAACATTCAAAATGGTTTAAAGCACAAACACAAGATGTGGAAAAACTCAACAGAGTACTGCACTGCACATTGAGAGCCGCGTCTCACAAACGCCGCGCAAACACCGAACCGAGTTCTCCTTCGCGTTCTGCACCTAAACAAACAAATCGCCAGTTTAAACATGCAAACATAAAAAGATGTAAAAGCACGGCGCACAGGAGGCACACAGAGAGACGCATCTCAAAGCGCTTGAGCATCGAATTTGCCTCTTCTTTCTCTTGAACTAACAAATACATACAAAATGATGTCAAAATACCCGTCTTGGAGAGTATCCTCAGAAATATTTTCGGTTATGTTTAAAGTGAAAGTAAACAGTTGAGAAAGAAATTGTATGTGTATTATTATATTGGATGCATTGTCTCTTAAAGTGACCATGCCTAATTTACTAGCTGCTGTCGGTGTCCTTAATGTTAATCCATGAAAATAAATGAAAAAAAATTAATGACTGCTCTTGACTGAATTACTTTGTAGTTTTAACAAGAATTAATCTATATTTAATTTATACAGTGAAGACTATGCATTGCAATTTTACATTATTATACCGTTTCTGTATCTGGACACCTACAAACTTAAAAAACTTAATCATTGTGTAAATAGTGCAAATAAATAAATGGAATAAACTTACAAATTAAAACATTTCAAACAGGGCCCATGGGTACAACCTGCACCAGGGCCCCACAAACCCCAGCTACGGCCCTGAAAATGACCACGAAAAGGCAAAAACAAGAGGAACTATAAATAGGGAGGAAAGCACATGAGGAACAGGTGAGAGCAATTAGACTAACAAGAACTCAATGACAGCTAACAAGAAGATGTGGTTAAGAGGAAACAAGGAGGAGGGGCTAGACATGGCAGAAAAAAAAACACAACAAAGCCATGTGGTGACATAAGACAAGCATATACACAAGAAACAAAAGACAAAACAAACCCTAACAGGTGTAGGATTTATTTTGAAACAATTTTCATTTAGAAAATACTAGTAGCTTCCAAAAATGATAAAGAAACACTGGGTGACACATTAAATTAAATTAAAGTGAAATTTTGAAGTAGAAAGACATAAATAGTATTTTCTTGTAAAACATACAAACTCCAATAAATGTGGCCCAAATCCTTTTTTTTTTTTTTTTTTTTTTTGCTCGCATGTAATTTAGATCTGCTTTTCAGTGTGACAGTGTGAATAGCACAAACTTTTCAAATCCCATTCTTGCTAAATTTGATACAGGTAAGATATTTGCAGTGCTATCGCAGTATGAACAGTCATTCATGTGAATTTTACGTCACAAATCTGTGCTCATAGGAGTCACTTCAAAGATTTTATGTACCCAAAGTTATCAAGACAAAAAGTAGACAGTGGAAGTGTGATGTGTCATAGCTGTTCACTTTGTTTTAAATGTGACCAATATCAGATTTACATTGCTAATAGATTATTTTTCTAAACTGACTCGTATGCACGAAAAGACAATACGAACAGGGTTGCCAGGTTTTCACAACAAAATCCACCCGATTGCTTCTCAAACCTAGTCCAAAACTATCCCAGTAGCATTCCAGGGGGTAAATATTGCATTAGTGTGCATAACTTAGACCTGTTGTGTTGAAAAACAACCCACAGTAACACTGAAAAAGTAGTCCAATTCTGCAGTAAAATGGCAGACTTGGCAACACTTGCACAGCGCACCATCAGGGTACATAAAGTAAGCAATTATGTGTTTATTTATAGTGTGATCTGCTGCAGAAGCCAGCAAACTTATGCAGAGGCAATATGAAAACTAAAGACAAGGATGTGATTTTTTAAACTTTATAATACAAGCCCTCAAGTGACTCTCATGTGCGCACAATGGTGACGTAAAAGTCGCATGAATTACGTTATGACTGTTCAGACTGCGGTCACATTGTGAAACATCGGACCTGTATCGGATTTAGCACCACATATGGAAGTGGCACAAATTGGAATTGAAAAGATCAAATTCCACGTGGTTTACAGCAAGATTCTAAACCAGGAGTCTGGAGCCACCAAAAGGTCCTTAGTAAACTTCCAAGGGGGAACTTTTCTTCCTAAATAACTACTGTTTCTATTAAAGGAGAAGTTCTCTTTCAGAACAAAAATGTACTGATAATTTACTCACCCCCTTGTCATCTTTCTTTCTTCAGTCGTAAAGAAATTATGTTTTTTGAGAAATATCTCTCCATATAGTGGACTTCTATGGTTCTTGTGAGAGTTTAAACATCCAAAATGTAGTTTAAATGCAACTTCAAAGGACTCTAAACAATCCCAGCTGAGGAAGAAGGGTCTTATCTAGCGAAATGGGCAATTGTTTCTAAAAAAAAAAAGAACATACCAAATCAGAATCTTCTGGAATCACTAAATAAATCATGGTTAAATCTTTTTAATATATCAGCGGTTTTCGTTGAATATTTTCGTCATAATTACAGGAGAAATACCAGAGAAAATATGTTGCCACTGAATATTTTGTATGGGGGGCCTTTCAGTCAAAAACTACTGTTCTAAACCAAGCAACTTGGTCCTAAAAACATCTTTTTCCACTGATGGTCACTGAAAAAAAAAAAAAAACAATGACTTTTAATGCCATTTTTTTTTTACAAGGGACATATAATCATAAGTGATTTATTTTTATATTAAATTAGATAATATGACTATTTTCTAGAGGTTCTTAAATACTCCCAATGGTGAAAACGTACTAGGTTACGTATGTAGCCATGGTTCCCCTAAGGGAACGAGAGCTGTGTCGAAACGCTATGGGAACGCCCCCGGCGAGACACCGTACTGAAGTGTGTGTAGAATCAGTCCAATAGAGCAGCGCCACATCATGAGCGAGATGACGTAGCGATCAGGAAGCATAAAGAGAGCACCGACAAAACGCTCATTCAGCTTGCCTCGAAGCGAGAGCGTGCAGGGGTGCAAGGAGTATGGCAGAGAGACGCAGCTCTCGTTCCCTTAGGGGAACCATGGTTACATACGTAACCTAGTACGTTCCCCCTCTGAGGTCTGGGAGGAAGTGTTTCAGCGCTCGAAACACAGCCAGCATCTCCAGGCAATTGATGTGCCACACGAGATGGTGACCTTCCCACAGACCTCGGGCAGAGCGGCCACTCATGACCGCTCCCCAGCCCGTGAGGGAAGCGTCCGTCATGAGCGTTACGCGACGACAAGGAGCCCCCAACACTGGGCCTTGAGACAGGAACCAAGGTTTCTTCCACATGTCCAAGGCACGTAAGCATCGCCGCGTGACCTTGATCATGCGAAATGGGTTTCCTCTCGGGGAAAACCCTTTGGTCCTGAGCCACCACTGCAGGGGTCTCATGTACAACAGTCCAAAAGGTATCACATTGGATGCTGCTGCCATCAGACCCAACAGTCTCTGAAACTGTTTGACAGTGAGTGACTGGCCCTCTCTCACTCTCTTGACTGCTGTGAGAATCGAATCGATACGAGCAGGAGACAGATGTGCCTGCATCGTCGTCGAGTCCCACACCACGCCCAAGTATGTGGTCCTCTGAAGTGGAGAAAGCACACTTTTCTTGCGCTTAGTCTTAACCCCAGCTCTTTCATATGGGCGAGGACGGCATCTCGATGCCGAATCGCCTGTTCTCGCGACTGAGCTAGAATCAGCCAGTCGTCGATGTAGTTCAGTATGCGGATGCCCTGGAGTCGCAGTGGAGCCAGGGAAGCATCTATACACTTGGTGAAAGTGCGGGGCGAGAGCGATAGGCCGAAAGAAAGAACCCGGTACTGGTATGCCGTGCCCCCGAAGGCAAACCTCAGGAACTTCCTGTGTTGGGGAAGGATGGAGATGTGAAAATACGCGTCCTTCAGATCTATGGTGACAAACCAGTCCTCGGACCTGATTTGAGTCACAATCTGAGCTATAGTCAGCATCTTGAACCGAAACGGTTTGATGGCGCGGTTCAAAAGACGCAGATCTATGATGGGACGCAACCCTCCATCCTTCTTAGGAACAATGAAGTAGCGGCTGTAGAACCCGGACTCTCGTTCGAGAGGAGGGACCACCTCGATGGCCTCCTTCCTCAGGAGAGTAACTACTTCCTGTTCCATCACCAGAGCCTGCTGGGGGCCCACGAGTGTGGGTAAAACCCCTAAAAAGTGATGAGAACCGAACTGGATTCTGTAACCTTTTTCTACAGTCTGCAGGACCCACTGTGAGACATTTGGCAGAAGCTTCCACGCTGCCAGAAAGTCTACTAAGGGAACCAGCCTCTCGAGGCTGGCCTCTGGTGTGGCCAGAGTTTTTGACTGGCATGGAGGAGCCAGCCCCTCGAGGCTGACTTCTCCTGGGGGGAACGAGCACACCCGTGCCGTACCGTTTCCGGGCGGCAACTGAGTGGCTCGCTCCATGGAACCTACTGAGCCCTGAAACACCAAGGGTGGCAGGGACATCAGCGAGGCTCCCTGAGGGCCTCGAGGAGGAACGGGCACTGTGTAATGAGGTGTACACCGTCCCTCCCCAAGGGGGGCTGCCCTCAGGGCCGTGACGCTCGCAGCATCAGGGCCGTTTAGCCTGGGACCTCTTGGTCAGAATGACGTTCCGCAGATCCGTCTTCTGACCAGAGGCCCCAGAGTGAGAGCGCCGCCCCGACCCCTGTTGTTTCTGAGGTGGGGTCCGGGTGGCCGAGGAAGGGGAGAGATAGCCCGCAAGCGTCTGCTCCACTGTCGACACCGCCTCATAACCCTTCTCATTCAGCCCCAGAACATTTGAATATGTAGAAACAGTGGGGCTGAATATACGGGATGAGAAGGGTTTCTCCCATGATCTCAACACCTCAGTGTGGAGATCAGGGAAGAAAGGAAGGCCCCGTGGTGAAGGTTGAGATCGGGAACGCAGAAAACGCTCGTCTAATTTACTCTTAGGACGAACGTCTTGCTGCTCGGCTGGCCAATCAAGCTTTAATTTGGCCACCGCCCGAGTAACAACCTCCACCAGCTCCTCGTACGCAAGGGACTGTGGTGGCGGGTCCACAGTCTCTTGAGTGTCGACGCTCATCACATCCACCTCCTCAGAGGAGGACAGATGAAGCGCCGAGCCCTCTCTCGGGGGGGAAGAAACCGCAACGCGTGCTTACGAACCCTGAGAGGGGGCTGCAGATCTAGCGGGCGAGGACCGAGATAGAGCAGAGCCCGTCTCGGATCCCTCCGCTAAATCTACTTGCGATCCCCACGACAACAGTCTGCGCTGAGCCTCAGCAACAGCAGGACCGCTGCCGGCGGGATCGCGAGCCTGGCCGGCTTCATCAAACACAGCCAGGCGGGAGCGAAGCACGCGGATGGGCAGAAGCCCACAATCATGACAATCAGCCCCCTCAAGGGCTGATCTAGCGTGCTCCGCTCCCAGACAAACGATGCAAAGATAGTGTGTATCCCCCTCAGCAAGATAGCGAGGGCAAGGGGGAACACACCGTCTAAAACATCGTTCGCCCGCCACATTCTTTTTCTGTTTACACTTAGGCATTTTCTGCTGAAGCGGACTGCGGGGGAATCAAATTTTTTTACGTTTTTTATATGCTTAAAGACAAACCATGTACAAATTTATCAGTCAACACTATTGCTGAGTATTAAATCAACAAAACTGCAGTTTACCAAAGACTAAAAAACACATTTTAAACAGCACGTTTTTTTTTTTTTTCTAAATCACAAACATTCGACTAATTCCACCTACTAGCAGGGTTGGTCTTTTCATAACTGGTCAAAAGTTTATATTCACAGCACTGGGTAATATAGCCAATCACAGACATATCTGTTGATTTCTTAAATGCAATGGCCAATTTGAGGTGTTTAGGCTCTTTGTATGCTTTCTAGGATATAATCCACTCAGAATTTAAATACATTTACTCATGGATTCATCCCCGAAATTGCAATGAATCATAAACGATAACCATCAACCCAAGATTACCACTGCCATTGTTTAGTGTTTACTTCTGCTAACTGAGTGGAAGTGGAGCAGGTCTGAGCTGAGTGGGGACAGGCACTAATTTGCATATTCATACTAAATGAGGTACAATCAAACCAGTTTACTACATGATTTCTTAGATTTTCAAAGATGAGTTTAAACGGATAACATTCTTGACTGCAGGTGGCCTTTACAAGTGAAATTGGCAGTTTTTTGGTCTCCTGCTGCTTAGTCAATGGTGTAGGGGACTGTGTGTGTTCTTGTAGTGCCATCAGTCAATCAGCATTGTCATGATGTAATTTTCTAGTTTATTAGTCACATGGCATTTACAGCTCAGGTGATTGGCTCAAAACGGTTTCAAATCACAAAAGTGGACCTCTGCCAGCTGAACAACTGCTATTGCAATAAATGGGAATGTTAACAGATATCTCTATCTAGAAGTTAAAGACCTCCCCCAAAATTGGTCATGCTGTGTTCTGATATGGCCACGGGAATATCAGCTTTTAAAAGGGAAGGGAAAACATTTCCCATATCTTTTGCTGTTGACGTCAAAGGCATCCAATCAAACTGCGGTATTTTATATCTGTCATTTGGTAATACGGCTAAGACTAATACAGTATTGAGTCATGTGTCAGCTGCAGTTTATGCATTTACAAAATTATCAGTTTTCCTATTCAGTGTGTTGTGTTAGTAGCTTTCCCTATACAACTGAAACTAGTTGAGAATAACAGTGTTTTGTGTTTTTATGTTGATTGATGTAAATGAGAAACAGGGTTGCACATCAAGACATATCATTACAGTCCCCCCTCCTGGCTTAATATACATTTGGTGGATATCTGAAATCACATTTCTCGTAATGTCAGTGGGAACCCTGCTGTTTTATGATTTTAACATACTAGAAAACGCTAACGTATTCAACAATTGTACTGAGATGACTTCACTTAACAGGAATATGTACAGCGTGAATTGGTGCCAGCTGCAGGGTTTCCAAAAACACTCTTTGGAAGAAGCAGTGAGCATTTATGTTTTCACTCAAGAGAGCTGCATGGAAGTTTGGACAAGCTATTATGCATTTCTTTTTCTATATGGCCAGTTCACCTAAAATCAACCCAATACATCCTAAACAAACCTCAGCTTATACCCATTTACATGGATAAACACATTTTCATTGTTAGTAATTATTTACATAACCATGAGACTGTCATTTCAGAAAAAAATCATATCTTGTTCTGTTTATATCTGTTTTGTTTTCCCTAAACAATAACAAGATTAAATGGAGAACAATCACTTTTGATATAGTATCCTGCTTCTCTCAAACTTCATCTCACATGTCTCCTCTTGATTTTTGGAAAAGGTCTCTAAACAAAATCTGCAGATATTTCACTTCATTAAATGACCTGAGCTTCTATCCACATTCATTTTATAGTTTTATACTCTCACTGTATGACAAACAGTTGCCTCATTTGTGTCTAGTTTTAATGCTGCCTAATAAATTTGAGGGAGCAAACACTTAACTGAGCTCAAGTCTCTTGAGTCATGAAAAAGCAAACTTTGAGCGATTAAATTATCTGGACTGCCATAAGTCTTAAAGAGCATCAAGAAAGACCTTTAAAGAGGACAACCAGAGATGTTCTCCATGTTGGAGCAGGTTTTTGTGCATCAAGCCGATCAGATGAACCCCGCTTGGGTTTTCCCGGCCTCGGTTTTGTGCTAGTCAAAGCGAGCTCTTCCCTTATCTCTGCAGATTGGATGTTGTGAGCAATCACAGCTCTGACACACTTCACAGAGTTTCATTACAGCTCCAGAATTGAATTACTAGCTGAAGTCACTGTGAGCTGTGGATGTGTCTGTGACAGGGCTTTTGTGGAAAATTCACTCATTTCTCATGCTCAGGTATCTCAAAGTCGATCAACAGATTTATTGCAAGGAAATATGTTTTTCTTTATCCACAGATGCACATACACTTGTCAGGTTTGGTTCGATTAAAATGGACATATCATGAAAATGACTTTTTCCATTTTTAAGTGTCATAACCGGGTCCCAAGTGCATCGACCAACCCAGAAAATGTGAAAAAGGACAACTCAGTAACGTTGTTACTGTGAAAAACAGACCCCCTCAGATTTCGCTCCAACAGTGACATAGGAAGGAAGTGGCACCATTTTGTTTTTCGAAGTGACAATAGTGTACCAGATCTAGCGCCAAGGCAAAATTTTGAGCAAAGCATACTAACTGTTTTGTCGTTGGCTGCACAGATGAGCACAGAACACTAATTAGAGTCCCAGCCTCAGAGGAGATAAGAGAGCAGTGAATTTATTGATTTATTTACTGTATATTACGCTGCTGCCACACAGATCTAATATCAACGTGTTTCTTTCCCAGCTGCTTTTCTTCACAGGCCTTTTTTTTGTAACTTGTGTGTTTTTAACATAAACGTGTGTATTAACAGTTAAGCGCAATAAGACATGAAATGTTGACACGAACAGAGAATAGTTTAGTACTCGCATGCAGCCGCTTTCTACGTGCTTGGTTCAGATGTGTGCTCAGAAAACTGCATATCAGAAGTTTAATGAATTTGGCTTTAAAACTTATGATTTCAGCATGATAGCATGATAATTGTGATGTAGTCATTGACTGATCCGGAGGCGTGGGATCCATATGCAACATACTTTATTAACAAAAGCAGAGTATAACAGGCTAGGTTCAACAACAGCAGACTTGTGTGGTAAAGATAATCCGAAAGAGTAAACGAGAGTCCAGGCAAATGGTCGAGGCAGGCAGCGTTCAAAGGGCAAATCCAGGAAACAAGTGAGGGTCGAGAAAAGGCAGCCAGCAAAAGTTCACACACACGTAATAAACAGTCCGGTTGGCAACAGGTAGGCAATCAATAGAAAAACGCTCAGGATTGGTAGTCAGACTAAACAAAACTTCGCAAGGAACAAGCCAGCATGGCGATCCATAAATGGCCGACAGAGAGGAAGTGACCCGAAGACCCGGATCAGGAAGTGGGAGTCCCAGGTACGGGATTATGGGAAATGTAGTGAGTTAAAAGTCCGGAGATGGTTCCCACTGGCGGCGGTTAGAGGGAGCCACAGAGACCGCATTTGTGACAATAATCAAAACCAAACATTGGCAGAGTATCTGAGGTACGAGCTGTAAAGGCACAGTCCTATTCTGGAAGAGGGGGCAGTTAGCAGCAGCTCAGTTGCAATTAAAGAGACATACATGAAAACAGCGTGTTTCTGCCTTCACTCAAAATTGGCATTTTCAAAATGATATAATAAACAATCTGTAGGGTATTTTGAGCTGAATTAAATTTTTTTTGTTCAATTTTTCATCCATTTTACAGTCGTTTTTTTTATTTTTTTTTTTTTTATATTTTGACTATTATTCATTGTGTTTTTCATTTATTATCCATTTTGTAGTAGTTTTATTTTAGTTTTATTTGGAATATTTTTCATACTGACATCTTTTTTTCCCCAGTTTTGCATATTTCTATACTGCGGGCCAAAATGTGGACTGAAGAGTTGTGCACAATGGTGTAGAGGTCGACCGATATTGGATTCTACCGATACTGATAGCTACGGCCACACTGGCTGATACTGATTAATCGACTGATAGTTTTTAAAATGGATACTGAATGGATACTAAAACAGTGGTCTACTATTTCAAAAAGGCACTGAACCATACTTAGTAAAAAAAATAAATGTATTAATATTAATTATATATTTAAAAATAGCAGTAAATGTTAACACACTAACACAGAACGATACTTACATTCTACAGCTTTTATTAATCTTAGTTAACGCTACAAATAGACTATTATTGTGAAGTCTTTAAACATCTACACATCTATGTAGCTCAGCTTTTTCCGGAGAGAATCGGAAAGCTGTATTTTTCTTTTATAAATATGATAAACCTAAACACTTTTTGGAGATATGAAGGATGCAGTACTACTCTATAGGTACTCAAGATTAACATGAGATTAGGTGAAACTGTGTATGTTATGTACCCTTTAAAACAACAGTGAAAACGGAAAGAGAAAGCATGGTCTATTTTATCGCTCTCTATATCAAACATACAGACTTTATTAGAGCCACAGAAAGCTGCTAAACTTGCTAAAAATGCACAATACACACAATCTTCCAGCCCATAGTGAAGTCTTAATGGACATTTACATGGATTTGGGACAGATATGATGTATTTAATGTAAAATTCTGTGATAGCGCTCTGTGATGCGGCAGGATTTCTGTTGGCTGAATGAACACAGTTTGTTGTCTCACATCACTAGCTTTAAATATGCAACTTGCTGGCTAACAAATGCATTAATGTGTCAGCTGGTTATAAACTAATGCAAATAGATTGTAACAACATTAAACATTTGGGACTCAGCCTTGATAGCAAACATACTACAGTGCTTTCTCTACTAATGCAGCATCTAGTCAACAAAGTGCTTACTAAGTAACTCTATGAAAAATGATCTGCACTATAGTTCATTGTCGATGCTTTAAATCCGCATCTGAAGTGTCCCGCTCTGTTCAGCGTGGAGTATCACGTGTGTAAACAAACAGCACGTGTTGTCAGTGATTTCCGCCTCTAGAGGCCGCTCTCATCATTCATATCTATGGCTCTCATACTGTATAATGACAGCTGAGCCTTCTCATCCGCTTCAGCAAGGAACGCAACCCGGAAAAACTATCGGCATGGATTTTTGCCAATACCAATAGTTCTGCCAATCAATGATCGGTGCCGATTAATCTGCAAAACCGATACACTGGTCGACCTCTACAATGGTGTATTAATAAAGTATATAGGGTCAATTTTAACTTTAAATCCTTTAAAAGTGTAGAGTTATAGTTTTGGGGGTGTTCGGACACATTTTATTGACAAACACAGTAGCAGAAATATAAAAAACAACAGCAGAGAAAGTCTATGGTCTTCAACCATATCAGCATCAATTTCTTATCTTTTTTTTATATATGTGTGAAGGCAATAAAGTAACTTGCAATTATCCTTGAAGAGCAGCAATAATAATTCCATATTTGATTGTAAAGGTAATATACACACGCCACAGTCAGATGATCCTTTGGCAGACGATTACAGGGTTAAAATAGGTTCAGGTTTCGGAGAAGTTTATTGGGTCAGTATATTTTTATATTTCAACTGATGAATTTATTGATAGGGTAGTACACAAACAACCAACCAGAATACAGTTTAGACCTATAACTATAAAGATAACTATAAAGATAAAGTTATAAAAATCATTCTCAGTATTAAAGAATAGCAGAGTCCAACTATAACGATAAAGGCGCAGAGAAACAATATAATTGGAATCACTTTCATGATGTTTTTTTCAAGCTAATGAATAATGAAAAAAAAGTAATATTGTAAAATATTATCACAATTTGAAATAACTATGTTAATATGATATATAAATTAATTTTCAGCATGATTACTCTTCAGCATGGTAGTCTTCTGTGTCACATGATCCTTCAGAAATCTAATATGCTGATTTGCTGCTCAGCAGTTGTTCTGCTTAATACTTTTGTGATTTATTTTGACAAATGATTTAATAAACAAAGTTCAAACAGCATTTATTCAAAATAGAAATCTTTAGTAACACTGAAAGCTTATGGTGTTTCTAAACTTTTGGTATAATATTAGCATACTTTTAACTGAGACTGAGGTTATGGTTATTGTTGAGGGCTGTGTAAATATAACAACAGTTTCACATCCAGAAGCACTTTTTTGCTGGTTGTTTCCACTTGTGTGGCAGCAGTGGCTCAGAAAACATGAGTGAAAGCTCATTAGTCAGCATCATCAGCCGAAGAAAAAAATCCTGCTCTCCATAAAAACAAAGAGAAAGCATTTGCAATGAATATGTGGTCTTGGTGCTAATAGGCCTATGGCCCCAACAATGCATGTAAATAGAGCATTAAGGAAAAAACAATGGCAAATCGCTCACGCACTTATAGCTCACTCACATTGAGCTATAAAAAACGTATTGTATTCAAATGCACAATGAGGATGTTTTTGCACCCGAACTTGAGAGGAAATCCCTGTTTCCCTAATGAGGTTTAAATTGCAGGGTTGTGGTGTTTTCTGCAACAATGTTGTTGATTTTTACTGCTTGTGTATTTTACTGCTGTGCAATAATAACAGGAGATTTTGCAAACCACGACCAGGTTTTAATCTCCAAGGCTGTTTTAGCTTACGTTATGTTCCATTTTAAACATGTGACAGCAGAGTCTAAACAGCACATATCACATGGATAACAGTGAAACAGAACAGCAAGCGCATAAACGTATCTCTTCAGAGAGAGAAAAGACCACAGACAAATCAGCGCTGGCTGTTTTAAGAGACTCGTGTATGCGTGTATTTATGTGTTTATTTACAGAACTGTTTAAAGGGTGTTCAATTTTAATTGAATACATTGGTTGATTATCACTTAAAGAATATGTATGTTAAATACATATAAAATTTGGATTACACATTTTTAGCAAACTTAATAAACGTATCTGTTACATTTATTTATGACTGGAAAATAATCAATACATCAAGTTTATCATACATATATAAGTGTATATATATCCATGTCTTTTGCTTCCTTTTATATTTAACTTCTAAGATAATGTTTAACCTTCTGATTTCGCACTGTCAACACTCATCAGATACTATTTTAGACGTCATTTGCTCACCAACAATGGCGACCTTCTACACTAATTACACCTTCAGTGAGATGAGAAACAAATATATTATATAATTCTAGCATACAACAATGAGAACCTGAGATACAGCAGGTATATTATCTATATCATTTAACTCTATCACTCTCACCTTTGCATTTGATAGTTTATCAACAGATAACAGTTAACTGTACTGTGTTGTACTGACAGATATGATGACCATTTCAGCACAGTCATGAAATGTCAGACAGAAATGCACATTTGTGACCCTGGACCACAAAACCATAAGTCATAAGGGTCAGTTTTTTTAAAACTGAGATTTATACATCATCTAAAAACTTAATTAATTGATGTATGGTTTGTTAGTATAGGGCAATATTTGAAAATCTGAAATCTGAGGGTGCAAAAAAATCTAAATATTGAGAAAATCACCTTTAAAGTTGCATATTACTAATCAAAAATTATGTTTTGATATATTTACGGTAGGAAATGTACAAAATATCTTCATGGAAACTGATCTTTACTTAATATACTAATGATTTTTGGCATAATTGTGACCCATGCAATGTATTTTTGGCTATTGCTACAAATATACCCATGCTACTTAAGACTGGTTTTGTGGTCCAGGGTCACATTTAGAGACAGGAAAAATGTAAGAAATAACTGAAAATGAAAATTTGCTAAACATTTACTCACCTTCAGGCTGTACAAGATGTAGATGAGTTGTTTCTTCATCAGAACAGATTTGGAGAAAATTAGCACTACATCACTTGGTCACCAAAGAATCCACTGCAGTGAATGGGTGCCGTCAGAATGAGAGTCCAAACACCTGATAAAAACATCACAGCAATCCACAAATAATCCACAACACTCAAGTCTATCAATTAACATCTTGTGAAGTAAAAAGCTGCATGTTTGCATCTTTTCTCCAAATATGTTCCCAATGAAGAAACAAACTCATCTACTGTACATTTTTGGTGGCCTGAGGAAGAGTACATTCTTTTTTTTGGGTAAACAATTCCTTTAACCTTTTAACTGTCACTCCCTATTTTGAACATAGACGTGAAAAAGCATGTCCAAAGTTACATTTTTATAATTCATGATTGAAAACATTTTGTAATATGATTTTCATGTACAATTTCCATGTTCTGTGTGTAAAATGGCTTTCAAAGGATGCATTTTGAGATTTTAAGTTTTCAATATATAATTTCTTATGAGTTCTAAAGCTTCTTTTTGTGAAAAAGGTCTGAACCTCTGTTATGATGTAGATTTTTGAGGTGCACTCTTGAGGTGTCCTTCCCAACAATATATAGTTTGTCATAATTAGATTAGGATTTATTTGTAATATGGTGAAGTAAACGTAGGTGTCCCGTACACTGGACGGTGACAGTTAAGGGGTTAAAAGTGCTCTGGTAGCATGACTCTGTTTCTAGGTGGATTATATAAACATAAGCATCCTATTTCAAGAATCTCCATAATGCCAGACAATCAGATTAGACCTTGCCAGATTGAGAGGGTTTTTGCCATTTTTCTATTGAACATGTATTGTGTGAACAGACAGTGGGTGTGCTGTCTGAGGCTACAAATAGGCCCGGGACAAAAGTTGATATGAACTTCAGCCAATTTAAATAAATCAGTGAACAACAGCCTTTTTGGAGACTGAAATGACCTGATATTAAAGACTTAGTTCACCCAAAAAGAAAATTCTGTCATTTATTACTCACCCTCATGTCATTCTAAATTAGTAAGACCTTTGTTCAACTTGAAAACACAAATTAAGACACTTCTGTTGAATTCTGAGAGCTTTCTGACCCTGCATAGACAGCAACACAACTGACACGTTTAAGACCCAGAAAGCTAGTAAGGACATTGATATAATACTCCATTTAACATCAGTGGTTCAACTGTAATGTTATGAAATGAGAATGAGAATAATGAGGCGAAGACCGACATGGAAAAGAAGAAACTGTTGAATAAAGTTGTCATTTTTGTTTTCTTTGCGCACAAAAAGTATTCTTGTAGCTTCATAAAATTAAGGTTGAACCACTGATGTCACATGGACTATTTTAATGATGTTCTTTCTACCTTTCTGGGCCTTGAATGTGGTATTTGCATTGCTGTCTATGCAGGGTCAGAAAGCTCTCAGATGTCATCAAAAATATCTTAATTAGATATTTTCAAAAATGGGAAACAGGTTTGGAACGACCTGAGGGTGAGTAATTAATGACAGAGTTTTAATTTTTGGGTGAACTAACCCTTTAAATATGTAATATGGATGTTTTTGTTTCCACTAGCCTGAGAGAAGACAAGTAATGGAAACAAAATCTAACCAAACCAACCAGTGTATGAAAAACCCTGTAATGTCTAGCCTTAAACATGAGTGTACAAGCTGACAGAATGGAGTGAGCGTTTATTAAGGCTCTTATACGCCGTTTGTAAAGTTCAACTTGCCAAGTGTCCTTGGCACAAGATATTTCGGACTCTCTAAAGGACCATGCTGTTTTCTTTATTTTTCACACCCCCAAAAAATGCCTAACTGGAGGTCATGCAGTGCAGATTTATTCGGAGCAGACAGTCGTTAGCTCAGTCAGTGAAGAACTCTGGACATGGTCATGACACTCATAAGCTGCCCTAAGCCATCCTCTCAAAAAAGCGCACATCACATAAATTCCAGGAGGATGACATCGTTTGCTCAAGGATTACGGACAGATTCTCCAGTACGCTCAGCTGGATGTGTGATTACGCACCTCTCCATTCCTAACCCAAGGAGATTTGTTCTCCAAGTCACATGCAGGAATAAACTCTTCATTTTGACGGCGACCCTCTGATTCCACGATACAACCTTCCCAATTTTTCCCTGGGCTTCTCTGTGAAGTTTTCTGCACGTACTTAAAATGCAACAGTTATGTTCCTAGCAATGGTATGCAATGCCACAACGTCCATTCCAATGCTGAGAGACTGTGTGAGGAGACAGACCACTTGTAGAAATATGAATGGGAGAAATCGCAATGCTCAGTATAGCGGCTTTCAATCTGAAAGCTGAATAACTGAGATTTCCACTGATTTATGGTTTGTTAGGATATGACAATATTTGGCTGAGATACAAAAAAAAAAAAAAAAAAAAAATCTAAATATTGAGAAAATCGCCTTTAAAGTTGTCCAAATTAAGTTCTTAGCAATGCATATTACTAATCAAAAAGTTTTTATATATTTACAGTAGGAAATTTACAAAATATCTTCATGGAACATGATCTTTACTTAATATCCTAATGATTTTTTGGCATAAAAGAACAATTTTGACCCATACAATGTATTTTTAGCTATTGCTACAAATAGGGTCACATATTGTTAGTTTTGAGTACAATACCCATTTAGAATTGCAGTCAGTGGAGAAAAATAAGTGTAGTTACAGATAAATAATAATCTAATAATAAAAATTAAATAAAAATTGGTCTATAAACAATTTACATTACATAAACAGAAAAACATTTTATGAATTTTTGAAGTAGAAAGAATGGAATAGTATATTCTTGTAAAATGTACTTCTAAATCTTTTGTTTACAACTTTGAAAAATCATTTTTGGCCACCAAGATGGCTGACTTGCCTTATAGGGACTTTGCTATGGTGGACCTAAGGAACAGGTTTCAGTTTGTATAAACATTAAAATACTTGACATTCTTTATTTTAAAAAAGGCTCTTCAGAGCTTTTCATGCAATGTTGTAGATGTAATCATTGTTGTGCAATATGCTACCTGTCTTATCTATCACTTTAAAATGTACCTCCTTAGTGAATAGAAAGCAAAAATCACTGACTGAACAGTGACTGAAGAGCTAGAGCTTGGCAGCTGTGCTACATAAAGCCTCAGTCTGTAGGATCACCTACACCAACAGTAATGCTGATGGTTTCAGAAAGGACAGAGCCAGACAAAGCATAAGGTGAAAAGAAAAACATTCCAGGATTTTTCTCCATACAGTGGACTTCAATGGGACCCAGTGGGTTGAAGATCCAAATTGCAGTTTCAATCCCAGCAGAGGAATAATGGTCTTATCTAGTAAAGCAATTGTCATCGTTTTCTACAAAAATAAAAATGTATATACTTTTTAACCATAAATGATAGTTGTGCGCTAGCTTTGCAGCCACAACTTCACCCATTACGTAGGGTGAAGGAAAGGTCACATGTGACTTAGGCAGAAGTACCAACGCAATCTCACGGGAATTCGTACATATTTTACGAGGTGGCTAATTCGTACAAATTCGTACGACCTTACTCGTACGATTTTATATGATTTGCCTAGACCCCAGTGACAGGTAGGTTTAGGGGCGGGGTTAGGTGAAGGGCATTCGTACGAATTCATATGAATTGGGAACTCGTAAAATACGTACGATTTAGCCAAAAACGTATGAATTTGTACAAGTGAGGTCGTACGAATTCATACGATTAAGCCACCTCGTAAAATACGTACGATTTGCCGTGAGATCGGGCTGGAAGTACTGACCCTGTGTTGACAAAGTGAACGTGCAAAGAAAGTCAAACTCCCTTTATATAAAAAAAGTTAAAACAACAATGTTGGACGATTTTGAAGTTGGAGGAGAAATTTAGATGGAGTTTTTTCGTCCTACCCTACTTTTTGAACTGGAGTACACAGACGAAGAACTAATCGTGTGTGAACTTTCCAACATTTTACCTTACGGATGCGCATCGTAGACCTAGTGCAATACGCACATTTGTAGTTAAAAAGTATAGGAATTTTTAGTTGGTCTTGTATCATGTAGAGCCCTTTGAAGCTACACTGAAACTGCAATTTGGACCTTCAACCCGTTGATCCCCATTGAAGTCCACTATATGGAGAAAAGTCCTGGCACATTTTCCTCAAAAACCTTAATTTCTTTTTGACTGAAGAAAAAAGACATAAAGATCTTGGATGACATGGGGATGAGCAAATTGTCAGGAAATTTTTAAAGGAATAGTTCACCCAAAAATGAAAATTACCCCATGATTTACTCACCCTGAAGCCATCCTAGGTATATATGACTTTCTTCTTCCAGACAAACACAGTCAGAGTTGTTTTAAAATTTACCTGGCTCTTCCAAGCTTTATAATGGTGGTGGATAGTGGCTGTTATTGCTCAAAAAAGTGAATATCCATGTCTTCTGAGGTGGATTCATGGGTTTTTGTAACAAAAATATTTCTATTTTTAAAATTATAAACTGACTTTGGGCAACAATGTATGCATGTTCATGAGAGAGTCGAGTTCTGGTTCATAGTGTAAGCTCAGGTGAGAATAAACAAACGAGGACAGTACAATACTAAAAGGCAGTAAGCAAATTAAAAGTCAAAAATGAGAAGTTACACAAAAGGTCAGCGGATTTCACTATAAGAGAAGAAGAAAAAGTTGACACCGGTAGCCTAGTGGGCAGTGCGCTTCCTGTCTATTTGATCCGTCCTATCTAATTAAAGGCAAAATGCCAAAAATCAAATCTTAAAAAAAAGAGAAGAAGAAAAAGAGCTTGAGGTTTTTGCACCGCCTTATTTGTTTGAACTGGAGTAACGTTACACCGACCAGGAACTAGACTCTTTCTTGAACTCGCATACGGCCGTTATCGAAGGTCAGTGATTTGAGTTTATAATTTAAAAATAGAAATATTTTTGTTACAAAAACCCATGAATCTGCTTCAGAAGGCATGTGTTAACCTACCAGAGATGTATGAGTTAGTTTTACCATGGATATATGCGTTTTTGGAGCTTCAAAATAACAGCTACTATCCACCACCAATTCTAAAGCTTGGAATACCCAGGATAAATTTTAAAAACAACTCTGACTGTGTTCATCTGGAAGAAGAAAGTCATATACACCTAATGTCTTGAGGGTGAGTAAATCATGGGGAAATGTTCATTTTTGGGTGAACTATTTCTTTAAGCTTACTTTACACTACAAGCACATTCAAAACAATTAAGCACAATTTTTTTTTTCACAAGGAAAATACTGAATGTTAAAGGGACAGTTCACCCCAAAATATTGATGTCTTCATCATTTACTTTCTATGATGTCATTCCAATTCTGTTACATGCACAAAAACTATTTTTTTAAATGAAAATCTTTCTAAATATTTTTTTTTTTTTATGCTCCAAAGCAGCATGAACAGCATACAACAGGGCTGTAGCCCTGCAGATATTTGTTCCAACCCTGCTCCAACAAACATACTATGCAGTTTTCAATTAAGCCTGAAGGACTCGATTAGTTGGATCAGGTGTGCTTAATTAGAGTTGCATCTAAACTCTGCAGAGCTGCTGCCCTCCAGGACCGGAGTTTGACACCCCTGGCATACAAGTTTAAAACAACATGATGGTAAGCAAATGATGGCGGAAATAACTTATTTCCTCTTTAATAAAAACAGGGGTAAAAACACAAATGCTGTCATACAGCAAGAAGAGCTATTGAACAAATGAATGATCAATCTTTTAGCTCATATCCAGACGATTGATTTAAACATACAATAGTTGGAGACACTGTTCAGATGTTTTCTGAAATGCATGCACTTCAAGGTCTGAGAATCTCAATGTTGATATGTTACCAGAAAAATCATATTTTTCTGGTAACACTTTAGAATAGGTAACACTTATTACTACTAACTAGTTGCTTATTAGCATGCATATTGCTAGAATTTTAGCCATTTATTAGTACTAGTTAAGCACATATTAATGCCTTATTCTTCATGACCTTTTTCTACCTCCCTAATCCTACCCAATACCTAAACTTAACATCTACCTTACTATTAATAATCAGCAAATTAGGAAGTTACTGAGGGAAAAGTCATAGTTAGTAGTGAGTAAGTGTTACTTATTCTAAAGTGTTACCATTTTTCTTTTTATGAAATCTGCGTGTTTAAAAGAAGTTGTGAGAGACTAATAGGTAGAAAGAAAGCCTGGCAGAGAGGAGGAAGGGGAAAGTAGGAGGGACAGACAGAGAGAGAGAACGAGTGTGTATCTTTCAAGAGAGAGGGAGGGTTGGGTTAAACTGGCACTTAAAAAGAGCCGACTGGGATTGCTCTGTGCCTCATTAACAGGGGAAAGGGGGAAGGAAAGACACAGATAGGAAACAACAACTGGACAGGAGCATCCAGCAGTGAGTGTGTCAAGACGGCTCCTCCGGGAACTTTCATTCCTGCACTTTCTTCACAGCTGTGGTCCATAATGTTCTGGGCAGTGGTGCTGCTGAGTCTCATCAGCACGAGCGCGGCTCTGAAACCCGAGTGGATGCCGGGGGATTATCCTATGACAGAGGCAGGGGCTGAGCGCTTCGTGAGTGACTACAACTCAACCGCTGAAGAGGTCTTTTACTTCAGCACCGAGGCCAGCTGGAACTACAACACCAACCTGACAGATCACAATTCGCAGCTGCAGGTACTGGTTTTTTTACAGACACCCAGTAACACTGCTTGTAGTCTGACAAGGTACAACTGCACAAAACTTGATGTAATATGAGCCACGATAGCCTTCCATGTGGAACGGTTAAGTTTAGACAGCGTGGTTCTGCTATAAAGCCTTTTTTGCATGTGAGACTGATAAATCAGCCTTTTCAGACAGGCTGTAATAACTGAACAGCTTACTTTCACTGGGTTTTATTGTGTGTAGTAGATCGTTTTAGGACTCCTGTAAAGTTTCACTACAGAGACGGAGCAAGAATTTTCAGATTATTGAGTAACATGCCGCAGAAGTGTAACACTTGTGTTATGGACGTGACTAATCATTACAAGACTGTGAGCATGTGTCATCATTTCCTTGCTCTTTCTCAGTTTGTGAAACATAATTCAGGTGTGAAAAATGAAGCAACTTTGACATGCTGTATTAGCTTCAGATGGGGAAGTTGATTGAAGGAGCTAAATGCAGCAGCAATTTATTAATAAAGAAAAGAAGGTAATGCAAGAATTTCAAGTAACCAAAAGGGTAAAGGTAAATGCACAGCTTTGTGCACAAAGATGACCGAAAACACAAACACAGTGCTATTTATACACACACTGGAATAAGAAGGAAGTAAACGAGACACAAATGTGACTAATCAGAAACCGCAGAAACAACCAAGAACATGTTTACTGTTTAAATAAGAAAACCGGAATTAAACCAAACAAGACGTAATGTAGACAGATGCTGGACGGAATGGAAGGGGAACATGATGATGAAGCTCAGAGGGAGGGAGGCCAGGGACCACATCACAGCTGGAGAATCCCATTGTGGAGCCAGAGGGATAGAGATCCACATTGGAGCTTAAGGAATAACTGACCTTAGCAGACCTTAGGAATCAAAAGCCAGAGGTAGAGCTTCTGGTGGAGACCAAGGCGGCCAGGATCAGGTAACATCACAAGCTTGGAGGAACGAGGTGAAGCAGGGCCACTGTGACACCAACAAGTAGCCTCACTAGCTGAGGAGGATGGTCTAGTGTCTTGGACGAACCAAGAAGTCCAACAAGCTAGACGAGACTGGTGGAAGAGGAAGGGCTTTAGGGGTGGGCATATCTGTCAAGGAGAAGCAAGTGAGATGTTAAAATATCATAGGGGTTTTCATTACTGGGATGTCAAGTGTTGTGCATTTCATAGTACCAAAGTCCCAATCATGTTATGCAATCAGATTATATTTGGCAATATAGATAAGCCAATAATTATTTTATGGACAATGTTATGGAAGATCACCAATAAACTTTTTTTTTTTTTTTACATTTCTTAAATTCTAAAACACTATGTTGTCTAAATTGAAAATAAACACTAAAAACAAAACAAACAAACCAAAAAGTCAACTGTAAATGCTACAAATCAGTTTCACAACATTATTTACATTATTTAAAAAATGCATATCAATTCTGAGACATGGCTAAGATTACATTTAACACAGTGTTTTTAAATTATTTAGCGATGTTGAAAATAACTTCTAGTGAGTGTTAAAGACAAAAGCTAATTTGTTAACATGAACTAACAATGAAAATACAAAAGTACCTTAATATTATTTAATCGACCTGAGAACTTGAACTAACAATAAAAAATATAAAAAAACACATGTTTTCGTCATTGACATTTAAAGGAATAGCTCACCCAAAAATTAAAATTGTATCATTATTTTCACACCCTTCACTTTGTTGCTGAACCTGTATTTCTTTCTTCTGTTTAGGCAGGCTGGTAAACGATCAGTTGCTGCTAGCCATTGATTTGCATAATATACACTACCAGTCAAAAGTGTACAGTACGATTTCTAATGTTTTTTAAAGAAGCTCTGCTCACCAAGCCTGCATTTATTTGATCCAAAGTACAGGAAAAATTCTGAAATATTTTAACTGTTTAAAATAACTGTTTTCGATTTGAATATAACTGAAAATGCAATTCATTCGTTTTATTTCAAAGTTGAGTTTTTAGCCACTCCAGTAACATAATCCTTCTAATATGCTGATTTTATGCTCAAAAACAGATGTTATAATGTAACAAAAGCTGTTTATTTTGGATAAATTATGATCTTTCGATATTTCTATTCATCAGAAATTCCTGAAAAAATGTACTCAACTGATTTAAATATTGATGATAATATTAAATGTTTCTTGAACAGCAAATCAGCATATTAGAATGATTTCTTAAAGATCCAGAAACACTGAAGACTGGAGTAATGATAAAAATTTAACTTTGATCACAGGAATAAATTACATTTTAAAATATATTCACATAGAAAGCAGTTGTTTTAAATAGTACAAATATTTCACAATATTACCATTTTTGCTGTACTTTGGATCAAATAAATTCAGGCTCGGTGAGCAGAAGAGACTTCTTTAAAAAACATTAAAGATCTTACTGTTCAAAAACTTCTGACTTGGACTTCAGTGTCTACCTGCAACAATTTGATTACCAACACTCTTCAAAATATCTTATAGCTTTGGAACAACTTAATTTTTGGGTGAACTATGCCTTTAATGCATTAACTTACTTAAACTAATGGGACCTTATTGTGAAACATTACCAAACTATCAGCCAATAATTGATATGGTACCAAATATTGTGCACCCCTCTCAGATACTAGCAGAAATACAAGCTTTTAACATCTCAGCACGGTAAAACAAAATGCTTACTCATCTGCTTCTCCATCCAATCTATGTTTAAATGATAAAGCACTTCAGTTCATTTCAACACAGTAAAACAGAAGTTGATACAGACCGTGAACAAAAGACTGACCGGATGCCAGTGTGCTGAATGCAGAGGCGAGGTGGTCACCATTGCTCACATTGCTCACACACACATACACACGCCTCCTTCAGACAGCTGTCTCAACATGGTTTCACAGCTGTCTCAACACTTGCTTACAGCTTTTCAAATGGGTGCTGGCACCGCTAACGGCTCAGACTTGCTGTTCAACATCTGAGCCAATCCTCAAAAAAAAAAAAAGCCGTAAAAAGAGTTGATAGAGAGCTGGGCAGAACCTGAGCAATGCCTGGTGCGATGTCTATTATTTCAGACACATCAAACGAGGTGATCAAAGAGCCTCCGTTTCGGGCATCTCTATTGGAGGCGGCGGGCACGAGGCCAGGTTGATGCTGTGAGCGGGACTCACCCTGACTGTGTATGAAGATAAAGCAGCACTGTATCAAAGCAACACGCCCGTCGCACTCATTCCACAGAGACTGCGGTCACAGGACGCCGCTCATGGTTGCTGGAGCAGGTATTTTTGTTTTCACAGTCATCATGACTGTAGGCATCTTGGTAGTGTGCATTCAACAGATGGTTGATGGGAGGTTATGCTAATGCAGCATATGCTGATGTGCCTTTCGGGCACTGTTGATGACTGCAGCGATTCAGAATGACACAAGCGAGAAGCCGCTTATGTTTGCAAATGAAATTAGATGAGAAAAACTTGGGTTTGGTAATTAAAAACTTGTGTGGGAAGCCATGACCCCAAATGAACCGTGGTGCGCTGCATGTTCCATGCAAACATGGCAATGTCCATGCAGTTTAAAGGAAAGTCTGCGACTCTCTCGCCTCCTCTGAGCCCACTGAGTTTTAACAGACCCCCTAAAGTATGCGGTCAGTTTGGTGGGGGGTAATTGAGAATGAATGGGGGAAAATCACGTGCAATATGATTTTATATGACAATATAATGCCATTAATGGGAAGACTAATTTATAAAAGTAAGTAAACAACTCACACACTTAAATATAACCACTTTGTTATGTCAAAATAAGACTTATAAGACTTAAAATGGCATGAAACCTCAGTAAACCTCAGTGTTTGTGAATAATATTTACCAAGTTTGATGACTGATTATCTGAAAAATTAAAAAAATGTTAAAAGCTAACAAGAATTGCTGAACATACAGTAGAAGTCAAAAGTTTACATACACCTTGTAGAATCTGCAAAATGTTAATTGTTTTACCAAAATAAGAGGGATCGTATGAAATGCATTTTATTTTTTATTTGACCTGAAAATTATATTTCACATAAAAGATTACATTTAGTCCACAAGAAAAAATAATAGTTGAATTGAAAAAAATTACCCTGTTCAAAAGTTTGCATACATTATTTTGTCCTCTGGGGAACATGTAAGTATATTTTGTAGCTTCTGAAGGCCAGTACTAAATAAAAACAATATGATATTTTGGCAAACTAATAAAAATGTACACATCCTCGTTATGTTCAAAAGTTTTCACCCCCAGCTCCAAACGCATGTTTTTTTTTCCTTCTGGAGCATCAGTGAGCGTTTGAACCTTCTGTAATAGTTGTACATGAGTCCCTCAGTTGTCCTCAGTGTGAAAAGATGAATCTCAAAATCATACAGTCATTGTTAAGGGTTAAAATTCACAAAAATGCTGAAAAACCAACCAATTCTGAAGAACAGCGGGCAGTTTAACTGTTCAGGACAAACAAGGGACTCATGAACAGCTATCACTAAACAAAAAACAACACAGTATTAAGAATCAGGTGTATGTAAACTTTTGAACAGGGTCATTTTTATAAATTCAACTATTATTTTCTCTTGTGGACTGTACGTAAACGTATTTTATGTGAAATATTATATTCAGGTCAGTACTAATAAAAAAAAAGCATTTTGAAAGATTCCTCTTATTTTGGTAAAATAATTAACAAGGTGTATGTAAACGTTTGACTTCAAGTGTAAGTTTTAGCCCTGATAAATAGATTAAATAGATCTCCATTCTCAAATATTTTGACTGAACTGAAAAAATATCATTCATTAGTCAAATAAATTTTTTTTTTCATGAAATGAACTCAGACAATAGACATTTTAGAAGTTTTAGACAACATTAACTGTTGGATGTCCAACTTCAGTGATATATAGAGATTTTAAGCTAATTATTCCTATTCATTACTGTGATACTCGCAAAGCCACTGAATTATAATTTAGAGTGTGCAGCAGTAGAGCCACATTTGGAATTGGCCTCAATCAGATGCCAAAAATTTGATCCGTGCCAGATGTCTGTGAAAAAAATCTGAAATGTTTATGTAAATGCATCCCTAGAGTCTGCATTATTCATGCAGCGAATTCCACAATCCGCTTTACTGCCATGCCACTCCCATACATTACAAACGCTCCTTCTCTCCACTCATTTTCTGTGGCAGAGTGTAGCCCATAATTTCATTTCTGTATTGAGTGAGGGCAGTCAGTGCATCAGATCAAACAGCCAAGAGGTCTTTTAATTAGCTTCCAAAAATAAACCTCTCAGGAAAGTGCGTACATAGGCCCTTTAAAACAGTTTAGATACTTCAAAGACACAATGAGGTGGAAAAAGAGTACAATCTGCTCGGAAAACTCACATTCCATACTCATCAATCATCTGCCGATTAGAGAGAGGGAAGTGTTTAGGGAGGATTGCAGGGAGCCAAGCGTACACAAGATTGAGCTCTAAAGCTCATCTCCCTTTTTATGGTGTCATTTACAAGGAATTATGATGTTACTTTTACATGTCAAGCATTGAACCTTGCACCCCATTCGGACTTATCATCACATTCTTACATAAACATGACAGAACGAATGGGACCTTGGAAAAAGAGGTGAAAAAAACAAGAAGCTGGCTGTCTTTATCTCTGAGGAAAACCGAGAGGATGAGAGATAATGGAGATAAATGCACATGTCACCAGCTTGTTAATCAGTGATGGAAGCTCATCTTCTCTCGGGTCAACAAAGGCATCACCCCATGAACTAATGAGCACAACCGCTGTGACAGGGTCATCGCGCCCTGCGGTTAGCATAACAGAGAAGGGATGCTGGGGTCAAAGTGTCCACAGCAGGACGCCGTAAAACATCAAGAAAGAGTGACGCGCCCAAGACCAGGATACAATAAACCTTTAGAAAGAATGTACACTAAAAATGTTAGGAATTCTAATAGAAAAAGAATGTAAAAATACTAGATTAAACCCTGCAGTTGCCTTATTTATATGATAAATTATTTTAAATTATTTTTTATTTTATAATAATTATAATTATGAATTATTCATTAATATAAATAAACAGCTATTTAATTCTAGATGTTGTATGCTTTTCTTTGGAAATATATGTACATAAAGAGCATTGTTTTTTTTAGCCAACTTGTGTGAAAATTATAATATTTAAATTATTATGTATTGTTTGCCCTTATGAGCATTACACTCATTTTAGAATGTTACATTTTATGCTATTTAGTTCCTGTTTATTGCATTATTTTAGTGTTGCATTTCAGTTTTAACATCCTGAAATGTACATCACTAAAAGTAAGATCACAGTTCAGCTAATAAATCAGCTAACAGCTCTTGCAAGTTAGTGAGTTTATTTAGTGAAGGATTCATCAGACTTATTCAAAACTGTAACCTGTGATTCTTTTGAGCGATTCATTAAAAGAATCATTTGTACGTGAATCATTCTGGATTGCTTGTTTTTGCAGGCAAGCTCACAAAAACAATTCAAATAATTAATTTTGTTTTCATCAACATTCATTTGGGCGCAAAATCACATCCACAACTTGGCATTCATATGTGAATTATTTAGTGATGCAGCGCCATTTTTAAATAGCATGCATGCATTAAACATTGGTTTTGAATAGATTAAATTGAGTAAAGATTTTTTGTCTTAAAGGGATAGTTCACAAAAAAAAATTGTCATCATTTACTCACCCTCATATTATTCTAAAACATTATTATGGAAGCCTTTTTCCGCCACTGAATAAAAAATAAAAAAAAGGTAATTGCGAGTTTTTAGCTCACGATTCTGACATTTCATCTCGAAATTGCACAACACAAACTCACAATTCTGACTTTTTTTCTCAGAACTGTAATATAAACTCACGTCAGAATTGCAAGATATAAACTTATAATTCCAACTTTTTTTTCTCAGAACTGCACCATATAATCTCATGAGAAAATGTCAGAATTGCGAGATACAAACTCACAATTCTGACTTTTCTCACAATTCTGACTTTTTTCATAGAATTGTGATATAAATTTGCAACTGTGAGTCATAAAGTGCAGTTCTGAGACTGAAATGTTATCAGAACTGTGAGTTTTTATCTCACAATTCTGACTTTTCTTCTCGCAATGGCATAACAAACTCACAATTCTGACTTTTTTTTTTCCAAACTGTAATATAAACTCACATTTGTCAGTTATGAAGTCAGAATTGCAAAATATAAACTTACAATTCAGATTTTTTTTTTCTCAGAACTGCATCATATAATCTCACAAATGTGAGAAAAAAGTCAGAATTGCAATATACAAACTCACAATTCTGACTTTTCTTGCAATTCTGACTTTTTTTTCAGTTGTGAGATATGAATTTGCAACTGTGAGTCATAAATTGCAGTTCTGAGTGGAAAAAAGACTGACATCTAATCAGAACTGTGAGTTTATATCTCACAATTTTGACTTAACTCCAACTGCATGTTATAAAGTCAGAATTACGAGATAAAACGTGAAATTCAATTAAAAAAAAGTCACAATAGCGAGATACAAACTCGCAATTCTAAGAAAAACTTCATTTCTCAGAATTGTGAATATTCCTCAGAAATGTGAATTTATATCTTGCAATTCTGACTTTCTGTCTCAGAATTGCGAGTTTAAACCTCCGATTTTTTTTTTCGTAACTGCAAATTATATCATGCAATTCTCAGAAAAACGGTCAGAATTGTGAGATTATATCTTGCAATTTTGTCTTTATACCTTACAATTCTGATAAATAAAAGTCAGAATTGCGAGATGTAAACTAAGATACGAAAACGAGATAAAAAGTTGCAATTTACTTTTTGTAATTTTCCTTTTCAGTGGTGGAAACTGGCTTCCATACTTCATGATTTTCTTTCAGAACATAAAAAATATACAGAATATTTTGAAGAATGTCTTTTTTTGGCCATACAATGGAGGCCAGTGGTCACCAAAATTGTTTGGTTACCAACGTTCCTCAAATTTTTTTGTGTTCTGCAGAAGAAAGTAATTGAACAACATGTGGACGAGTAACTGAGTATCTTTAAGTGAACTATCCCTTTAAGTAATGCAAATCTTTCATAAATTTTTGAAATTCAGTTGGGAAGTTCAATGCCTGGACAAATATCCAATTTCTCCTCTACATCCCCACCTCCCTCACCCAACACATGACCTAAGTTTCTGAAATACACACAGTGTGGGAGAAATCACTGTCCTTGACAATAAAGCCACATTCTCAGCTCAATGATGACTACAAGGTTCTCCACAGCAGGCACACTACTGTTTTATGACATATGAGCTAGCAGGTGCTTTATATGTCAGTCTGGTTTGTTTCAGGTGCTATTCGTGTTCCCCAAAAGAAATTATTTTCTGTCAGGACCCAAAGAATAAATTGATGGATGGTGTGAACTCAGTCACCCCATTTCATCCCTTGTTGCTGCAAAAGCAATTCAAGCTCTTATTGAAAACATAACAAGAATGAAAGAAACTTGAAACTGTTCTAGGATTGAACAAGAGCCAGAAATGATTATTAACATAGAATGCAGAGAGAGAACAGAAAATCACAAGAAAAGAAAGAAATATGGGAATCTGATGCAATTATTAAGATTTAAACCCATTTCTCCCACAAGAGCATCAAGTTAATAACTGCTAGGTCAAGGCTACATAATTAAATTTACTAAAATACATACAATTCATCAACAAGAAATTGCATTTGCATTGTAATCTGTCTTTCTGATTGGAAAAAAATATAAACGACAAGAAATACAGGTCCGTATTTAAATTGCATTTTCTTTGCTGCTGTTTAACAGAATCCTAAGTGCCATGGCAAAATAATCATGTTTTATGTGTTTTAAATGTGAGTTTACATAGTAATACAAAAAATAGAAATAGTTTTGTATTTCTGTTGAGTTTTTAGTGCCGCAAAAACTTACAATGTGACTAGTCTGATTTCTGAACAAATTACATTTATGAACATGACTATTGCATTCCAATTCACAAACAGTTTCCACTATAAGCGATTCTTTTTAGTGAAGCAAAAAGATTCAGTGTGACAAGTGATTCCTGAACAAATTATTTTATGAACTGTTTTTTTTTAGCGAATCAAAAACATACAACAAGACCATTACATTCTAATTCACAAACATTTTCTGCTTATAAGCGATTCTTGTTGTCTAGATTTAGTGTTAGACTACTGTTCTGATTTCTGAACAAATAAATATTATGAGCTGGTTCTTTTTTTAGTGAATCAAAAACATACAATGTGACCACTGCATTCCAATTCACAAACAAATTATGCTTTTAAATTATTCTTTTAAGTGAAGTAAAAAAATTCAGTGTGACTAGTGTTCTGATTTCCGAACAAATTATTTTTTTATGAACTGGTTTGTTTTTTAGTGAATCAAGAACATACAACATGACCATTGCATTCCAATTCACTAACAATTCAGGCTTATAAGCTATTCTTTTTAGTGAAGCAAAAGATTCAGTGTGACTAGTCTGTTTCCGGAACAAATTACTCTTATCAGCTGGTTCTTTTTAAGTGAATCAAAAACATACAATATGACCATTACATTCCAAATCACAAACAATTTCTGCTTATAAGTGATTCTTTTTAGTGAAGCAAAAAAAAAATTGTGACTAGTGTCTGATTTCTAAACAAATGAATCTCATAAGATGTTTTTTGTTGTGAATCAAAAACATACAATGTGACCATTGTATTCCAAATCAAGATCAAATTATGCTCATAACTGATTCTTTTAGGCGAAGCAAAAAGATTCAGTGTGACTAGTCTGCTTCCTGAACAAATTACTATTATGAGCTGATTCTTTTTTTAGTGAATCAAAAACATACAACATAACCATTACATTCTAATTCACAAACAATCTCCACTTATAAGTGATTCTTTTTAGTGAAGCAAAAAGATTCAGTGTGACAAGTGTGATTCCTGAACAAATTATTTTATGAGCTGCTTTTTTTTTTTTTTTTTTTTGTGAATCAAAAACATACAACAAGACCATTACATTCTAATTCACAAACAATTTCTCCTTATAAGCGATTCTTGTTGTCTAGATTTAGTGTTAGACTAGTGTTCTGATTTCTGAACAAATAAATATTATGAGCTGGTTCTTTTTTTAGTGAATCACAAACATACAATGTGACCACTGCATTCCAATTCACAAACAAATTATGCTTTTAAATGATTCTTTTAAGTGAAGTAAAAAAATTCAGTGGGACTAGTCTGTTTCCAGAACAAATTACTCTTATCAGCTGGTTCTTTTTAAGTGAATCAAAAACATACAATATGACCATTACATTCCAAATCACAAACAATTTCTGCTTATAAGCGATTCTTTTTAGTGAAGCAAAAAAAAATTTATGTGACTAGTGTCTGATTTCTAAACAAATTAATCTCATAAGATGTTTTTTGTTGTGAATCAAAAACATACAATGTGACCATTGTATTCCAAATCAAGATCAAATTATGCTCATAAGTGATTCTTTTAAGCGAAGCAAAAAGATTCAGTGTGACTAGTCTGATTCCTGAACAAATGACTATTATGAGCTGATTCTTTTTTTAGTGAAACAAAAACATACAACATAACCATTACATTCTAATTCACAAACAATCTCCACTTATAAGCGATTCTTTTTAGTGAAGCAAAAAGATTCAGTGTGACTAGTATTGTCTGATTTCCAAACAAATGACTCTTATGAGCTATTTTTTTTTGGTGAATCAAAAACATACAAAATGACTATTGCATTCCAAATCACAAAAAAATTATGCTTTTATGCGATTCATTTTAGTGAAGGAAAAAGATTCAGTGCAATTAGCGTTGTCTAACAAACAAATTAATTTTATGAGATGGTTAATGGTTTGATTTAGTTTGACAATCCTACAATGAATTAAAATGAATCAGATCATTTAATGAATCAATATTTTCTGACTCACTTACTGAACTGCAAGTTAGCTTTGTTTTCAAGAAAGAAGTTTTGTGTTAATATTATTACTGACTGACTTTCATTTTTTTTCCAAGATTTTATGAACTACATTACATTTCTGTGAGAGTCTGTCTCATTAACAATGATTTAGACAATTTGCATGTAATAATCAGACTCTGCTCCTTGTTTCCTTCAGGTTGCTGCGTCTTTGGAGGAGCAGGCTTTCACAGAAGCATGGGGTCAAAAAGCAAAGGCTACCTTCAGTGATGCTCTCATGGACACCTTCACTAACCCAGACCTGAAGAAAATTATCAGTAAGATCAATGTTCTGGGAGCTGCCAATCTCCCAACAACCGAAAGAGAGCAGGTGAGTTGGCCACTGGAGCTGTGGAAGAAGAGCTCTTAATGACGCATCAAGACGTGTTTTGATCGCTCTCTTTGTTTTCTTAGTACAATACCATTCTGAGCCAGATGGACAGCATCTACTCAAAGGCACAGGTGTGTCTCCCTTCAGAGGAATGCTGGTCTTTGGAGCCTGGTGAGAAACACTCCTAACACTTTATTGATGTGTGTCAGTAAGGGTCAAAATGAAGGTGAAAATACACACGCATAAGCAAAAGCAGCACAAAAAAAAGAATTGAGTTTCAGATGAGCTTGACAATATTTTGCTGAGCGTGTTATTGGGCTGGTACTTTGAGACTTTTCCAATAAGTTAAAACAGATTTTTACCTAAATCGGTGTTTTTTTTTACCTGTTTTCTTCAAATAATCTATTAACAATTAGTCCACAAGAGGCTTGGTTGACCAAAATTTTATAAGTTGCCTAGTAGCAGTCTGTGACAGAGAGATCGTTAACGGCTGGTCTATGTGGTAATATAGACATCGGGCAGGACATCCAAATGCTCACCTATCATTCATTGACCTCAAATATGGCTTTTCGCATGAAAGATGTATGTAGTAGTAACTTTACATGGCTGCTTATTCTAATGTTAATCTAGAAAAATGTGCGCTATTAAAGTGTCTCTGTGGAGTGTGGAAGTTGAACAGTAGCGTGCTCACTGCATGACAGATGGAGGCGCTGGTGTGGACACTTGCTCTTAAAATACTAATTTTTGGTCAAACAGATAAAAGAAATACATTTTTCGAATCTGTAAAGACTCTATTTTTATATGCGTGCACTCAGAATAACAACAAAAGGTTGTGCTTTTGTAAAATAGAGCAAACAGTATGCACTTTCTGTTGTCTCAGTCTCTGTGAACTCGAGCGTGAAACTTCGAAACTTAGTGTATACTTTCCTTACAGACATGAAAAATATATCTATAGAAAGTGAAATGTTTACTTTGTAAAATTAACTAATTCAAATAGAAAACATATATTCTGCTACAACCAGAAAAATCTTTAGTCGATGGCCTCTATGTGTCATCTTTTGTCAAATTCTTACACTTAATCAATAAATTTGAATAGTAAGACACTATAGAGCTGTTACCAATCTAATGAAATCAGTATCAGCAAAATTAGCAGGTCTGCAGAGGGGTTTTGGCTACTTCCTTAGCTGGTCAGGCTGGAAGACCAGCTGGAAAAAACCCAGCTAAAACTAGCTTGGCCAGCCTTGCAAAGCTTGGACAGCAGCTAAAACCAGCTACTTCCAGCTTGGTTTTAGCCGTTTATTTTTTTTTTTTTAGCAGGAATGTTTAAAAAAAACATTGAATACTGATACTTTAAGATCCAATATATAAATAGGTCCAACGCTCTCCATTGACTTTGTAGCTGCCTCCGTGTCATTTCTGACTTATAACAAAAACAGAGCAATGTCTAAAAGCTGCTATGTGACAAGGTGTACAGTTAAAACCTACAACTACGTTTTTATAAGCTGTCGACCCAAAAAACAAGCGTTTAAGAACACAAAAGTAGAGCGCAATGTGTCAAATTACTAGAGAACTTTGCCCACTGGTGGGAAACTTAATCAGTTAAGTAAACATTCATTATTTTTAACCATGTCAAGGGATTATTTCACCACCCTGAGACGAGGAGATATATTGAGAAACAAAATTGTATTACTCTATGTCAGTGCTTCTTTTCCTTACCTTCCTTTTGCTGGAGAAATGATCGAATTGAATGGCCCAACGTGAAATATCCTGACATCTACAACTATTTGTGCCCTTAAACGCTTGTTTTTTGGGGTCGACAGCTTATATAAACATAGTTCTGTGTTTTTTAGCTTGTTTGCTGTACACCTTGTCACATAGTAGCTTTTAGACATTGTTCTGTTTTTTGTTATAAGTCAGAAATGATAAGGAGGTAGCTTCCCACAATACAAAGTCAATGGAGACCCACTGGTACATAACTTTGGGTAAAACTTTACTTTAAAATTGTCTGTGTATTAGTAATTATAAAGCACATATTAATTATTTATTCTGCATGACCTTATCTTAGATCTTAATCCAACCCCACACCTAAACACAGCAACTACCTTACTACTTAACTATTAATAAGCTGCAAATTGATGAAGCAAAAGTCCTAGTTAATAGTGAGAATTGGATCTTAAAATAAACAGTGACCTAACTTTATAACCTGCAGAAAGAATTTTTGTAGAATCCCCACCACTTGACCTCACTTGGCTTATTCGTAACATTTACCTTAACTAAATGTTTGTTTACAGTAGCACTGTTAGGTATATGGGTTTTATTTTGCCTAACGAAGAGAGCATTGCACTGAAAGTCTTTAGCTCTTCTTGAAAGGTTGCTTTTGTCTAAAGAGAGCACCATTACATACATGTCACAACACAACAACACTTTCATTTTTGCTATCTGTTAACTGCTTCTTTGGGTGAAATCACGTTTGTTCTAACAGTGTTTCATTCATGTGGACATGACTTGCTTATAACTGCAACGGATGTGTGCTTTTTCCCAACTCCAAATACACGTACACCAAAAAAAAGCCACAAACCAACAGCAGTAAATCTGACTCTGTATGAATACACATCACTAAATTATAGCTGATGTCCATTACTGTTCCTGTTCTCCACTTCATGGATGCAGCATATGATCCAAAGCTAAATCTACATGTGTTGCATCCTGTGCTCCTAAAAACTTCCGTTCAAGGCTTTTCCTGAGAAAGTGCACAGATTTAGCTCTGTGAACCACAAAAATCCGGAACACAGTTATAAACAAACGCCCTTTCTTCATCTGGGACTTGTTTCTTAGCATAACTCAGCATAACCTAAATCTTGAACTAGAAGCTGTTTTTACTACAGAGTTAGCATTAAAAATAGTTCACTTAGAATTCAAGATGTAGATGAGTTTGTTTCCTCAACAGAACAGATTTGGGGAAATGTAGCATTACATCACTTGCATCCTCTGCAGTGAAAGTGTGCTGTCAGAATGAGAGTCCAAACAGTTGATAAAAACATCTCAACAATCCACACGTCTTGTGAAGCAAAAAGCTGTATGTTTGTAAGAAACAAATCCATCATTAAGATGTTTTTAACTTCAAACTGCTGCTAAAAATACAAGTAATCTATCCATAATATTGCTCCAAATTCTGAGATAAACAGACAATTAAGAAACGAACTTAACTACATCTTGAATGGCCTCAGGGTGAGTACATTTTGAGTGTATATTCCTTTAATTATGCATTTACGCTATTTGTGTGCTTTTTCAGAGCTTACCGATATCATGGCTACCTCAAGAAGCTATAAGAAGCTTTTGTATGCCTGGGAAGGCTGGCACAATGCTTCAGGGGTCCCACTTAGACCCCTCTACCCTGAGTTTGTGAAGCTCAGCAACAAGGCATCTCAGATGGATGGTGAGTGAGTAATTTTTTTTGGATGATTGGAGAGGGGAGAAAGATAAAGAAAGATTTAACGTCCCGCTGTTCTTATCGGGTCTCCTCAGGCTTCGCCGATACAGGCGCTTACTGGCGTTCCTGGTACGACTCTCCAACCTTCGAGCAAGACCTAGAGAATCTGTTTAAACAGCTGGAACCTCTCTACCAAAACCTGCACGCCTTTGTTCGCAGAAAGCTCCACGACTACTATGGTCCTAAATACATCAACCTCAAGGGTCCCATCCCTGCCCACCTCTTGGGTAAGTCCATCAGATTGTGAAAAATTATAATTTATGAATGATTACGGGTGGTGTATTATCACTGAAATTACACAACTAGTTTCATAAAACAAGATTTTTGACATTTTAGTACACTATGGACAAAAATTGCCCTCTTAGACAGGAAAAGTAATTCAGACTGCATTTACGTTTACTGTACAATTATGCCTTCAGCAGACACTTTTATTCAAAGCAACTTACAATAGATGGGCATAAGTAATTTGTCAGATTGGTAACACACTAATTGGTAATGCAAAACGGTCAAATGTTTACACATACTTTGCAAAATCTGCAAAATGTTAACTATTTTTAAATGCATGTTATTTTTTATTTAGTACTGACCTGAATAAGATATTTCACATAAAAGATGTTTACATATAGTCCACAAGAGAAAATAATTGTTGAATTTATCAAATTAACCCCGTTCAAAAGTTTACATATGCTTGAATCTTAATACTGTGTTGCTACCTGAATGATCCACAGCTGTTTTTTTTTTGTTTTGTTTAGTGTTTCTTTGGTTTTTCAGCATTTTTGCTTATTTAGACCCTTTGCAACCATGACTTTATATTTTCAGATCCATCTGTTCAACTGAAAACAACTGAAGGACTCATATGCAACTATTACAGAAGGTTCAAATGCTCACTGATGCTCCAGAAAAAAAAGGATGGATTATGAGCCAGGGGTGTAAAGTTTTGAACATATTGAAGATGTGTACATTTTTCTTATTTTGCTTAAATATCATATTTTTTTCATTTAGTACTGCCCTTCAGAAACCACAGAAGATACTTACATGTTTCCCAGAAGACAAAATAAGTTACATTTTCCCTGATCTTCAAATTCCAAAAGTTTTCACCCACCAGCTTAATGCATTGTTTCCTTCTGAAGCATCAGTGAGTGTTTGAACCTTCTGTAATAGTTGCATATGAGTCCCTCAGTTGTCCTCAGTGTGAAAAGATGGATTGTTGGAAAGGGTTCAAACAAACAAAAATGCTGAAAAACCAAAGACAAGGACCCGAAGGATTTTTCTGAAGGGCAGTTTAACTGTTCAGGACTCATGAACAACTATCACTAAACAAAAACACAGCTGTGGATGATTCAAGCAACAATACAGTATTAAGAATCAAACATAAGTAAACTTTCATTTTCATAAATTCAACTACTATTTTCTCTTGTGGACTAAATGTCTTTTATGGGAAATATCTTATTCAGGTCAGTACTAAATAAAAAATAACATGTATTTCGTATAATCCCTCTAAAGTTGCTCAAATAATTAACATTTTGCAGATTCTGCGAGGTGTATGTAAACTTTTAATCTCAACTGTATTTGTACCGATCCGTCACGATACAGACATTACGGTTCGGTTCATGCAGTCAGACGATGAATGCAGTCAGTCACAGGTGATCAATCCAAAAGCATATCATAACTTTGTTTTCTACATTGTGATCATCATTTGTAACAATTGGAATTCAAAATATGTGGCTTTGCGATTGATGGGAAGGAGGTTCGGATGCTTGCGGTGATGTTCTCATTTTGTTTGTTTTCTGTTTCAGGCAACATGTGGTCACAAACGTGGAACAACATCTACAACATGATGATCCCTTTTCCAGACAAGCCCAATGTAGATGTGACGGACACCATGGTTGCTAAAGTAAGCTAACAGAACTACATCATGATAGGGGAAAATAACATTCTTAGTGCTCCAGAGAATGAGATGAAGTGATTTGTACCCCTAGGGTTATAATGCTACTCACATGTTCCGGGTGGCTGAGGAATTCTTCACCTCTCTGGGTTTGATTGAAATGCCTCCCGAGTTTTGGGACAAGTCCATGCTGGAGAAACCCTCTGATGGAAGGGATGTTGTCTGCCATGCCTCTGCCTGGGACTTCTACAACCGCAAAGACTTCAGGTACCTTAATCATATCTCAGTAAAGTAGTTCATACTGTCAGTGTTGGGGAAAGTTACTTTTATTGTGTTACTACCTAAAAAGCAACTAATTACGTTACTTAGTTACTCTTTATGGAAAGTAATGCATTACATGACTTTTCTGTTACTTTTTAAATCTGGGCAGGGCTTGCTTGTTTGTTTTTAATATAAACAATTTTAGCAAATGTAAAAGCCCTTTTACACCAAAAAGTGAAATGAATAAGCCTAATTCTGAAGGAAATGTCAAGTCCTGTCTGTACAGTAGTTCAGCAATCTTTAGCAATGAGAAAAATGAAGCACAAATGTCAGTTAATCTAAAGTAAGTTTTGCATATTAGTAGGTTGAACTGACTGAACAAAGGTAATGCGTTATTTTACTAGTTACTTGAAAAAAGTAATCTGATTACTTATTGCGTTACTTGTAATGCGTTACCCCCAACACTGCATACTGCTGCACAGTGGCAAACTGTGTTTTAGATGGTCTGATGCTTAAATATTCCATGAGGTAATATCTCATCCTTGTTTTTAATCAGTTGAAAATATTGGATGGGATTGAGAGGGATAGGCAAAAAGAAAAAACAAAAAAATACTTAAAACACCATCGAAGATATTCTTGATTAATATAGCGAAATATGTGATTCCCCTGACAGAATCAAACAGTGCACCACTGTGACAATGGAGCAGCTTTTTACTGTGCATCACGAGATGGGCCATATAGAATATTACCTCCAGTACAAAGACAAGCCAGTCAGCTACAGGGGTGGAGCCAATCCTGGCTTCCATGAGGCTGTAGGAGATGTGCTGTCACTGTCTGTGTCCACACCCAAACATCTCAACACCATCGGACTCCTGGACCAAGTGACTGATGATGCTGGTAGGTGAAAGATGCTCAGAATGATACGTGTTGTGTAAATCTAAAACAATGACATTATGATGACGTTTTTGAAATTCCATAGAGAGTGACATCAACTACCTGTTGAAGATGGCTTTGGAAAAGATCGCCTTTCTTCCTTTTGGATACCTTATTGATCAGTGGCGCTGGGGTGTGTTTAGTGGACAAACACCGCCTGAACGTTACAATGCAGAATGGTGGTACCTCAGGTAAAAAAGCAAAAAAAATAAATAAATAAAATAAACTAGGTAGATTACCTACAAATTGTAATCTGTTACTGATTTTCTGTTACCGTAATTAGTAACGTAATCCATTACTTTACACATTAATAAGTAATATAATCAGACAGCTTTTAGATTACTTTTAGGATGATCTTGTACCATATTGATATAAAAATACAGAGTAAGAAAATAGATTCCGTTTGTTGTTATTAACAAAATGAAGTGCATTAAACATTACATTATCAGGGTTTCCCAAACTGGGGTTTGTGAAGGAACTGAAAGGGGTTGACAAGTTAAACCTTAAATAATTAAATCATAAAAATGTATGATTAAAATAAGGCATTTTACAACAAAACCAATCAAAAATACTTATGTTATAATATGTTATCATGTAATTAATAAAAAGTAACTGCAGTCTGATTCCAAGTACAAAAAAAAAAACCTTTTTATATATATATTTTGCCAAATTTTTTATTCTTATTCAATACCATTCAAAAGTTTGGGGTCAGTAAGATTTTGATTTATTAATTTATTTTACAAAATGAACACATTTACTCAGCAAGGATGTAATAATTTGACCAAAAGTGACAGTAAAGACATTTATAATGTTATGAAAGATAATAAACAAACAAACAAACAAAAAAAAAAAAAAAAAAAAAAAAAATTAAACAGTGAAAATAAAAAGTTTTCCTTTGCATCACAGGAATAAATCACATTTTAAGGTAGAATGAAATAGAAATTTTATAGCAATATTTCACAATATTCCTATTTTATTGTATTTTTTGTTTACTGTATTTTTAATTAAATCAATATAGCATTGTTGACCATGTGAGACTTCTTTTAAAACATTAAAAAAATCTTACTGACCCAAAACCTTTGACTAGTAGAGCAAATACAAGTAAAAATTTCTTGCATTTTTCCAGAATCAGAAAGAGCTTTATTGCCAAGTATGCTTGCACATACAAAGAATTTGTTTTTGTGTCATTAGTACACAGAGACAACACAGACAATAAAAATAGGATGAGAATAAAAGATGCACTGATCTTCAAATTTATTCTTTTAAATGTAAATATTGTTTGAAATGTGAATATTTCTTCTATTATTAGGACAAAATACCAAGGCATCTGTCCACCAACCAGACGTACAGAGGTGCATTTCGATGCGGGAGCAAAATATCACATTCCTGGAAACACACCGTACATCAGGTGGGCTTCTAATCAAGAGCAGCCAATGCAAAATAAGCAATCAATCAAAACACATGATTTACACAGAGAAGATAATCCCCCTCATTTAACCTCTTGTAGATACTTTGTGAGCTTCATTCTGCAATTCCAGTTCCATCAGAAATTATGTCAGGAGGCTGGACATACTGGTCCTCTGCACAAATGCGATATCTACAGATCCACAACGGCTGGAGCTGCTTTAGAGTATGTATTGAGTATATAAAGCCACTGCTGGTGGTTTGGATGAAACTGTATCATCCTAGTGAATGGAAAGTCTGTCGATTGGGATTAAGTGTTACGTTATTTTGTTTGGAAGGAAAGTCTTGCAGGCTGGCTCTTCAAAGCCTTGGCCAGAGGTGCTACAAGAGGCTCTGGGCACTAACAAAATGGACGCCAGCCCCCTGATGAGCTATTTTCAGCCAGTTACTACCTGGCTGGAGGAACAGAACGCGAAAACGGGAGAGACGTTAGGCTGGCCTGATTTTAATTGGGTGCCACCAGTACCAGAAGGCTACCCTGAAGACATTGGTAAGAATGTGTGCAAACTATTTTTTATTAGAACTTGTTAATTTAGTTAATTACATAAAAAATACCATATTGTGTTAAAATAACACATTTAATAATGCCCCCTGACCTGCACATAAATGCACCCGGTGGAAATGTTGTGTCTGTTAGTTGCGAATGTTTTTTAGGGTTGTGAAAAAGTGTGTTTAAATGTACTGAATGTAGCGTACTTGAAACCTTAAAAGTATACCCTTTCAGTCAAAAGTAAAAAAAAAATGCATGCATTTATTTGATCCAAAATACATCAAAAGTAGTAATATTGTGAAATATTTTTAATATTAAAATAACTGCTTTCTATTTGAATATATTTTAAAATGCGATTTATTCCTGTAATCAAAGCTATATTTTCAGCATCATTACTCCAGTCTTCAGTGTCACATGATCCTTCAGAAATCATTCTAATATGCTGATTTGCTGTTCAAGAAACATTTGTTATTATTATTTTTAATCAGTTTTTTAAAACAGTTGAGCTTTTGTAGCATTATACACTATACCATTCAAAAGCTTGGAGTCAGAATTTTTTTTTGGGGGGGGGGGGGGGGGGGGGGGGGACTTTATACTTTTATTAAGGATGCTTTAAATTGTTAAAAAGTGATAAAGACATTTATAATGTTACAAAAGATTTCTATTTTAGAAAAATACTGTTCTTCTGAACTTTCTATTAATCAAAGAAACCTGAAAAAAATTCTACTCAGCTGTTTCAACATAATAATAACAATAATAATAATAATAATAATACTTTTTTGGGGGCAGCAAATCAGAATATTACAATGATTTCTGAAAGATCATGTGACTGGAGTAATGATGCTAAAAATCATCTTTGAAATCACAGGAATAAATTACATTTTAAAATATATTCAAACAGAAAACTTATTTTAAATTAAAATAAATTAAATAATAAAAAAAACATTTCAAACTTTTACTGTTTTTGCTGTACTTTGGATCAGATAAATGCTGACTTGGTGAGCAGAAGAGACTTAAAAACATTAAAAATCTTTGACTGGTAGTGTATTTTTAAAATGTACTTATAATGTGAAATTAATGAAATAAAAGGCCACTTAAGTGTACTTAAAGAGCGTACACTTTAATGACTAAAGTTCTTAAAAAATGCACTTTGTAATAATGTAAAATAAGTAAATGTAATGTAAAATTTTAATGTGATGGATAACAAAAAACCTTTTTAGTTCAATCCAAACTATAATACATTTAATTTAATTGAAATGAACATACAATTAAGTGCCCAAAAGCATCACATTCAGTCTGCACTTAAGCAAATAGTTTGAAAGCAAATTGTTTCCTTAGTGTCACTTAGTGGTATTAATAAAAAAGCATATTTTCAAACAACCTTTGTAAACATGCACTTCTATAACTGAATAAGAATTTCTTTGAGGGAGATAAATCCATTATATCAGTAAATGAACAATAAACTGGTAAGGGAATGTATTTTGACAAAATGACTTCCCCTTTAAGTATTTCTGCACTGAATTATTTTACTTTATAAGTACTTTTTTTTTTTAAAGTATGCTAAAATGTAAAATGTACATGTTTTTCCATAGGGATTTTATTTTGCCCTCTTTGATGTGAAAGTTAAACATGATCAGCCTTGATTTATTTTTTTGGATTATGTTTTTGACATTTTTAAACTGCCTTAAACTGCCTTCTCAGAAAATGAGCAGGACTCATTCTCATATTTTTGAATCCCTCAGGTAAAGTAACAGATGAGATACTGGCCAAGCGGTTCTTAGAGGAATACAACAGCACCGCTGAGGAGGTCTGGAATGCTTACACTGAGGCCTCCTGGACCTACAACACTGACATCACTGAAGCCAACAAGGAGATCATGGTGAGGCCCGGGCCGCTCTCTATACTACAAACACCGCTTATTCTCAGAGTCTCATGCAATTTTTGGCTTTAGCTGCAAAGAAACTTGGAGATGGCCAACCACACAAAGATTTATGGACTAGAGGCCCGAAAGTTCGACACCAGCGACTTCCAGGACGAGTCGATGAAGAGAATCCTGACGAAACTGAGTGACCTTGAGAGAGCTGCACTTCCTGAAAAAGATCTCATAGAGGTAAGAGATAGATAGCTAGATAGATACATAGATAGATATATAGATAGATAGATTTTTAAGCTTAACTTGGGCTTTTTGAAAGAATACATTATGATTTGTCATATTTTTCATGTTCATAGTACAATAATTTGCTAGCATCCATGGAGACCTTGTACAGTGTAGCCACAGTCTGCAAGGATGACTCAAATTGTCTGCCTCTAGATCCAGGTAAGCTAATTTTCATTAATTTTTCTATACTGTTCAAGAGTTTGGGTTTAGTTTTTATTATTATTATTGTTATTTTGATTTAACAAGGATGCATTAAATTGACCAAAAGTGACAGCAAGTCATTTATGATGTTACAATTTTTTATATTTCAAATAAATGCTGTTATTCTTAACTTTCTATCAATCTATATATATATATGTTATAGTTTTCATTAATACATTAACTAGCATAACTGCTTTCAAATTAGTATTTGGACCTTTTTCACATTTTCAGGTTCTATAGCGGTGAATGGGAAAAGTATAGATTTTGAATTTCCATTTGGTCAAATAGCAAAGGAAAATCCCACAGCAGTGTATTCACCACTTTCAAAAATTAGAAGAAGACTAGAGTAAAAGCTGCTAAAAAATTCAGCTTTGCATCACAGGAATAAATTACATTTTAAAATCTATTCAAACAGATCAATTCAAATATAAAACATTTTTTTAAATAGTAATATTATTTCACCATATTATTGTTGGTCAAACAAATGCAGCCCTGTGAGCAGAAGTAACAGTTTCCACAACATATATTAAGCAGCTCAACTGTTTTCAACATTAATAATAATAGGAAATGTTTCTTGAGCAGAAAAATTAGCATATGGACCTTTTTCACATTTCCAGGTTCTATTGTGGTGAATGAGAGAAATATGGTTTTTGCCTTTCCATTTGATCAAAAAGCAAAAGAAAATCCTACAACAGTGTATGCACCACTTTCAAAAAGAGCAAAAAGACTGGAAAAAAATCACAGGAATACATTATATTTTACAATATATTCAGATAGAAAACAGTTCTTTAAAATAGTAATAATATTTCATGATATTACAGTTTTTATTGTATTTTTGATCAAATAATTGCAGCCTTGGTGAGCAGAAGTATCATGGTTTCCACAACATATATTAAGCAGCACAACTGTTTTCAACATCGATAATAACAGAAAATTAGCACATGGACCTTATATAGTTTTTGCATTTCCATTTGGTCAAATAGCAAAAGAAAAATCCAGCAACAGTGTATTCACCACATTCAAAAAGAGGAAAAAGACTGGAATAAAAGCTGCTAAAAAAATCAGCTTTGCATCAAAGGAATACATTATATTTTGAAATATATTCAAATAGAAAACAGTTTTTTAAAATAATAATAATAATACTTCACAATATTAAAGTTTTTACTGTATTTTTGCCTTGGTGAGCAGAAGTAAAAGCTCCTTAAAATCAAGCTTTGCATCACAGGAATAAATAATATTTGAAAATATATTCAAATATAAAACTCTTTTTTCAAAATATTTCAAAATATTACTGTTAATAATAATAAATGCAGCCTTAGTAAGCATAACAGATTTTCAAAAATAAATATATTTTTTACAAACACTAAACATTTTGAACAATTTGACTTTTAGACATGATTTTTTTGATGTTTTATGAAAGTTATGCACACGCTTTGCAAACACTCACTGTGCCTTTTTCTGTCTTTTGTTAGTTACACTAACCGCAAACTGTTTGTAGTGGAACAGTGAACAATGAAAGTGCTTACAGAGTCTGTTTTTCATATGAGAGCCTGCCAAGTTGATTACTATAACCCCCTTATGCTGTTTTTGATGTGTTTGTGTTTTGTTTTCCAGATCTGAATAAGATCATGGCCGAGTCCAGGGATTATGACGAGCTGCTGTTCGCCTGGCAGGGTTGGCGTAATGCCTCGGGCAGAGAGCTCCGCAGCAGCTACAAGAGATATGTGGAGCTTGCCAACTTAGCTGCAGTGAGCAATGGTAAGTGCCTGAAAATAAAGCACTTTTTGTATGAGGACCTCTTGCAACACGGGACATCTGGAGAAAGATATTTAATATCTTTCAGTGAATGTAGATATTTAGGCTCTCATCAAGAATAGATTGTGAGAGCTTTGAATGAAGCTCTAATGTGGACTGTTTATCTAATATTAGGTCACACGGATAACGGGGCATTCTGGCGCTCCCTGTATGAGACCCCCACCTTTGAACAGGATCTGGAGGCCTTGTGGAAAGATCTAGAACCGCTCTACCTCAACGTTCATGCCTATGTGCGCAGGGCCCTGTACAAGAAATATGGAGCAGAACGCATCAACCTTAAAGGACCCATTCCAGCTCATCTGCTCGGTGAGAGATGAAATATACATACTGTAATAAAAAAATGTATTTTAAAACTTTTATAGAGAAAATGGTAAATATTCTAGTTTGTCTAGTTTCAGTGATTATAAATGGATCCCTTTTCATTTGCTTTCAGTCACAATTAGAAGAACTTTTTCATTTTAATGAGACTTTATGCGCTTTATAAATCAGCACAAAATGTTTCAAACTTTGGCAACATTTGATTTGATGTAATGATTTGATATTAAACCCACGCAATGGGTTGTTGGCAATATTGGATCTGCACTCTAAATTTCCACTGGAAACCATCTGGTAACCTTTTGGATACTCATCAATTAAATCATATTATGATTTCAGACACAGTAATTTTAATTTTAAATACTATTTAGGATGAATGTAAATTGGGACGCAGCAATTGTGCAGCAAAACAATGAAAGTGAACTTTGCAACCTGTTATTAAAGTAAATAAAAAACAAAGGAAAAAAACACTCAGTAGCCTTAGCTCAGAACTGGATGCATCTCCAAGTAGTGCAAGTAGCGAAGAACAGCCTGAACTGAGAGAATCCATTGAACAATCAGAAGCATAGCGGTGGTCTGAACGACTCATTTTTCATTCTCTGCTCTCTGATCTGTCAGAATTCCCCCTTCATTTCTCCAAATGATGCTTTAGCAGAAAAGGCGAAGCTGATTCTGTTAGCCATCTGAACAAATATACTGGCACTGATAATCTGGCTCTTAACCACAAACTGGTAGTTCATCAGAGGAAGTCTGATACTATACTGTTGCTAAGTTACAACTGGTCTGAAGATTCTGGAATTTTGGTGGTGATGTCCCATAGATATACCTAGATGCCTCATTAGTGACTGTTTCTATGGGCCGCTATACATAAGCTGTCTGCCATATTGCTCAGACCTTTCCCGGTTTTGGAAGTTAGCGCTTGTCTTTGGTCAGCCAAACTTTTTTCAACTTGAAAAGACGCTCTGAACTGCAGAAAAAGATGTCGGTGGTGGCGTTTAAAAAAACGCTCAGGAAAACACGGTCTACATGCATAGGGTTATAATGTAAAACAGACTCTGACATTTAAAAAAAAAGTGTGCCTTGAATGCCTAACATGGCCTAAGAATGCTCTTCTGTGAAGATATGTGTGTGCAATATGGACAAAATAATCACATTTTCATTATTTTAATGGATATTTTGATTTAGTTTGGTCATTGTTTTCTCGTTCACACATTATAGTCAAATTTGTATTACAGTTTGCAAGACCACATTTCAGAATAAAATAAAACAGAATGGCCTGCTTAATAAACACAACTGTAATAATGTGTCTCTAGAACAGATGGGATACAGAGAAATGCATTAATATTACAAGACAAAATAAAGTAAATTAGAAAAAGTTTTGGTACAGGTTTGTAGTATTGCTGAATAATCAAATGTAAAATTTGTGGGACCTGAAGGGTTTTCTGAGGTACAGCAGGCAGTTTAACTGTTCAGGACAAACATGGGACTCATAAACAACAATCATTAAACAAAACAAAAAAAACAGCTGTGGATCATTCAGGTAACAACACAGTATTAAGAATCAAGTGTATGTAAACTTTTGAACAGGGTCATTTTTTATAAATTCAACTATTATTTTCTTTTGTGGACTGTATGTAAATATATTTTATGTGAAATATCTTCCTCTGGTCAGTATAAAAAATAACATGCATTTGGATGATCCATCTTATATTGGTAAAATAATAAAAAAAATTTGCAAATTCTACAAGGTGTATATAAACTTTTGACTTCAACTGTAGATGAAATCTACAGAATTTCTGCAATATATATATATATATATATATATATATATATATATATAAAACACCATCCAGATCTTTTTTTACTTGAGGGTTTACATTGATATTCTGTAGATGTTTGCGGCAACTCCAAAGCAATCGACAGGATTTAATGTGCTTTCAAAATCATCAAGCGTGACTGTGTGTGTGTACATTTCAGTGGCTATATTTGCACGTGTGGGAAACTGTGTGTACTGTGTGTGTTTGTGTGCACGCAATGGTTCCACATGACTGGAGATTAAATGGCTTGGGATTCCAAGCCCAGTGGTTTCCTCCAGTGCCACTGGTCTGAGATACTACACCATCTCTCACATCCTGCCTTTCAGTTGGCTGACGTTCTTCTCTGCTTGTTTTTTTCAGGAAATATGTGGGCGCAAACGTGGTCTGCTATCATGGATCTTGTCATTCCGTACCCTGATGCCACACAAGTGGATGCCACACCAGCCATGATTGCCCAAGTAAGATTACAACTAAAAACACGTTGTTTAATCTATTTCTACTCCCTCAGTCTGAACTCTTGGCCTATTTGGGTCATTTTTCCTGAAAGCGGTGACTGTTTACGTTAAGTGTCAAAGAAGGTAGATGCTGTTTACACTGAGTGTAAATAGTGGTAACTACTGTTTGTGCCAAGTGTAAATAGCAACAAATATCATCTTGTTTACACAAAGTGCAAATAGGTTTGACAGACACGTTTTATGCTGCCATGTGCTTACAAACTGTCATTGGATTATTTAAATTCAAACTTTGCAAATAAATGTTTGGAAATGAAAACGAATATTTCCTAAAATAAAAGCAAAAGATATAAATAACCATCTTGGTGAAGAAGTCTTTTTCAAAAAATGTGCAATGGCATATGAAGGACACAAATGGCACTGATACCTGACATACCTGTAAATATCTGTAATCATGGTATTCTCTGATTGTGAGACGCTCTTTGCTTCTTCAGGGTTGGGACCCCAAGCGGATGTTTGAGGAATCAGACCGGTTCTTCACTTCTCTGGGTCTTCTGCCCATGCCTCCTGAGTTCTGGAACAAGTCCATGCTGGAAAAGCCATCAGATGGACGTGAAGTAGTCTGCCATGCATCTGCATGGGACTTCTACAACCGCAAAGACTTCAGGTATATATGCTTAGTTATATCGGATGTGCATTTGTAGTGTACTTTAAATTAAAAAAATTATAGGTTACTGAAAGAATGTTTATTATTAAGCGTTTTAAAAATATTTTGTTGTGCTTTAAAGTACACTTATTTTGATGTGTTGATTTACATACACTACCAGTCAAGTTGGTTTCATCCTAATTCAGTCACTATGCTTTCTATAGACTAGTTTTGGACAAAGCCTATGTCCTATGTAAGCCCAACTTTTCTAATATGTCTCCCAAGCCAAACAAACCCTAATTTCATCTACTCCTCTTGATTATTTGATAAACAGAGGATGTAAAGCCATCTGAAATAACATCTTTCTAGCCTTTTCCTTCCCATGTGTTATCTCGCTGTTAACTTTTCCTATCCTCTTACCATTTCTAGAATCAAGCAGTGCACAGTGGTGACAATGGACGACCTCATCACAGTGCATCACGAGATGGGCCACGTTCAATACTTCCTGCAGTATAAGGATCAGCCCATCTCTTACCGTGACGGCGCCAACCCTGGATTCCACGAGGCTATCGGTGACGTACTTGCCCTGTCAGTTTCCACCCCTAAACATCTTCAGAGCATTGGCCTGCTGGACAAAGTGGAGGACAATCAAGGTACAACCCAAACATCTACAAAGAAGCTTACAAACATATACATAATATGCTAGTTCAAACCTTATGTCTTACTGGTCTGTAGAAAGCACCATCAACTTCCTGATGAGCATTGCCTTGGATAAGATTGCCTTCCTGCCTTTTGGCTACCTGATGGACCAGTGGAGGTGGAAAGTATTTGATGGAAGAATCTCAAGCTCAGAGTACAACAAGGAGTGGTGGAACCTGAGGTGACCGTTTTTCTATTAACCCATTATGGTTAACATAATAAGGAAAACAAGGACAGTTAAAAATGTGGATCAATAAAATTTGGTCAGTTACCCGGATACGCAGCCATATTGGCGATATTTGAATGTAACTAACAGAATATACTGCATGGTTAATGTACTACTGAATATGTTGTTCTGCTAATTTATGCTGTCTAAACCATGGAGAAAATGTGTGGAAGCTACTAAATCATATTGAGAAGACTTAGTAAGCCGGAAAGGTCGCAATATTTTGACAAACTAAAGATAATTGGTGGTTAAGATACATACAAGCAGTATTAATTAAGATATTAGCCTAAAATTTCACCTACCTGACCGGAAATGATAAGAACAAACATGAATCCTAGTTCAGTTTGGCCAACCACAAACGGCTTTTGTTCCTCAAACTGTTTTTGCACTCTTTTCCTTGATTTGTTATAAATTTTGGCACTCCATAGTACTCAATATTTTTCCCGGTTGGCTGATTAGTACAGCTCAAACCATGATAATAACTGACCATTTTCAGCAGCAATAATCGGCTAAATATGCGAGTTTTGTTCGGTTCAGTGGCACTGTTTACATTCAGTGCCTCCAATATGGCAGATTGATGATGCTTGTGAAAACGCTCTATTGTCTGTAAATATTAAAGTGCAAAAGACTGCTTTATAATGCCGCGTTCCAGGCAAACCGTTACCCGTGTTTTTACAGCCTTCTACCGGTGAGAGTGCACTGGACCAGTTAAACCAGTAATTTCTCACCCGTGAACTCGTACTAGATTGATGTACTCCTAGTTCCGCGCTCTGACGTCACATATCCCGCGAACCAACGATGGCAGCGCCTACAGATGTATTTCCAAATATACAAATAACGTAAAATAAAAAATATAACTGCTTCTCTTGTCTTATGCTCCGTTTTCCTCATCCGTTTCCACCAAATAAGCAAGAAATAAGGACCTTTGGCTATAGAAAGTATTTGTAAATGGGATTAAGCCTGGAACGCTACAAAGTCGTGAGTCATGGTTTGAATGACTTATGAGCTCAAAAACCTGCATGGAACGCAGCATTATTTACACAGAAACACATCATCACTTGAACAAACATGCCAACTTCATATTTATGCTGCGTTCCAGTTAGGTTTTTGAGCTCGTAAGTCACAGCTTCAAACCACGACTCACGCCTTTGTAGTGTTCCAGGCTTAAGCCCATTTACAAATAATTTCTATAGCCAAAGGTCCTTATTTCTTGCTTATTTGATGGAAACGGATGAGGAAAATGGAGCATAAGACAAGAGAAGCAGTTATACTTTTTATTTTATGGCAGCCCCTACGGATGTATTTCCAAATATACAAAAAACCTTTTTTTGTATATTTGGAAATACATCCGTAGGGGCTGCCATAGTTGGTTCGCGGGCTATGTGACGTCAGAGCTCGGAACTGGGAGTACATCGATCTAGTACGAGTTCACGGGTGAGAAGTCACTGGTTTAACTGCCATTCCAGTGCACTCTCACCGGTAGAAGGCTGTAAAAACACGGGTAACGGGTTGCCTGGAACGCGGCATAAGCGTCGCACTTTCGTCTCCTTTACATACTGAATGACGCATGGCGTTCATAGTGTTTTCAGCCTGTCATCTCACCATATGAAGAAATTAACATATTAACTTAAAGTCCAGAGTCTTCTTTGAGAGTCATTTTATGTAAAAAGAAACTATCGTCAGGCAGAAATGGGCGCTTTTGAAGCACTGCTTCGTGAAGCTTCGAAACCTTTGTGAATGATTTGTTTCGAATGATTCAGAGCGCCTTTCAAACCAAGTCACATGATATCAGTAAACGAGCCGTTGTTACCTTTTTAATATTTATTATTGGTATTTAATGTTTTGTTAATTGCATTTAATGTATTGTAATTTCAATTATAGATTTGCAATGGGTGTGTAAAAGCTGTTTTATGGATGTTTGGGCTGGGTTTTTGTTACAGGTTTAACCAGCAGGCGCCGCCATCGTATGGCGTTTCAAACGTTTCGAAACAGTTGAATCATGAAACTCCACCAAATATCTCGGTAACTGTTTCGGTAACAATTTTAGACAACCTAGTTCAAATATGCTAATCAGCACATAGCCACAGTTCTGAACAGTTGTACACATTCCATAACATTTAGTTTTTATATAACTGCCAAAAAAAGTGTGCTTAAGGGGTGTTCCTTAGTGATTTTCCTTAAAGTTACACACAGATTTTTCAGACTTTTTAACACTTTTACCTCAAAATTATGGGGCCCGTCTACTCTACTACCTTGTAGCTTTGAGAGTGGCACATGAATATTTCCTGATCATAAATGTAGGGGTGTTGTATAAATTAGTTTCAGCCAGTGGACTAAAACATAACTGTTTCGTTAATGACATGAAATAAAATACATATATTTTTTAAACAACTTTTTAAAAGAACCAAAAAGATACTATTAAAAACAACAATGGAAAAAAAAAAAAAAAAAAAAAACATTTTGTGTTGTTGCATCGTGTTACATCACATTGTTAGTCATTTAAATTATGTATTGATCCATATTGAGGTATTGTTATACCCCTAGTTGTTATTGTGCAGTATGTAAAGTTTGTACCAGAGCTTAATTTGTGTATTTTACTGTAACAGAATGAAGTACCAGGGATTGTGTCCTCCTGTACCACGCACTGAGGAAGACTTCGACCCTGGTGCAAAATTCCACATCCCCGCTAATGTGCCCTACGTCAGGTAGACAACAATATAATATATCACTAATGTGTAATACACAACTCATGTAATCAAATAAGTCTTTGGATTGACCATTTATTTGGTTTGGCTCCAATAGGTACTTTGTGAGTTTTGTAATCCAGTTCCAGTTCCACAAAGCCCTGTGTGAAGCCGCCGGTCAGCCAGCTCCGCTCCACAACTGTGACATCTACCAGTCCAAAGAAGCAGGGAAACTCATGGGGTTAGTAAACTCAGATCGTTTCCAATTTTTACAAGTGCTAAGAGCAATAAAGTAGTAAGATATCCACATCATTTTTGCCGGCAAATAACAGAGCTCTACTCCCTTCTCAGTGATGTGATGAAGATGGGCTTCAGTAAACCCTGGCCCGAAGCCATGACTTTGATTACCGGCCAGCCCAAAATGTCAGTCCAGCCTCTGATGGAGTACTTCCAACCGCTCATCGTGTGGCTGGAGGAGGAAAACAAAAAGAACGGTGACGTCCTGGGATGGCCAGAGTATGATTGGACGCCTTACAAAAGTAAGCTTGGGATTCATAAATCAACATTCAAACGTTGGTGTACCACTCAATTTCCTATGTTTTCTTGTAAAATAAAAAGGCTTCAGCCAGGAAACCTGGATGGATTTCAGTCAAAGTAAACAAATTTGAATGACTTTCCAAGATACTGTAGCTCCCACTCAATTTTAAACCACTGGATTTGGATGACTCTTTAAATAGAGAAACTTTCTTTTTAAAAAAATAAAAAAATAAATAAAAATCAGTTTTCAAGGATGGAATATATTTACGGGTTCAATTGTGTAGCTTTTGCAAACCAGTACTAGGTTTTTCGCCTGATCGGAATTAAACCAGTGCAGAAAGATTTTCTAGAGAGTAGATATCAATAATTATCAAAAAAAGTTGAACTTTCGACGTTTGAAACTTTTAGTAAAATTGATTTAACTCTTGAACGGAAAGAGATATCTCTGCCAAACTCAGAACACTTATGTAAGAGCTCAATCTGAGGTCACAGGAAAAAAATTGTGGAGCTTGGCCACTTGGTGGCGCTATAAGAGGGGAAAAAACATAAAAACGGCTATAACTGCACAACAATTTGCTTTATCAACATGAAAATGGCTGTGCATGATCTTGGTCCAAAGTACAAAAAGTGTCTACAAGGATATTTGCATATCTCAAAAAAAATGGCTGCCGCTGGACAATGAATTTTGAGCACCTGTTAGACAAGGTTAGCAAAGGGCAATCAGAAACTCGGTGGGCCCCAAATGTCTGAGAGAATTTTTTAAAAAATTGGCCACCGGGGTGATATCTCTTTTTTAAGGCTGTAAACGATTGTACGTCGGGCAGTTTTTCGCACATACGCACAATAATTCGTGTTGTATGATAGAACTCCTTATTGAGTGAATAAAAATAATTATCAAAAAAAGTTAAACTTTCGAATCACCGTTCCAAAGTAACGGCCAAAACGCTCGAAAGGGGCAGGTTCACTTTTAGTAAAATTGCTTTATCTCCTGACTGGAATGAGATATTTCTGCCAAAGCCAGAACACTTATGTAAGAGCTCAATCTGAGGTCAGAAGAAAAAAATTGCGGAGCTTGGCCACTTGGTGTTGCTATAAGAGGGGGGAAAAAAAATAAAAATGGCTATAACTGTCCAAGAATTTGCCCTATCAACATGAAAATTGGTGTGCATGGTCTTGGTTTTAAGCACCACAAGCATCTACAAGGAAATTTGAGCACCTGTTAGACAGTTAATAGAGGCCAGTCGGAATGAAACTCTGTGGGCCTGTTTTACTCATGGCTTCAAATGCCTCAAAGGATATAAATGATTGTACGTTGGGCGCTTTTTCACACACACAATATTTGTATTGTATGATAGAACTCCTCATTCTGGACAATTTTGAGCACTATTATTTGTTAAATGATTGAGAAGATGTAAAAAACTACTTTTGTGAACTAGTCCTAGATTTTTCACTTAGTCTGGAAAAAACGTCACAAAACCTGCTTTGCACATGCGACAGGTGATTCTAAACAAGCATGCAAAGCTTTAAGGGGATCGGACCACAGCTGGCGCTATGGCAGTCATAAACATTAAAAAACATATATTCGAAAATGTAAAAAAGTGCTGCTGGGGTATAGAAATCCGTAAATCGGTGCTCTTTGGATGCGGGAATCATTTATTACATCAAAAATAAATTAAATCCAAGGCACTCAAGTGTGAAAAAATATAAAAAGCCTTTATTCACATGGCTTTAAAGTGTTTTTAAAAACAACACATTTGTGCACTGTCGCATTGCACTGTCGCATCTCGCCTTCATCAGTAGTATTAAAAGTATTAAAAACAGTATTAAAAAACATATTTCTATGGTAAATTACATCTTTGGTATATATATATATATATATATATATATATATATAAACACACTGCCGTTCAACCGTTTGGGATCAGTACGATTTTTAAAGTTTTTTTTTTTTTTTTTTAAATAAGCTTGCATGTATTTGATCAAAAATACAGAAAAATCTGTAATATTGTGAAATATTCTTGCAATTGAAAATAACGGTTTTCTATTTTAATATACTTTAAAATATAATTTATTTCTGTGATGCAAAGCTGGATAGTCTTCAGTCATTACTCAAGTCTTCAGTGTCACATGATCTTTCAGAAATCATTCTAAAAATAATAGTTTTTATTTAAAACAGAAATCTTTTTATAACAATATACTGTTCGAAAGTTTGGGGTCAGTAATTTTTTTTCTTTTTTTTGATATAAATTAATATTTTTATTCTATGATAAATTGACAAAAAAACTGACGATAAAGACTTCAATTGAGAAGTTGTCTGTTTAAAATAAATGCTGTACTTTCAAACTTTTTATTCATCAAAGAATCCTGAAAAAATCACAGATTCCAAAAAAAATATTAAACAGCACAGCTGTTTCCAACATTGATAATAAATCTGCATATATTAGAATGATTTCTGAAGGATCATGTGACACTGAAGACTGGAGTAATGATCCTGCAAGTTTGGCTTTGCATCACAGAAATAAATTATATTTTAAAGTATATTAAAATGCGAAACCTTTATTTTAAATTGTAATAATATTTCTCAGTATTAACATTTTTTTTCTGTATATTTCATCAAATATATACAGCCTTAATGAGCAGAAGAGATTCCTTTAAAAACATAAAAAATCTTACAGATCCCAAACTTTTAAACAGCAGTGTATATATTTTATTATTTTATAATATATATCAACCGTTAAAAAAAAAAAAAAAAAAAAAACATTTGAGGCTTTTGTTTTAAAATTTAGACACACTGTATTTCTTTATTTTTCTTAATTGATTGATGCTTGATTACTAGCTAATTTAGCAAGCCCTGATATTTATCCAATTCTTTTTTCACTTCTCACCTTCTTGTTTCAGTCACTTCATCATCGGTGGAAGAGAAGCCCAAAGCAACAGTCAGTTTCCTGGGTTTGGATGTGGACGAAACAGGCGCTGCAGTGGGACAGTGGATTCTCCTGGTTCTGAGCATCGTCTTCCTGCTTGGCATCGTCTACCTAGTCTACAGATACAGGAAGACTAAACGCTTACAGGACAAATCAATGTCTCAGATGGAGCTCAAGTAAAATCCTTAAATAGGAACCCATTCTATTCTTACCATGCAGTCATTACCTTTTGACAAAATCCACCTCTTTTTGAATGTAATGTATATTTATTATTTTTGGTCAAATTTGTTTGACTATGCAATGAGAGCTGTAATTTATTTGTAAAAAAATTCAATGTTTGACTGCCGTTTTCAATTATTTGTATAGTCTTAACTGTGTGCATTTCTGATTGATTCTACTGGTAAACCCTTTATAGAATATAAAGAATTATACAGACACTCTGGCTTTGATTATTGTATGAGTGGAGGACGATTTCATAAAAACGAGCCTTCAGTTTTTTAAAAACAATTTAATATCAGTACAATATATAAAAAAAAGACCTTACAGACCATCATGTTTTTCTTTCTAGTTGGACATACAGTATATTTTCTCAACTCTATACCCAGGTCTGAGGTATATACAAGCATTTGCTCAGAATGTAATGAAGTCTAGTGGTTTAGTATCCAACTCTATACCCTTTAATAACTAACCAAGTCAACCAGAGTGTGCTTCTCACTTATAATTCACTCTAATTCACCACTTGATTATATTAAATACCACTAAATATGAAACTCATTCCACATCAAGCAATTAAGAATTGTATACCATGTTCAAGTTCAACACTGAACATTTTCAGTATTCCCATCACTGAAAGTAGGCTGATATGAGCAGAATTGAGCAATACTTTTGACTTGGCACACTTTTTTTTTACAGAAATTATAGCATTTGTCCAAGCATAAAATCAACATTCTTCACTTGTAAGATGAACTGCACCAACAAGACAGTAGTTTCCAATAGTATATTCTTAACAGTAAAACAAAAAGACATGAAACTGAAAATCTGAAACAAAGAGTGAAAATTCACATAACACCACAAAATCAAACCAAAAGTGTTCATTAATTAGCTCAAACAAAAAGTGAAGTTTGGGGCAGGACTATATATTTTATTGACCTGTTACACATTTTTGCTCATACGATATGAATGTTTTTTCACATTGCAGTAGTGAGAATTGTGCTTAATTGTCATAAAATTGGTTCACAATGAATGTTTTTTTTATTCTAAATAAATTGTTTATTCTACATATACACTACCAGTCAAAGATTTTTAATGTTTTAAAGAAGTCTCATCTGCTCACCAAACCTGCATTTATTTGATTCAAAGTACAGCAAAAACAGTAAAATCTTGAAATATTTGTAAAAGAACCGTTTTCTATTTGAATATATTTTAATATGTAATTTATTCCTGTGATTTTAAAGCTGAATTTTTAGTATCGTTACTTCAGTCACATGATCCTTCAGAAATCATTCTAATATTGTAATTTACTGCTAAAAAACATTATGTTGAGTAGATATTTTTAGGTTTCTTTGTTAAATAAAAAAGTTAAATACAAACAGAAATATTCTCTAACATTATAAATGTTTTTATCATCACTTTTGAACAATTTAAAGCACCCTTGCTAAATTAAAGTATTAATTTCCCCCCAAAAATATACTGACTCCAAGGTTTTGAGTGGTATAATGTATAATGTTACAGAAGCTTTTAATTTCAGATAAATGCTGATCTTTGGATCTAACTATTCATCAAAGAATCCAGGAAAAAAATATACTCAACGATTTTAAATATTAATAATAATAATAAAAAAGCAAATCAGTATATAAAAATGATTTCTGAAGGATCATGTGACACTGAAGACTGGAGTAATGATGCTGAAAATTTAGCTTTGATCACAGGAATAAATTACATTTTAAAATATATGCAAATAGAAAGCAGTTATAGTAAAAAAGACTTCAAAATCTTATAGTTTTTGTTGTATTTTGGATTAAATAGAGAATTTTTTAAAACTTTTCAAAACTGTTCAAAAACTTTTGACTGGCAGTGTAATGACTTTTTTTTTTAAGTTTGAGATTCACACAACTAATGCTGACAGGAACATGATGGTTTGGGGAAACATTTTACACTCAACATCTTAGTCTTCCTCCATGGGAGGAAAAACTAAAAAAAAAAAGACAAAATGTTCTTAGACAGTTCTTAAACTTACACAGTGTTACAAAATAAGTGTCCAAAGAAAATGCAACTGGAACTTAGAAATCAAGTCTATATCCTCAGTGCTCTTTGATCAGAACTGGTCTCAGATCAGTTACAGCATGATGAAAAAAATCTCACATGAATGAGTAAAATGACCCGAGGCCTTGGCAGGTAAACTATTACAGTGACATATTACAATGGAATGAAATTGAAAATGCAATACTTGAGACCAAAACATATTTACATATTAAACAAGATTTAAAACTAGGAAAATGTATCAGTTGCTCATTACTAAGTAAAGGATGTTCCAGACAATGCTGACAATACTCTGGCTTTGTTAAAAGCGGTCTAATGGTCTACAAATCAGGATATTGCACACAGACCAACAAACATTTCAAAACATGTTCTCACTGCGTAAGTGGCGCTCCAATGCCAGTGTCCAGTGTCTGTTGAGTTGAGGTGGGGTTAATAAAAGACATCCTCCAATCATCACGCTCCCCTGGCTCTGGACGGAGAGAGGTGAAGAGGTCAGTAGTAATATTCCTGCATTTCTGTCCAGTTGGTGACCCAGAGTTTCTTGCTCAGTTCTTGCTCAGGCTGAAAGGCCAAGTTATAGCGCTCCTCTTTGCGTACTTTCACACCATGGTACTTTGGCATTATCCGGTAGTAAACGGCCCTTTTGAAGAAACCGCACTGCTCAAGACGAGAAAGAGAATCAAAGAAATGTTTCAGGTAAGAATAACGAATATGCTTTGTAATAAAAGATTTTAAATGTCATTTACTCACCCTCAAAACAACCCTTTATTATTTCTTTTTTCTTGTGAAACAAAAAATGCTTTCCATGTGAAAGTGGACAGTGATTTATGCGGCCACAAAAGCATCATAAAAGGAATACATATGACTATATTTCAAGTCTTCGGATCCCATTTGATAAATTGAATAAATTTTGGTTTGACTGTAGCTGCAGATACCTTCAACGTTTCTCACATTATCACAGCTTATTCGCTATAGTTTAGAAACTGGTTATAAAATATGACAAGAACTGGAGAGTTAAACTGATAATTGATAATGCCAGATAACTGATAGAAAGGTATGTAATGGATTACAATCTGTTTGTATGACAATATTGACACAATTATCAATACTTTGTTGACCAATTACCAAACAAATCTTCATTTTGTTCAGTCTGTGGTGTAAAAAGGCGGCAATAGCAATTAAAGAAAAGATACTTAAGCAAAACATGGTCAGGCCAAACTGTCTGAATAATTTTGGTCTCAAAATGTTATACATTTTATTGGTAGTCAACTGTATGAGGAATTTGTGGGTATAATATGTCAGTTTATTTTATTTTGCTATCCTCACTTACATAGATGAACTAGTGTCCTGCTAGTAAAAAAAAATAGGGATGGGCATATTGCATTTGAATATTTGGGCTCATAAAAACGAATATTCGAATATTGGTTTATTTAAATGAGATTTATTGAGAAAGACCTTATTTTTAATGATAATGTTCTGAACAAGGTTATGATTAGCCGCTACACAACAGCGTCCTACATCAACGTTACGTTAGGCTACATCTCAAGGTTTTATTTTGGTAAAAAAAAAATTATATATATATATATATATATATACTACGGAGCCGTTGAATGCTTGAATGTGATTGGCTGATGAACGTTCTGAAGGTGTGCATTATTTTCAGGGAAACGCACGGCGAACGTAGTTCCAGGCAGCTTCTAACAGCATTACATGTTTATATCACTTTGTATACAGATACAAACAATACAAAGAAACGACAGATTTCTTCCATGTTTTTGCCGCAAAATTAAGTTTTATTATGTACGGAGAGCACACACTATTTCTCCACTCTCTCTCTAACAGACGCACAGACATAACAGCCAGCACAGACGTGAACATATGCGCTAATGTTGCTAGCGCTGCTCTGACGATTAACAACTTAAAAACTACACGACATTTCTCATAACGTGGTAACATCGACGCTGTTCCTGAAGAAAATGAACTTAAAGTTTCACTGTAAGTAGAGACGCTTCTGCTGATCACGTTTGAGAGAAGCACAGACTTACAGAGGTAATTCACGAGCTTAATCTCTTTCTGTCTCTCTCTTTCCGTCCGTCTGTCTGCCTGCCAGTCTGTCTGTCTAAACTACATTATTAACTGCATTATTCTGCTATCAAGGGCTCAAGCGTAGTTACTATGTCTAAAATTACGTTTTGGAACTAGCAACGAAGGCTTTGGATGAGCTGCGTAAGAAATTAATCCTGCTCACAATAGCCGTTTAAGAACAAAAACCGGACGAATGCCTTGAAATATATCATCCGATCGATGTCTTGAGGTGTGGTAACCGTAGTATAAGCGGAATAATTGACTTCGGTCCGCTGAATTCCTAGAAAATAATGCATCACCTCCTCGGGTGTGCATTATAAACAAAAGCATTCAAGATCAAGCAGAGCAAACGGAAAAATCGAGCAGACCGTGCTAATTACATTACAGATCATACATATACTGGAGTCGGCCTATATTTATTGTGTTTACATTGTTTCACATGTAATTCTGAGAGAAATAATAATATCCACATGCTCGTGTTAAAGTTTGTTCCTCAGTCTGACAACAATAAGAACGTGCTGACAAAGATAACATGTGCTAACATTTTAGCGCTTTGTGTTAAACCACTCTCCACACATTATACACTTTATATATGCCTCAAGATCATTTCGCTATCAGATTATCGCCTCACTTGTATGGCAAGCCGTTTTGACTTGTATTAATTCGCAGGTTATGAATTCTTGATATCAACAATTAAATTTTCACTAGTTAAAATGCTAATTATTTATATCAGAGATTGTATTTTTACTAGTAACAAATGACAATTGTTAGTATCAGGAATTACATTTCCACTAGTAAAAAGATTAATTGTTGATATCAAGAACTGTATTTTCACTAGTTAAATGTCACCATAGACTCCCATTCAAATTTAATTGTTGATATCAAGAGTTGATTTCTTACTAGTTAAAATTCTAATTTCACATATCAGAAATACAATCCTTACTAGTAAAAAAATATATATTTTTGATATCAATAATTACATTGATACTAGTAAAAATGCCAATTCCTGATATCAAGATTTCAACTGTCACTAGTTGAAATGTCAGTTGTTGATATCTGTAAATGTATTGCAACATGTTACATTTCTTATTTCCGATATCTGAAAATATATTTCTGTTATCAATAATTAGGAGAGTAATTTCAGATATCTAAAATGGCATTCTTACTAGTAACAATCCCATTCATGCTATCAGTAATGAACACTGTCACTAGTAGCAATTGCATTGTTGATATCAAGAATGGACATTTGCACTAGTAACAATGTAATTATTGATATCAAAAATAAAGGTTTTTACTAGTAAGAATTGTATTTCTGATATATGAAATTGGAATTTTAACTAGTAAGAAATCAATTCTTGACATCAACAATTAAATTTGAATGGGAGTCTATGGTGACATTTAACTAGTGAAAATACAATTCTTGATATCAAGAATGATAGTTTTTACTAGTTGAAATTCAATTCTTGATATCAAGAATGATCCTTTTTACTAGTGCAAATGCAATTCCTGATATCAAAAATTGCCATTGTTACTAGTAAAAATCAAATTTCTGATATCAAGAATTAGCATTTTAACTAGTGAAAATTTAATTGTTGATATCAAGAATTCATATCTTGTGAATGAATAAAAGCTTAGGAATTATATAGGATTCCCCGCATTTACAACCAGCAAATCAACACATAGTAAAAACTGAATAGTGTTTTTCTTATTCGAATAATAAATTACAGACCGAATATTCGAATGCTCGACTATTTGTGCACATCCCTAAATATATCTGTTTTTGGTTTAGCTGTACATTTTCATGTTCTTTGTTAAGACTTGCATTATGATTGGTGATGACAGATCAGAAAAGTTGTTTGCTAGCAAATTTTAAGATACAAATGACATTTATGATCACTTATGATTCTTGTATGATGCTTTTTGTCATTTTCTGAGCTTTACGCAAAAAAAAAAAAAAAAAATTTGAAAAACAGCTTGGAAACTATGCATCTCATTTTGTGTTTCACAGACAGAAATATATAATTTGACATTTTTTCATTTTTGGGTGAATTGTTCCTTGAAAGAGTTCCTTGAAAGAGAGAGTTTATTTTTTCATCAGAACGGATGAGTCGAGAAATTTAGCATTACATCACTTGCTCACCAATGAATCCTTTGCAGTGAATGGTTGCCATCAGAATGAAACAAATTCACCGCTTTACAAGATGTTAGGTGATGGACTGGAGTTGTGTGGATTACTTGTGATGTTTTTATCGGCTGTTTGGACTCTCATTCTGACGGCACCCATTCACTGCAGAGGATCCAATGGTGAGCAGGTGATGTACAGTAATGCTACATTTCTCCAAATCTGTTTGGATGAAGAAACAAACTCATCTACATCTTGCACTGTAAAAAGCAATTTGTTGAGTCAACTTAAAATAATTTGTTCCTGGCTCCCTTAAAATTTTAAGTTCAGTCAACTTGAAATAAGTTTAGTCAACTTAAAATGTTAAGTTTTACTAAGTGACAACTTAGATATTTGAGTTGATTCAACTTAAAATTTTAAGGCAACTGAGTAACATATATATGAGACAACATAATATCTAAGTTGTCACTTAGTACAACTTAACATTTCAACTTGAATAAACTTATTTGAGTTGACTGAGCTTAAAATTTTAAGGCAGCAGGGTAACAAATTATTTTAAGTTGACTCAAATTGTGTTTTTTTGCTTTTTACAGTATGGATGCCCTTAAAATGAGTACATTTTCAGTAAACTTTTAAAGAGATTAGTTAAAATTGCAGTGTTGAAGAATGTAAACATTTCATTAGTGGAAAAAAAAGTGCATTGAGATTCCCATTTGACTCCACTTATCTGGGAATATTAAGGGTTACTGAGCAAGGCAGACAGAATGAGTAAGGAAGAGATTGTTATTTTACTGTGGCAGTGAAGGGATTATGAGTTAAGCCAGAAAACAGGCTTGCGAAGTGAAAAGTTAGAAGAAGCGTATGGTAGCTAGAGAGATCTCAAGGGTCTGCTTTACCGAAGGGCCCTAACAGCGCTGCCGTAGCGGCCCGAGGGCCCCCGCAGGCTCAGAATTCCTCCGTCAGCCTCTCTGTCTCAGAGGGCTGGATCTTTATTTCTGCTTTCTGGGATTTGGCCTCATACATCTCCCTCCTGCTGGCCCGTCGGAAGAAACCGCACTGTGGAGGAGGGGCGGAGCCCAAGGCGGGACATTTATTACTGATTTAAATAACAAGAGGCGGTGACATTTCACATCAAGGGTGCATGGGGTATTTCATGGACTGCAAGCACGTGGTTTAAATCTGTCCTGTCATTTGCGTTTATTAACCATCCCTGGTTAAGTTATAGTTTATAAATAAATGTTTTAGAAAAAGTGCCTAAAAGTGGGCAGCGTGACCAAAATCTAATTTCATGCTATGAGTAATTTTATGTAATGATACTATTCAAAAGTTTGGGGTTAGAATGGTTCTTTTATTCTGCCAGGACACGTTAAGTTAATCAAAAGTGACATTAAAGACCTTTAGAATGTTACAAAAGAGTTCTATTTCAAGCAAATGCTGTTCTTTTGAACTTTATATTAATCAAATAAAGCTGAAATAATTTTCTGGAGCAGAAAATCAGCATATTAGAATGATTTCAGAAGGATCATGTGACACTGAAGACTGGAGTAATGATTCTGAAAATTCAGCTTTGCATCACAGGAATTAATTACATTTTAAAATAAATATATATTAAAAAACAGTTCATTTCAACTGTAATAATATTTCACAATATTGCTGTTTTTATTGTATTTTTGATCAAATAAATGCTGCATTGGTGAGCAAAAGAGACAAAAACATCTTACTCCTAATTTGTAGTGTATATCACAATGTAATATTTTGTTTATATTAAATTATGTGTTTGCGCTTATGAATCAAATAGTTAGATGTTTCATTATTTTCTAATGGATGCAAACCAAAAAAAATACAAATATTTACAACAAAAAAGTCTAAACTAAACAAAAACAAAGCTTAACCCAACATTATAAAATGTTTACTGTAAAAAGGCTATGTGTGATGTATGTCTTGATAGTTCTATGTTAATTTTTAGCATAATAAATAATTTGGACACATCCTGATCTGTATCGGCACTGCTATATGCTTGGCTAGCAGAATTTCTCCAATGACATAACACTGCTATCACAACACTTCTAGCCCAATTGTACAATGGTGTTTTAGTGCCACGTTAAATAAAAATATACCATCTAAGATTAAGAGATTAAAGTCATAATATTTTAAGAATAAAGTCTAAATATTATGAGAATAAATTTTAAATTACAAGAATAAAGTCAAAGTGTTTCGAGAATAAAGTCGAAATGTTTCGAGAATAAAGTCAAATTATTTTGAGAATAAAGTCAAAATCACGAGAATGAATTTGTAGCAATTATGAAATTAAGGTTCTAATATTTTGAGAGTATATTCTATGCAAATGGCCCGGACTGGGAGCACCATGAGAAATTCAAAAGCCTCAGCTTGCAAAATTTATCATTTTTATAGAGTAATACAAACAGTATGTCTATTACAATAATGTGTTTTTCACGCTACTTAATGTGGCGTGACAGATCAAAAATTTGAAAAGCTGAGCTGTGTTATATTAAAAGAAACAAAGAACACAATGATTGCGATTACATTCAAATAATGAATGTACTCTATTATACCGTGAATCAAACAGCTGAGTTTGAATCATCGAATGATTTGTTGTTTTGATTGGACGCCACAGGCATTTTTGCAGAGTAGGTGGTGAAAATTTCACAAAGAAAACAGAATAATTTAATGAAATTAATGTCTCATTGTAATAGAAAAGACAATTGATTCACATGAGTACATCGATCTGTCCCACCACCATAAAGAGCATGAAAAACACATTATTGCAAGACACATTGTTTGTATTTCACTATAAAACTGAGCTAAAAAAGCTGAGACTTGGTTTTATATTAGAAGTACCAAAAGTACAAAGCTTATTACTATTATTGGGTGGCTGGCACACTACAAATAGGCCTAATGAACTTTATTTTGACATTATTCTTGAAACATTTAGACTTTATTCTCAAAATTTAGACTATTTTCTCTAATTATTTTGAAATATTACGGATTTAATCTGGTCATTTTAGATTTTTTTTTTATTTTTTAATGTGGCATAAAAACGCTGTTTGTGACCTGGATATCTCTAAATGATGTGTACATTTTTTGTAGATTTTTTTTAGTTTGATCTTGATGGAATGTTGACCAAATATAAAAGCACAAATACCTTCCACAGAATGAGACTGATAATGCCAAGTAACAGTATCCCTGCAACCGCTGCAACAATGATAATCCAGAGAGGAACTTCATATGGTATCTCCTCTCCCAGCACTGGGTCAATGTTTACTGAAAACTACAGACAATTCATAGAAGAGCTTTCAGCAATGGCATTAACAGTCACACTGACAATATTTAAAAGGACTGCACCATCCAAATTTTAACATTCTGTCCTTATTTTTTTTTTTACATTGATATTATTTAAAATCCATGGAGCACAGAAAAAAAGAAATTCAGAGTTTGTAGTGACCACATACTTTCAAGCTCTCACAAAAGGACACAAAAGCACAAAAAAAGTAGCTCGTTGTGCACTGTATTGCAAGTATTTTGAAGTCATTTAATCATTTTGTGTTAGAAAGAGACCAATTTAGGCCATTATTTACTAAAAATCTTTAACTTTTATGCAGCTCTCATATCAAATAGGATGCTACTGGCACAGCTGAACATTAGCAGAATCAAACATCTCTGGCTCATGCATGTCTACCACACAAATTAGTCAGATAATGCCAAAATTAGTAAATAATGACTTATATTTTGCACTTTATTTTACATAGAGATATTAAAATGTTTTCAGAGGTCAAGTTATTTTTATATAGCACTTAATACAAAACGGTTTGCAGTAATAAACAGGAAAATAACCATTAATTGCAATTTCAGCTGTAAAGCAGCTCTTTAGAAGACAAGGGTCATTATTCAGCTGAATTTAGTTCAGTGTTGATTCAATTCAGTAACAATGTTGATGTTGCAATGTTCAATTATGGAACAAATTCAATAAACAGAAGCTCTACAGAATTCAATAGTGTCATTGTACAGCTCGATAACAGCGTTGATTCAATTCAGTTCAGTAGCAGTTTTGATGTTGAAAAGTTTATCATTATGACTTCAAATTCATATGTAAAGCAGCTCTACAGAAGACTAAAGTATCATTATCCAGCTCAGGTTTTCAGTGCAGTCAAAGCGATCATTAGGGATGCCCTTGACTAAAATTTTTTCTGGTCGACTAGTAGTCATTCATTTTAAGCATAAGTCGACTATATGTTGCACTATTAATGAACCATAAACCAATAATGAGCCTTTATTGCCTACATAGCCTAATAAGTCAATAAGTCAACAAGCGCATGCAAAAAAAAGCTTACCACAGTGCACTGACAGATATAATAATTATATTATTGAATGTGTCAGGGAAAAACAGCAAGGAGACGGCATTAACGTTTTAGTAATTTATTGATAAACTAGTACTTTCTTTGTTTTCATCTTAAAAGATGAAGTCGGCTACACTGACTCACATGTTTTATGCAGATTACATAATCAGAGAATATTTGTTTTCTTTTTAAATTGATTCATTTAAAAGTAGACCTTTCACTCTATAGATATAATTTTCATGTCTGTAAGGCAAGTATACATGGAGTTTTGAAGTTTCACGCTGAAGTTCAGAGACTGAGGCGGCAGAAAGCACATCCTGTTTGCTTTCATTATTCTACAAAAGTGCAACGTTTTGTTGTTATTGTGAGTGCGCACAAATAAACATCTTTCTTTACAGATTCTAAAGATGTATTACTCTTATCCGTATGACCCAAAATTATGGAATATTTTTCTAGGTTAACATTAGATTGAGGGGCCATGTTAAGTTGCTGTTACTGCCATGTTTCAGATGATAAGCCATATTTGAGGTCGATGAATGATAGGTGAGCATTTGGATGTCTTGCCCGATGTTACCACATAGACGAGTCGTTAACGTTCAGTCCATCACGAACTGCGTGACTCTCTGTGGATTTGTTTTCTGTGACTAAGCAACTAATACAATTTTGGCCGACCCTTATCTCATCGACTAACAGTTAGTCGACTATTACGCAGCCCTAGCAAAAATATTTCTGAATATTAATTGTCTTTTTAAACCCCAGTGCACGACTTGTGCACTAAATTCCAAGATATTTCAGAAGACTTACAATACAGTGAGTTGAAGTCATTTAGACTACTTTCATTGTTTTACAGTTCATTTTTTGATCTTGACAGTATGTGGAGATTATGAAGCATGAAGTAAATTAGATTGAGTAAATAAATCATTATCATAACTTCAGTGTAAACATCCCTAACCTCTCTTGTCTGGTTGTCCATTTTGATGGCCGGTTTATCTGTCAGCAGTCTCAACGTGGCTTGGCCCTTAACTTCCACTCGCAGGGCATTGGCATAATCCTACCGGAAAACCACAGAGATGCTTAGAGCCATTTAGTGAGTACTTCACCAACAGCTACTAATACAAACCTCCAGCAAGGTGCCGTTCCACACGCGTGATCTGACTCTGATCTCCGCCTGAGTTGACATGTTGTGCAGCGGGCAGGAGAAGGTCACACAGCGAGCCGTTTGCTTTGAACACTCCTGAACAAAAATAAAAGCCTCGCTTTTTGACATTTGACAATCGGATGATAAAAAAACTAGTGGGACAGTATGAAAATCACTCCTCAGAGAGCAGTTGCCTGCCTCACCAGCAAATGGGACACTTTACGAGGTGCCAGGACGGTGACAGAAGCTTCTGCAATGGGATATCCTGATCCTCGGATATCCACCTCTCTTTTGGGCCGTTTGGTACCTCGATCTGACAGCTGGAAGAGACGATGAAGCACAAAGACTCAATGGAGTGAATGAAATTGGAAATGAGTTCCTGTGGGCCGCTGTATTTCCTCAGACTTACTGTGAGGTTGCGAGGGTTGACAATATTCCCCGGTGGGACGCAGTGTGACTCTGACGCTCCTTTGATCACTATCTCTGTGAGATACAGCAGCCATTTCCCATTGGCTACCTCATGTGGCCATTCAAAGTCAATCATCAGAGTTCCCAAATCTCTCAGAGGTTCTCCCAGCATGTGAACCTGGAACGTGGAAACAAAGAACATTTAAGGTTTTTACCCTTTGAACTGTTTAAAGGGAGCTTAAAGGGGATAGTTCAGCCAAAGCTGAAAATTATGTCATCATTTATTCACCCTCATGTCATTCCAAACTTGTATGAAGATATTTTAAAGAATATTGGTAACCGAACAGTTTTGGTGACCACTGACTTCTGATGTATGAACAAAAAACATTGTAGGGAATTTTTTTGAAATATTTTCTTTTGTGTTCCACAGTAAAAAGAAAGTCAAACACATTGAGAATGACATGAGGGTGGATAAATGATGACTGATTTTTCAGTTTTGAGTGAACTATACCTTCAAAAGTGGGTTCAGATCACATTTTGGTCCATTTAGATTTAGTTTTCATCTACTTTTTATTTCCACTCTTGTTTTTGGGAAACTTCACCAATGAAATATTGTATTTATTATACAGTTGGTCAAAAGTTTACATACACTTGGAGGATTTGAAAAATGTTAATTATTTTACCAAAATAAGAGGGATCATACAAAATGCATGTATTTTTTATTTAGTAATCACCTGAATAAGATATATTACAAAAAAAACTTACTGAGAAAAAAGAGGAAATAATAGTTGAATTCACAAAAATAACAATGACTGTATTGTGAGATCCATTTTTTCAGACTGAGGACAACTGACTATTACAGAAAGTACAACTATTACAGAAAGTTTAAATCCATGTTTTTTCCTTCTAGAGCATCAGTGCATGTTTGAACCTTCTGTAGTTTTTTTTTGCAAAATATCTTATTCAGGTGATCCTGCAAGGTGTATGTAAACTTTTGACCTCAACTGTATAAATTACAATATTTCATTGATGCAGGCTCCCAAAAACAAGAGTGGAAATAAAAAGTAGATGAAAACTAAATCTAAACAGACCAAAATGTTATCTGAATCCACTTTTGAAGGAATAGTTCACTCAAAACTGAAAATTCAGTCAACATTTACCCACCCTCATGTCATTCTCAATGTGTATGGCTTCCTTTTCTCTGTGGAACACAAAAGAAAATATTTTCTCTTGTGGACTATATATAAATGTCTTTTATGTGAAATATTGTATTCTTGCCCTAATTTCTTAAAGGGATTGATAAAAATTCTGTCATTAATTATTCACACTCATGTCGTTCCAAACCGTTTTGAACTTCGTTCATCTTCGGAACACAAATTAAGATGAAATCCGAGACCTTTCTGACCCTGCATAGACAGTAACACAACTACCACGTTCAAAGCCCAGAAAGGTGTCCTAAAACCTAAAGCCACACTTACACGAAACACAAACTCGAGCGGACTCCCCACATCACTGGTGCTGTTCATAGCAGATTCACCAATCACACTGCCACTGAACGACGTGTCAATCACTTGTTTTTCTCTGCACACCACAGAAAAAGAATGAGAATCACACATCAAAGTAAGATTTTTTCATCAGGACTGTTTTTGTTGCATGACTAACATTCAAAAGTAGATTTTTTTTGCTTTAAGTTTGTATTTGTTGAACTAATATTTATAAAGTGTCATCATAATATATCAAAGTACATACAGAGAGAAAGTAGTGAGGATGGTGTTCTTCACATTGAGGGTGACAGGAACAGGATACAGATCCTTCTGCTCACTGATACTGAAGACAAACACAAACACCATTCAATCAGTCACCAGAAAAAAACAGCCTGCAGAAATGACTTCAGGAAACACATTACTTCAACACTGTGCACTGAGGGGAAACTGTATACTCTATAAACAAGAGAGCATTTTAGTTAGTCCAGACTCACGTGGACAGCTGAAGCTGAGATTCAATCTGCTCTGTGTAAAGTGTTATACCAGAAGTCTCAAAGATGATTTTGAATGAGGCCTGTGAGATGGAAATCAGCAGTGAGCAATTAGAAAAACATATCAGCTGTACAGTCTAATTAGTGGAGTTCATTCAAATGGCCCGTGGAAAATGACCCACTGAAGATGCTTTTTTTAATTAACTTGCAAATCCTTAGAAAGGTCACACATTGGACAAGTTTTCAGTGAGAAAACAGACAGCTACCTTCTGATTGCTTTTAAATGGGTTTCCCAGATCGCATATCACAGTCTCGTTTGCGCTGCATTCAATATCGAAACCAAGCTGTAATGAAGACAAACCAAGAAAGTTGAGAACAGCATTAGGAACACCGCAATGATCAAATTAATCAAATTATTGTAATTAGGAGTATAGTGAGTATTTTGAACTGCATTTCGTTTATTTACACCCTTTTTTTTTAAATTTCAATGTTTTCAACTTAATGCCTTTACAAGACTTGACTCTGAGTGATGTACTCGCACATATAATTAAGCATTTACATAAGTTTTCAATACAAGTTTTAATTTGAACTGAACAAAACAGAAACCAAACAGAAAAAGGAAACTAATAGCACCAACATCGGAATAAAAAGTGCATTTATGGTGCAAACGTTTCTCTAGTCTTTTTATTGCTTTTTAGCACTGAAACCAAATGCCTCAAGCATGGTTAATCCTGGGGGTCATTTCAGGAGGCCAAAAGATAATGTTAAGTATTTTGTAGATATGTAAGCTTTATCTATGTAAATTATAAAGCATATAATACAATTCTCATACTTTTGAAAACTATAGTTTATATAAGTTTTTATAAGAATTTATAACAGATCTACCTTAAGGGTTAGTTCACCATTAACTTTTGGAGCATTTTTGGTTCGTTAAATGTACGTTTTTGATTTTTAAAATGATCAAAAGGCGAGCTGCAGACAGCGAGTCGATCATACCCTGTATGTTTGATAAATTTGGCCTTCTTAAATTATCACAACTTACCTAAAATAAAATCTATAGATATTAAACAAGCACATCACAATGTTAGTTTAAACATTTACATTATATAAATGTGCGCTGTTAGACGCATATCCAATTGTTTGTGCAGAAGGAAGAAGGAAGGACTTCGAGGCGCCAGCGCGACCACTTGCACTGGAAACAACTTAAAATACGCCGTAATTTTTGCTCATAAAGGTAAGAGTAATATGTTATTCGGAACTGCAAAAGGTCTACGTTTATTTGTGTACACTCAAAATATCAACAAATCAAAGAGGATAATGCACTTCACAATGATGAACCAAAATTCCAATAGCCTATACTTGCTTTACAGGCAAGATAAACATAGCTATAGAAGGTTTTGAATTACTACTTTAAATCGAAATAATACAAATCAAAAACAAAAACTCTTTTATTAAGCTATATAGTCCGTACAGATGCAATTCTCTCTAAAGGCACGTCCCGGCGTGTCAGGACCGTCAGCTTTATTTATTTATTTATTTATTTTCACATTTCCTTGAATTTTTTACTATTTTCCCCAACACATTCATGGTAATTACTTTTGCCAGTGCTTTGCGGCAAGCTACGGCCTACTGTATGCGCTTGATCGGGAAATCTTCAAACTGCGCTTGTATTAAGCTTGTGTTTATTTCAACGAATATGCCTATTAAACATCCATGCTTTCTGTTTACTTTTACTCTCATTTGAAATTAATTTACACTCAAAATAAATATAAAATCAAGCCAAAAATTATTGTCTGCCATTAGATTTAGGCATGCAACGTTTTTTGTATTGTGCCACCCTAACATTTTTACTGAACCCTTACGGCCACCCTATAACAAAAGTCCTGGAGGCGCCACTGCATCCAAAATGTCTTAATTTGTGTTCTGAACATGACTGGAGGTCTTACGGTTTTGGAACGACATTAGGGTGAGTAATTAATGACAGAATTTTCATTTTTGGGTGAACAAACCCTTTAATATTAGGCGCCTTTCATATTGCATTAATATTGCACAGTCCAGAACGACCTTATATTTAGGCTACTTCATTAAGACACACCAATGTGTTCCAAATTTGCACTAAATGAACCTATACAATTTTCATTTATTTATATTCGTTGGTAATTTATATTTAGCTTAAGATGATTAATAGCATTGCACAAATCATTAAAACAGTAGACATTTATTATTATTATTATGATTAGCAATAGCAATAATATTGCGTGTGTACTGTATCATTAGTCTAAACATTTCAAAAACAAGCGTGTGCTACAATTACAAGTCACTTCATAAGGTTTCAAGTCATTTCAGCACTTGACAATCAGATAGCGACACGTAGGTGGCTAAAACACCGCTGCTGTGCGATCATGTTTAAGTGCATTTTTGAGAAACACACGCGAAAGAATGACAAACGTTCGTAAAGTCCCTCGTAGACAACGCTCTTATCAGTCTTTATCTGGAAACGCAGCCCAGGCGCGAGGCCCTGTGCAGACGCACACTTCACACAACAACAACACGACGGAGAACTTTGAGACCTGCTTTTATGCCAAAAATCATTAAGATATTTTGTAAATTTCCTACCATAAATATATTCAAACTTAATTTTTGATAAGTAATATGCATGGCTAGAAACTTAATTTAGACAACTTTAAACGCAATTTTCTCAATATTTCGATTTTTTTGCACCCTCATATTTGCATTTCGACCAAGTATTGCCCTAGCATAACAAACCAAATACATCAATGGAAAGCTTATTTATTCATCTTTCAGATGATGTATGAATCTCAGTTTCAAAAAATTGACCCTTATGACTGGTTTTGCGGTCCAGGGTCACATTTGATGAACTGCTTTGTTTTGCAAAAAAGACTGGCTAACTGAACAACAATAAATAAACAAATAAATATAATAAAACATAATATCAGATGCTTTCAAATGAAATGTATGTATCTTTTCAGAAAATAATGTATTTTAAATTATATTGCAACATTTAGTATAAATCAACTGCTAAATCAAAGGGAAAATTGTACAGGAAACACAGTAGAACTGCATTGTTAAAATGTGGCTATTTCATAGCTCAACCAAGAACTGTTTATTTGAGATATTACAGAGATCTTTGTGATTTTTAGCTTCTGTGGGATGTAGCCTGTGGAGGTCGATGAAGAGTGAAAGAGCGCCTCTGTGTGGCCTCACCTGAGGGCGCAGTCCTGAGTATTTGAGTGAGGAGGGAATGGTGATGTTCAGCATGGCCTGATGGGCGTCCTCAGCCTGCCTGCCTCCATCTGGCATGTTAGTAACATTTACCATCATCACCAGCTTCTTAATGTTACTGTTGAACTCCATAGTCTGACTGTAAACAAACCAGCACATCCCATGATTTCCATGCGTATTTAAACATTAGTTACCAGTATTATTCCACTCTGATCATTGTTTTAAAAGGCCCCTAAACTTAAATGTGAATAAATGCTGTTTGTGTAAACATTTTATTTCATCAGTTTTCATGCTGCATACTCACCTGGGGAAGGGGATGTCAGTCTCATCAGCAAACGTGGCCTTGAGCTGCAGGTTACTGCTACACCTGTTGTCATCACCACACTCCTTATGAAAGTTAATCTGAGGACACACAGACCAAAGCACTCTCTCAAGACTCACATCAACAGAAAGCTGAGAGCAGAGTTTTCCCTTCAGCTGAGACTGGTTTGTACCTCGGTTTTGTCGGTCAGGATCTGCTGGCCACTCAGCACAGGGAAAGTGTCCAGACTCTGGAGCGTTTGCTGTACTGCTGCTTTCTGCTCATTTAGAGACACGTTGAGAGTGAATGCTATGGGCTGAAGTTTGTCCCTCACAGGAGTCTAAAAAGAGGAGAAAGAAGAACTAACTTTCTGTTGCTTCTTTACATTCACTATACTCAAATTACTGAATCAGAATGGCATACTACTTAGTAGTATCTTAATTTTGCAATAACAACTATATTATTATTAATATTAAAATATAACAATAATATTGATTTATTTAAACATATATGTATTATATAAAATATAATATGAGATTCAGATAAATATAATATAATATAGCTGTTATCAATGCTTTATTTTGAAATAACAACTATTATTTTTAATAACAAAATCAAACAATAATATGTATTTATTTAAATGCATATGTATTATACAATATAATATGCAATTAAAATAAATAAATCTATAATATGAAATAATACAACAATATCTAAGTTGCCAGTACTTAATTTTGCGATAACAACTCTATTATTGTTATTATTATTATTATTATTAAAACATAACAATATTTATTTATTTAAACGCATATGCCTAAAATATATAAAATAAATAAATATATAATATAATAGGTAAGTTGCCGATACTTTATTTTGCAATAAAAAAAAACATATTATTATTATATTACTATTATTTTATTGCATATGTATTATGTAAAATATAATCAGCAATTAAAGCAAATAAATACATAATATAATATAATATAATATAGTAGGTAAGTTGCCAATACTTTATTTTGCAATAACAATTCTATTATTATTATTATTGTTGTTATTAAAATATAACAATAATATGTATCTATTTATTTATTTGAAAGTATATGTATTATTTAAAATATAATACACAATTAAAATAAATAAAAACATAATATAGCTTAATTTTTTGCCAATATTTATTTTGCAATAACAACAACAATATTATTTAAATGCATATGTAATATATAAAATATAATACGCAATTAAAATAAATAAGTAAATAAATAAATATGTTATAAAACAATATAATATTATATATATTATTATTATTATTAAATATATAATACAATATAATACATAATATAATATACTGTAATAAATGTACCGAACATTAAACTATATATTATTATTATTATTGTTAATATCAAAATATTACGAATTATTTTTTAAATACATATTTATTATATTAAATATAATACGCATTTGTTTGTTTGACCTTGTGGGGACATTTTTTTGGTGTGTGTTAGGTGTGATCAGGTGGTCTCTCACATTAACAGTAAGTTCCAGCTCTTGACATGCGGGAGCGGAGAAAGACAGCAGGCCTGTAAATGTGCTTTGCTTGTTGTCAAGGAAACGGACTCGGGCGCCACGGCGATTGTGGTCAGCATCTACTGTGTACTTCACAGCTGAAGCAGAGAGAAACAAACAGCACACGGTTAATCCAATAAAATAGACCAAACACTAATGAATCAGGCGTTACACTTACTGATGTCTTTCTTGAAGGCTTTGTTTCCATTGCTGAGAGTGTAACTGAAGCACACCTTCACCTTTATACTAGAAAAACAGCATATATTATTTTAAATAGTACTACGGGACAAATATAAGACAATGTTTATTCTTTTTTAGAATAGAAATATGTGCATTATATCCTCTTACCAGGAATTAACACACTGGCTTGGAATCACAATCTTTGGCTCTACTGTAAAGTTTTTGGAGAGGTGGATGACTGGTCGAGCCCTGAAAATGCAAATCAATTTTTGATGCATTTGTAAATATAAATACACATATCAGTTATAGAAAATATAATATACAAAATAAATGTATAATCATTATCATCATCACCAAAATGCATTATTTATTTAATTTTAAACATTTATCAACTATATAAAATAATAATAAATATATAAATTAATTATTATATTTATTATTTATATATTTGAAATTATATAAATACATTTAAATAATATAAAAATATTATACAAAATTATTAAAAATAAAAAACAACAATAAAACAACAATTATAGAATTAGTACAAAAATCCTTACATATGCACAATTTATTGTTTTATGTGAATAATATGAACATTAGTTTATTTCATTTCATTTTTTAATTCAATATCAATTTGTTTTGAATAATTTGTAAATAAATACTTATATACACATAATAAATAAATTAATTAATATAACAATAGTCATAGTAATAGTAATAATATATTTATTTTTAATTTATTGGCAACAATAAATAAATGTACATTATTTAAAATATACCAAATTAATAAATAAAATGCATAAAAAATATGAAAAAAAAATAAAATAAAATAAATACTCTTCACCATCAGAAATATTTGGGCACAAAAATGTGCACATGGGCACAATTTATATTTGTCCCGGAGCAAATTTCAATCACTGAAAAGGTTTTTAATACCATGAGAAACAAACATTCAGTCGAGTGTATCCAAACTTTTGATTGGAAGTGTATGTGTGTATATATAAAATCTGTATTTGTATATCCATGTGGCTTCTGTGTTTGGGAAAAGAACAATAAGAACATCTATAAATGGCAAACACTGCTAAAAGAGTGAACCTCAAGAGAGCGATGCGGTCGTCCATGGAGCCCACCAAAATGTCAGGATAATCATTCCCATCCATATCCATTCCTCCACTGAGAGAGTAGCCAAACGTCTGGAAGCCACTGGGACCTAATGATTTCCCCTCGATCATCTAACAAAAAGTCATTTAGCATACAGTAAATCACCCTCATCTCATTCTTATGGTATTGAATATAAGTATAGATACGTCAGGTTTATGTATTGCTGTTTCATTATCAGTGACATGGAACGGAAATTAATTGTAGAAACGTCCCCCAAAAATTTCGAAAGGTGTTTCAAACAAATCCCAAGATGCTTGGCTTTACCTGGCTGGGTTCCTTAGTTATTCCATTTTTACTTCCCATCCATATAAAGACTTTCCCAGAGTCATGGAATGGAGCACCAACAGCAAAATCTGAATGAAAAAACGAGACACAAACCCCAGAACAATATGATTAACCCTCCATGGCCTCCAGATGGCAGCATTACGATATGAATGACATGAAATTACACATTTCTGCAAAATGTAATGATAATATTGTGAAATATTATTACAGTTTGAAACAACTTTGAATATATTGTAAAATGTAATTTTTTCCTGTGACACAAAGCTGAATTTTCAGCATCATTACTCCAGTCTTCAGCATCACGATCCTTCAGAAATCATTCTAATATGCTGCTTTGCTGCTCAAGAAACACGTCTTATTGTTATTGATGTTAATCTTTAATGTCACTTTAATCACTTTGTTCACAAATAAAATATTTACTGCCTTGAGGTATTATTTGAATACATGTAAAATGCTTAAAAACACTAACTTGTTGAGATTCATGCATGGGTTTAATAAAAAAAGAATATTGAATACATTTTTAATGCAATAATGCAAATATAAAAAATAGAATATATTTAAATTTTCTTTTTCTGATTTTCTGAAAAAAAAAAAAAATAATATATATATATATATATTACATTAACAATGCAATCAGTATTCTGTTTATTAAAGCCAAGTATGAATCTCATCAAGTTAGTGTTTTTAGGCATTTTACATTTATTCCAAAATAATAACTCCAGGCTGTAACGATTTAAACAATATATTGTATTTTTGAACTTATGTTCAGCTATTCTTTTTAAAAGTTAACTGCTGTTGCATTTTTAGGATCATCAGTCATCAAAGCTCGATAAATATTGGTCACAGACAGAGAATTTACTTTAAATTTCACCAAGCTGATTACTCACTAAAAACTGCCAAAGATCATGTTTTCAGGCCATTTTTTTTTTTTTTTTGGGTTATGTCAACAAAAATATTATTACAATCTTAAAGAACTGTTTGCTATTTGAATTTATTGAAAAATCAAATTTATTCCTGTGAAAAAAGCTGAATTTTCAGCATCATCACTTCAGCCTTGCTTAAGAAAAATGTCTTATTGTTATTAATGTTAACCTTTTTGTCTCTTCAATCACTTTGTTCACAAATAAAGTATATTGTTTAAATTGTTACTACCTTAAGTAATTATTTTAATTCAAGCTAAGTGCTTAAAAACACACAAATTAAATGTTGACAACGTAAAAATACAATATATATATATATTTCTTTTTCTGATGTAATGTTTATTTAACCAAGAAATGTGACTGGGATACAAATTTACATTTGATTTAAAATTATTTTTTAATTTGATTAAAAAAAAATCAAAAATCATGTTTCAGTCACATTTCTTTTGGTTAAATAAACATTATCAATATTCTACATAATCATAATCATACACATAATCAATATTCTATTTAATAAAGCAATTTAATAAAGTATGAATCTCAAGTTAGTGTTTTTAAGCATTTTACATTTTTCCAAAATAATAACTTAAGGAATTATATATTCGATTTGTTAATATATGTCCAGCTATTCTTTTTAATAGTTAGCTTTTAACCAGTTTTGAATTTTTCAGATTGTTAGTCATCAAAGCTTGGTCACAAACACAGAGATTTACTTTAAATTTCACCAAGCGGATTACTCAATAAAAACTCAATATTACTCAATATTTTAACATAATAAAGTGGTTATATCTAAGTGTGTGAGTGGTTTACTTACTTTTTTTATTTCAGTCGTCTATTATATTATTCAGTCAGACTGATTCACGAACACGGGAACGCGCACTAACACAAGAGGCGGGATTTATCAAATGAACCAATCACAGCCGATCATTACCAGTCATATCCTATCAGATCGCGATGGAGGCATTGCCTCCTTTTTACCTGCTGGTGTCACTGTTGAACAATGTTTCTTTAGAAAAACAAGTGATTTATACACTTTTTAATGTTATGTTTTGCAATATTGGCGTTGTTTTATTTTGGTACTAAGATTTTTTTTCTCACCCAGTATTTTGAAGAGTTCATAATATTATAATATTAATTACTATTATTTAATATTATATTATTATTCATAATGTTACCTTGAAAGCCATCCTGATTGACATCCCCAACTGCAGCAACAGCAAATCCAAACCCTGAGGCTTTTTTGCCCTTCAGAACCAAGCTGGCCTTTTCCTGGAAGGATCCGTTCTCATTCATGAAGATGTAAACAGCTCCTCCCTCCTCCTTGTAGCGGTCAAAGTAGAAAGGAGCACCAACGATCAGGTCGTTCCAGCTATAACAACATGCAACCACACGAATGACATGTTATGTCTAAATTATGACTGTTTATTTTCATAGAAGTCTTTAGTAAAGAACTTGAAACCTGTCATATAAAAGCAGTCAGCCGTTTATCTGTTGACATGCTTAAGTATGAAGCTCAACAGGATCTTTGCAAGGGCACATGGGGAAAGTTAGACATGCTTTGGTCTACTTGCTTTGAATTCACTTTCAAACTCAATGGAGCATGGTACAGATCAGTCTCAGTGATGATAATGGATTATTAGGTATGAAAAGAGTGATATTGGCCAAGTTTCACCAAAAGTACAAAGCTCTGTGACTAATATAGAGAACGTTGTCCTATTAATAGTATAAAATACTAAGATATTACAATATCAAATAATGCAACGACTGAGTTACACAGTGACCTACTCGTCATTGTTGAGGTCTGTCACCGCCAAGCAGCTGCCGAAGTACGAGCCTATTTGTTCTCCTGGGATCGTCAACACTGGGTTAAGAACTAAATCTTGTTTTTCTGCCAGAATCACTGAACCTTTGAAATTGTCTCTGGGAGCTCCCGTCACCACAGTGTACTTAGAGCGATCCAGTAACTTTATGTCCTCCAGCACAGAGTAACCTGATGAAAGACATGAGGATTCATTAACGTCTGTGTGTGACCAGCAGTGAAGCTACTTTGAAACTGTAGCTCGTCAAGGTACTAGAAAGTTCAATTACAGTCAAATGACTATTGAGAAAGAAGAAAAAGGAAGCTATTCCACATTTTTGGTATTTTATTTTATAATTTTAAATCATTATTTAATTTACATTTTATTTAATAATTCGAATTCATTATTTTATTTAATTTTTATTTTAGATTTTATTTTATGCTGACAGAGCAGTATTCATCTGGCACACAAACAATGTCTGTAAGAATGACAACAAAAAAATAGTGTCAATATTAACAAAAGCACTAACATTTATTAAATAATTACTGACAAAATTATTTTAAGAATATTGGTCAATTAAGTCTAAACACTAACAGTAAAATAAAAACACTATAATTAATGGATAAAAATAATTTTTTGCTAAGATTATTGTTAATACTAATTGTGCATGTTGAAAAAAGGTGTAAAATACTATGAAGAATACAATATTTGATCAAATTATTATAAAATGATTGATAAATTCTATACATACTCAAAACTAAATAAACAAAAACATTTTACAATTTTCACAAAAATAATTTATTTTAGAAAATACTGTTCACATTATTGTAAGATTCCTGATAAATTAGCACTTAATGCTAACACATACATCTAAAATTTAATATAAAATATAATTAAATGTATATAACATATTTTTATGAACATTACTGATAAAATGATTGTAACTAACACAAAATTAATTATTAAATTTATCATATGAATTAAATTAATAATTATGAATATTAATAACAAATTATTATTAATTAAATTAATTACTAAATGAACACTAGACACTAAACAAAAAACACAAATTAAGGCATAAAAATAATTTTTTTGGTAAAATTGAATTTAATTTATTATTGTATTTATTTGATAATCTTATTTTTATACCAAATATGTCTTTTCATACATTAATTTGTGTTTTTGTATCATTGTTAGTGTCTAGAAAAAAAATGTATAAATTATAATTTGTAAAAAATAATATTTGATCAAATTATTATAAAATTATTCAAAAATTAACACTGAATAAATGCTATACATACTTTTTTACAACTTTTACAAACATAATTTATTTTAGAAAATACCGTTCACATTGTTGTAAGATTTTTGATATATTAGCACTAAATAGTAAAACACATATAAATGTAACATAAATCCAATCTTAAATGTATATGAAAAGTGTCTGATAAAATTTTTGTTATGAACACTAAATAAATTAATAAAAATCTATTAATATTAATAATTATTAATATTATTAATAAATAAATGCATTATTGTACACTAATTAAGGCATAAAATGACATTTTTGGTCAACTTATTGAATAATAATTTATTTATTTAATTCTATTTATACAATATTCTTATTTTTTATACCAGATATGTCTTTTTATGCATTCATTTGTGTTTTTATTTCATTGTTAGTGTTTACTGTAATTTTAGTAACTAATAATCATATTATTATTAATTGAATTAATAGAAATTTGTTTAAAAAAAAAAAAAAAAGTATAATTTTATATTACATTTATATCTAACACGCCATGCTGAAAATGCCATTATGAGATTTATATCAATCAGTAGATATTTTTTCAACTCCTTTATAACTTTCATTGTGTAGGGTTTTGTTGTGCTACATATCTACTTACTGGAAAAAGTAGGTAGTTACTGAAACAAGCTTTTCTATTTAGTACACATAAGCGGCTGGCGAACTACTGAAACATGTAAAAAGAGCTTTTACATTTAGAGATTCAAAACCAACAATAAAGCACATACCTATGTAGATGTTGAGTCTGTCCTCGCCTAGCTTCCCAAAGCTTATTTCATTGGCATCCCCGGCAAAATCAGAGTTGGGGTCTCTCTCTTTCATATGGACAGTTCCTATATGAATGGAAGAATCCCTTTTATTAACTATACGACCCTGATGGATGATAATGGAGAGGTGACACGCCAGATTTAGTTGATTTCCCCATACTCACCCTGCCACACAAAGCTGCCCGGCGTCCCAAAGTACACATCGTTCTCCGTCATGCCCCCTGAGATGCCCATGTTGCACATGCCCTCCAGGTTCTGGTCGTAGTTGAAGTCGCAGAGCTCATAAGTGTCAGACTGCCAGTAATCAGAAGGGTCGTAGGTCAGGTCGTTGCCCCGCACGTAACATTTGCCCACCATACGCTGCTGCTCTTCGGCGCCCAGGAGTTTCTTTACATAGCGATGACCACATGCCTGACAACATGAAAGAAGGGATGAACATAAGGATTTCTAATTAGTATCTGCTTTATTTCTATATTCTGCTTTTTTTATTATTTTATTATGATTATTTGAGTCTTTAAAAAATAGACACCAAATGTAAAAAAATTCTAAGGTTAAATGTTTGGAATATTTAAGATTTTGAATTTTTTTGAAGTTTTTGTAAGAAGTCTCATCCTCACCAAGGCTGAATTTAATTGATCAAAAATGCTGAAAAAACAGCAATATTTTGAAATAATATTACAATTTTAAATAACAATTTTCTATTTGAATATATTTTAAAATGTAATTTATTCCTGTGATGTAAAGCTGGATTTTCAGCATCATTACTCCAGTCTTCAGTGTCACATGATCCTTCAGAAATCCTTCTGATATGCTGATTTGCTGCTCAATAATTATCAGTTAAATTGTAATAATATTTCACAATATTATAAAAAGTTTTACTGTATTTTTCATTAAAACAAATTTAGCCTTGGTGATCATCAGGGACTTTCAAAACATACTTTTTTTTTTTTTTTTTTAAATCAGAAGACTGGAGTAATGATGCTGAAAATTAACAAGAGTAAATTACATTTTAAAATATATATTAAAAAATCTATTATTTAAATTGTATTAATATAAGTTTTACTGTATTTTCCATTAGAATAAATTGAGACTTGGTAACCATCAGAGACTTACAAAACAAAACAAAACAATAAAAAAAAAGAATACTGAAGTAATGATGCTGAAAATTCACGAGAATAAATTGCATTTCAAAATATATTTAAACAGAAAGCAGTCTTCAGTGTCACATGATCCTTCAGAAATCATTCTGATGTGCTGATTTGCTGCTTAATAATTATCAATTACTAATTGTTTATTATTAATGTTGAAATCAGACTATTTGTTCAGGATTCTTTGATGAATATAAAGTTGAAATAAAAATCTTTTGCAACAGTAAATATCTTTAATGCCTCTTTTGATAAATTCCACAAATAAAAGTACAAAAAATAAAAAAAAAGGAAATCCTGTTTACCCCAAACATTTGAATGGTAGTGTATCACAATTTCCAAAAAAAATATATATATATATCAAGCAGAAAAACTGTTTCAGTATTTATAATAATATGAAATGTTTCTTGAGGATCAAATCAGCATATTAGAATGATTTCTAAAGGACCATGTGACACTGAAGACTGGAATAATGATGCTTAAAATTCACAGGAATAAATTATATTTTAGAATATAATACACCTAAAACTGATATTTTAAATTGCAATAATGTTTCACAATATTATAATAAGTTTCACTGTTTTTTTTTTTTTTTCATTAAAATAAATTCAGACTTGGTAATCATCAGAGACTTTCAAAGCATATTTATTTATTTATTTTTTAATCAGAAGACTGGAGTAATGATTCTGAAATATCACAGGAATACATAACATCAAAAATATATTCAAAAAGAAAAACAGTTTAAATTGTAAACTGTTTAAATTGTAATAATATTTCACAATATGATAAAAAGTTTTACTGTATTTTTCATTAAAACAAATTTAGCCTTGGTGATCATCAGAGACTTTCAAAACATACTTTTTTTTTTTTTAATCAGAAGACTGGAGTAATGATTAACAAGAATAAATTACATTTAAAATATATATTAAAAAAACTATTATTTAAATTGTATTAATATTTTACTGTATTTTCCATTAGAATAAATTGAGACTTGGTAACCATCAGAGACTTACAAAACAAAACAACAATACTGAATAGCAATTATTTAAAATTGTTTATTATTAATGTTGAAATCAGACTATTTGTTCAGGATACTTTGATGAATATAAAGTTGAAATAAAAATCTTTTGCAACAGTAAATATCTTTAATGCCACTTTTGATAAATTCCACAAATAAAAGTACTAAATAATAAAAAAAGGAAATTCTGTTTACCCCAAACATTTGAATGGTAGTGTATCACAATTTCCACAAAATTATTAAGCAGAAAAACATTTTAATAATATGAAATGTTTCTTAAGCAGCAAATCAGCATATTAGAATGATTTCTGAAGGATCATGTGACACTGAAGACTGGAGTAATGATGCTGGAAATGCACAGGAATAAATTATATTTTAGTTGATATTTTAAATCGCAATGTTTCACAATATTATAACAGGTTTTACTGTTTTTTTGTTTTGTTTTTTTCATTTTCATTTTTTCCATTAGAATAAATTCAGACTTGGTGATCAGAGACTTTCAAAACATTTATTTTTAACAAGAAGACAGGAGTAATGGTGCTGAAAATTCACAGGAATACATTATATCTTAAAAAAATAAAATAAAACAGTTATTTAAATTGTAATAATATTTCACAATATTATAACAAGTTTTACTTTATTTTTTTCATTAAAACAAATACAGAGACTTTCAAAACATTTTTTTGTTTGTTTGTTTTGAAATGATGTAATGATGCAGTGACTGGAGAAATGATGCTGAAAATTAACGAGAATAAATTATATTTGAAAATATATATTATTTAAATTGTATTTATACAAGTTTTACTGTATTTTCCAATAGAATAATTTCAGACTTGGTAATCATCAGAGACTTAAAAAAAAAAGACTGGAGTAATGATGCTGAAAATTAATGAGAATAAATTACATTAAAAAAAAAATAATATATATATATATATATATATATATATATACGTATGTATGTATATATATATACGTATGTATGTATATATATATATATATATATATATATATATATATATAAACAAACTGTTATTTAAATTGTATTAATACAAGTTTTACTATATTTTCCATTAGAATAATGACTTGGTAATCATCAGAGATTTTCAAAAAAAAACAAACAAACAAACAAACAATTAAATAAAGAAGACAGGAGTAATGATGCTGAAAATTCACAAGAATGAAATACATTTTTAAAATATATTCAAACAGAAAACAAGTATTTAAATTGTAATAATATTTGAAAATATTTTAACAGGTTTTACTGTATTTTTCATTAAATCAAATTCAGCCTTGGTGATCATCAGAGACTTTCAAAACATAAACACATTAAAAAAAAAAAAAAACTTAATTATCACAAACTTTTGACTACAGGACAAGCCATGAGCATTGTTCAAGCACACATAAAGAAAGAAGCCCACTAAGTTAATGAACTCTACTCCTTAAAACACCTTAAAGTTTATTATCACCCAACACCACCTAAACCATCTAATCAAGGTCTTCACGATCACTTGAAAATGACAGGCAGGAGTGTAAAAGCAGGGTTTGAACCACACTGCAGAAGTGGCCTGAGTTCATCTGACCTACTTGTTGAGTCCAGTGGAGGGATCTCCACACATACAATTTTGTCTGTGCATTTTAAGTGATGGTCTTGCCTTTGCAAATAAACAGTTTATTATAAAAAAAAGGAACCAAAAATCTGATCTGATCTCACCAGCACACGTCCTCCATTCCTCTGGCTGGCCACAGTCACTCCCAGCCACATGCCCTCCACCATCTCTGTTGCCTGCGCTGGAGGAGAAACAAACTCTATCAGATAACAGTGATTTTATACCTCAGTCTGCCCACAAAGAGCATTTCTCTACATCTAAATCTGAATGATGAGGTAGAACAATGTAATATTGTGAAACTGCATTGTAGCTTAAATTTATATTAAATGCAATTAGTTTGCTTATTGGTTGCTTTTTGACCCACTTAAGTAGAATTAAAGAACATTTTCATGTATAATTTCATAATTACTTTTATTGTGTTTTAAAATATAGTTAAAATACCTTAATGCCATTTCTATTGAAACTATTGCAAATGTATTTAAATATATTTGTAATTACACATTTGAAATGAAGTTGAAAAGATATCTATGGAAGCTTGTTTCTGCCACTAAATATTTTTTTTTTTTAAAGTTAACCTTTTTATCTCAATTTTTTTTTTCAAAACTTTTTTTCTCAGAATTGTGATATAAACTTACAAAATTGCAAGTTATAAGCCAGAACTGCAAGATATAAACCTCACAATTCAGACTTTTTTTTCTCAGTAATATAAACTCACAATATATTTCACAAAATGCAAGTTTATATCTCACAATTCTGAGTGAGAAACAAACTTGCATTTTTGGAAAAAAGTTATAATTGCAGGGTTTTTTCTTCCAATTACAAGAGACAAAAAAGTGGAAATTGCGAGTTTATATCTCACAATTCTGACTTTATTTCTCAAAATTGCAACTTTAATTCTCATAATTATGAGTGTATAACTCAAAATAGCGAGTTTATATCACACAATTTTGAGAAAAAAAATCTGATTTGCGAGTTTATATCTTACAATCCTGACTTCATAACTCACAATTGTGAATTTATATCTTGCAATTCTGACTTTTTCTCAGAACTGTGAGATATAAATTTGCAATTGCTAGAAATAAAGTCAGAATTGTGAGACATAATTTTTTTGCGTTTGTGAATAAAGTTAAATTGCGAGTTTTTGTCTTTCAATTATAAGAGACAAAAAAAGTCGGAATTGTGAGTTTACATCAGGCAATTCTGAGAAAAAAGTCTGATTTGCGAGTTTTTATTTTGCAATTCTGACTTTATAACTCAATTGTGAGTTTATATCTTTAAATTCCGACTTTTTCTCTCAGAATTGTGATATAAACTCACAATAACGAGTTATTAAGTCTAGTTTTAAAGGGGGGGGGGGTACAATGGTGTTTCGTTTTTTCAGAGTTGTTTACGGTGTTAAAGTGTTTTTTTACAGTGTTTTTTTTTTATCGTGGATCTAATGACATAAACGATCAAGTCAAGTCACCTTTATTTATATTGCGCTTTTTACAATACAGATTGTGTCAAAGCAGCTTTACAGTATCAAATAGGAAGGTAGTGTGTCAGTAATGCAAAAAGAAACAGTTACCATTTTTCAGTTAAAGCGAGTTAATCGAGTCTGTATCTTGCAATTCTTACTTTTTTCTCAAAATTCTGACCTTTTTTCTTAGAATTATGAGAAAAGTCAGAATTGAGTTTATATCAAATTGCAAATTTATATCTTGCGATTCTGACTTTACAACTGTGAGTTTATATCTCACAGTTCTGAGAAAGAAAGTCAGAATTGCGTTTTTGTATCAAGCAATTGCGAGAAAAAGTCAGAATTGTGAGATAAAAAGTTTTAAAAGCAATAAAAAGCAATTACCTTTTTTTTTAAGCAGTGGTGGAAAAAAACATGGGACTAAAGCAGAAATCTGCATTTGCTCTCCATTTAATTCATTGAATTCAGTGATGTTATCATTCAGCTCAGTTCAGACGATGGTGGAACTCCTTTATATGAGCATTTCTCCCGAAAAGCACGCCCGTGCAAGGCCCAGATCAACGCTGGATTTGCACATCGTTTGCTATTAAAACATGGAGCGGTCCCAGTGATAAAAGATCCCAGTCATGTAAGTACAGCTGCATCAGATTTGTCTTTTGTTGGAAATCATCGGAGCTTGGCTTTTTCCAGAGAGAATCGGAACGCTGTATTTTTCTTTTATAAATGTGATAAAACTAAAGACTTTTTGGAGATATTAAGGATGCAGTACTACTCTATAGGTACTCAAGATTAACATGAGATTAGGGGAAACTGTGCATCTTATGTACCCTTTAAGGGAAAAAAAAACATTCTGACGTTCTCTGACGTTATTTCTGATTTTATAACTTGTAATTGTGAGTTTATATCACACAATTCAGATTTTTTTTTTCTCAGAAGTGTTTCAGAGATGTAAACTCGCAATTGCTAAAAATAAAGTCAGAATTGTGAGACAAAAAGTCGCAATTACATTTTTTATATATTTATTGGTGAAAATGGGCTTCCATAGATATCAGATTCTTAATGTTTTAATAATTTTTACATTTAAATTTTCTGGAGCAAAGTTAATATAAGCTAGTGCTGAAGTGCTAAAATGTTATTTGTGGTTGCAGGTGTGTTAAGGTATTTTTAGTACACTTTATCAGACTCAGCAAGAACTAAAGCTAAAAAGCTAAGCATGTACTATGTAAACCAGAATAGACTAGCTTTGTATTTCCTCAAAGTGACTTTTAGGCTGCACAGACTCAGACGCTTCCTGTCCTGAAGATATCATGTTAATTCTAAAGCAAATACCTGCCTGCAACATGAGCCAGTCATGCCAACCTGATAGAGGAGGGAGAAAGGCGGGCTAAAAATGTGAAGGTCTTTTGAAAAACATAGAGTGAGACAGCACTCAGACAGGTGGATTTTATGGTGGCTGTGTTGAGGCTTGTTTTAACTTTCACTTATGTCTAAAACAGGAGCAGGCAATTTTAGGAAATAGATAAGACTGTCTGAGCCCTGATGTAGATGTGAGGCACATTAGATAATAGTTTAACTGAGAGCCATAAGTTTTCCATACATTTATTAATACATTTATTCAGAAAGGACACATTAAATTAAAGACTTTAATTTATACTTTAAGACTTTAAGTTATAATGTTACCATTAATATCATTACAATGTTCTATTTAAAATGAATCCTGAAAAAAAGTGTATCATGGTTTCCACCATAATATGAAGAAACAAATGTTTTTACATTGATAATAATAAGAAATGTTTCTTGAGCAGCACATCAGCATATTAGAATGATTTCTGAAGGATTATGTGACAATGAAGACTGGAATAATGATGCTGAAAACGTAATATTTAAATTAACTTCAAAAAGCCAACTTACTGATCTGCTATTTCAGGTTTGTTTTCTTCTGAGCCCAAATTTAGTCACTATCTCCTCCTAGAGCTTAAAAGCTACAGCCACCAACCTCAGGTCAGACTGTTCTGAAGTTAGTCGCTATATCTTTTCTAACTGATCTGACTTACGGTCTTCGAAAACCACTACCAAAACCACCAAAAATCATGCTAACATGCTAATCAGACTAAAACATGCTAATCATGCCGAATACATGCTAACCACATGTTAATCATGTTACAAAAAATCCTATCAACATGCTAATCAGGCTAATCATGATAAAAACATGTTAAAACATACTAGCAGCATGCTAACAACATGTTCACATAATGCTAATCATTCTAAAACATGTTAATAACATGCTAATCATACAAAAACATGCCAATCATGATAAACACGTTAAAACATGCCAGCAACATGCTAACCATATGTAAATCATGTTACAAAACATCCTATCGACATGCTAATCAGGCTAAAAACATGTTAATCATGCTAAAAGCATGCCTGCATCATGCTAATCATGCCAACCACGTTGAGCATGTTACAAAACATCCTATCAACATGCTAATCAGGCTAAAAAATGCCAGCAAAATGCTAACAACATGTTAATCATGTTACAAAACATCCTAGCAACATGATAATCAGGCTAAAATGCTACTAATGCTAAAATCATGCCAGAAACATGTTAACCACATGTAAATCATGCTACAAAAATCCTATCAACATGTTAATCAGGCTAAAAACATGCTATCAACATGTTAAAACATGTTAGGAACATGAGAAAAACATGTTAAAACATGCTAGCAGCATGCTAATGATCATCATGCTAAAACATGTTAATAACATAATCATACATGCCAATCATGATTAAAACATGTCAACAACATGCTAATTATGCTAATGACAGGTTAGCAACATGCTTATAATTATGCTAAAACATGCTAGCAACATATTATCAACATATATCTATCTATCTATTTAAACTTTCAAACTTCCCTTTATGAAAATTAGCCAGGGTTTTATTATAGTAAAAGTGTAGTAACCATGTTTTTTTGCACATTGATTACAATTTGTATAACCATAGTTTTACTACAAATACCATGGTTAAACTATGGTTAGTGTATTAAGACCATGGTTAATTTGTGGTTACCATGGTTTAACAATAGTAGCCATGGTTTTATTTGTAGTAATCAATGGTTCATTTTCGTAAGTGAAAGCTTTTACAAATTCTTTAAACTTTTTAAACAAGGCTTTTTCAAACTTCAAAGTTTGTTAGCGAACTTTACTCATCTACTTTAAAATATTATGTTTTTGACTGTATTTGTGATCAAAGACATGCAGCATAAGAGACTAATTTCAAAAACATTAAAAAAAAATCATACCTATTCCAAATTTTTGAACAGGACTTCATGAATCACAACTGGTATAAAATGCAAAACTATATTTCTTAATCAGTATTTTTCACAACTAAACACCCATAAAACAATATTGAGAATAAAAAATGTGTAAGATAAAAAGACTTTTAAGAGATTTCAGAGAATAAATGAAAAGGCTATTTCTTAGTAAATACTTTTTTCAGGGTTAAACTTTGTCATATGAATACCTACGTGGACTGATGAGGTCCATCCTACTGCAGTCATGCTGGTCGACAGTGATGGGACAGTAATACACGGCTCCAGTTTCATTAATGTTGAGTTTGCTGAGTTGGGGCTGGGCTTTTTCCTGGGGTGCTCCGACCAAGAGCCTACAGAAGAACAGAAAACCTTCAATGAAAGATTCAGAGTTAAACATTTTCAGAATACATTTAATCTATTTTCTAAACGCATATTGTAAACAAGTCACACACAATGAAATATGTTTAATTTAAACAAAAATTGACCAGGACTCCTCCAATCGTTTAGTCTGTTTAAACCACACATCTACAAGCTTGTGTTCATCTGCTTCCACTTTACATCCATTCTTTTTCATTAAGCCATTACATTCGGACATACGTCACAATCGTTAACTTCAACATCACTTTTAACCAAAATATGGGTCATTATGTGCATACAAATGTGTTCAACATGGTCTCACAATTGCTTAGCACTTTTTCTCATTTTATTGGGTTATAGAATTAATAAATTGTGGGTGCTGAAAACCCAGAGAACCTGCATGAGTGCCAAATCTCAAGTGCTTCTTGGAAAGAAAATGTGTAGAACCACTGGTATTAAAAGAATTACTTCTGAATAAATAAAAGTGACATTATGTTTAACTTAGTTCCTGATTTGGATCTCAGTAAGGAAACAACTGATAAAATCCAGCACTCAAAGCACTATGCGTAAATAAAATGATCATAAAATTCATAAGTGTATATGGTCTTAGTATACAAAAAGAATGAAGGAAAAGAAGATTAGAGAAAGCAAACAAGCCCAGACCTGAAATGAGGTTCTCAGAGAATACTTTTATCATCAAAAGTTTTTTTTTTGCCTCATCCCTCTTACACATGAGAATAAGATGAGGGTAAAGCGGTTTATTAAAGTGGCAAAGACATCCTGTAACCAAGCACCTACCACCAAAAACATACTAGAACTTCACTTGTTTTGGTCTCACATTTGTATAGAAAAAAGCAAATGACTAATTTATATGCAACTGAATGTAGATTTCAGATGGTGTTTGCTAAAGGCACAGTCACATGACTCCAGGCTTTACAGTCATGCCCTGCTTTAGTCTTCACAGGAAGATGGCGTCACAGAAGGGAGATTTGGTGTAAAACACAAAAAAATTTGTTTCTGAGCTAGAACAGAAACTAATTTAGCGACTGCTTTGGTAGACAAAAGAAAGAGGAAACTTAAGAAAGTTAATGAAACTTATCTCAGGATGCTTTTTGAATTTAAATTAGAATTATTCTGGAACTGGGTATGTTGCTAACCACAACATATTATCCCTTGGAGAGAAGAAATTCAGCTTCTACTCTGAGAGCGTGTGAATGATGTCATGAAAGACAGGGGAGCTATTTCTAAACCCAGAGGACACGCTCTATCACCAGGTGTCAGCGCAGTGATCTTAGCAAGAACAGTTTGGACTTGCAGAGTTGTTAAACTCAAGCCCATTCCTCACTGATAGCAAAGGACAAAGCTTTTCTCAGACAAACTGAGGTGCAGTATCTACTGTTTGAGAATGCTAAAACTTTTGTTAGAAATGCAGTAGTAGTGTGGGGTGATCTTTTAGTCCGTGTTAGTTGAAGAAAATCCATTCATTTAATGAATACAGCCACCATAATGGGGTGTGGGTCTTAAAAGAGTGCAGTTTACTCATGTTCAGACAAGACCACCAGAGTAAAATGGCATTACAGGAATTTTTCACAGGTGAGAGTGCTGAAACAAACCAGCAATCAGTCATGACTAATATTTGTCAGTGGTTTTTGCAGGAATGACTCTCCTCCCCAAACAAAAAAGAGTACCTGTCTCATACTAGCACCGATAGCCTGCTGCTTACATTAGTGTTTACACAGAGCAAACCACAGAGAAGTGGGAGAACCACTTACAGAAAAGAACTACACTAGCTACACTGCATACATTTTGGCAAAATTCCAAAAATGCACCTATACGTACAACTGACTGCAGTTTCCAGATGAAATTAACAATAGTGGTAGTAAAACTTGTATTCCTTTAAACACAAAGTACAGGGGCAGATCAATCAATAAAGACGTCTTTTCACACAATACCGTGTTATGACCTCAAACACTTTTATTGAGTGTGTGATTTGCATCACATAATCAGCTCCATATGTTTGGCTTTTGTGACATAGTAAACTTGCTCGTTAGCGCAACCGGTACACCAGTAAACTTGGGTTCAAGGTCAGTGCTTACTCAGATCTTTTTTTCTTATGACAGTGTGAACAGTACAAACCAGATATAATCTGATCTTTTCAATTATGATTTGTGCCACTTCCATATATGTGGTACTACAGTTGAAGACAAAATGATTAGCCCCTTATAAAATATTTCATTATTTTTCAAAAGTGTTGTTTAACAGAAAGATGATTTTATCAACACAGCATTTTTAAACATAATACTTTATTCAGGAAGCTTTTAGGGTCTGTAATACAAATAGAAATAAATGTATAACCAAGAATTTTAAAAAGTCTACTGTTCAAAATTATTAGCCCTCTGATGTTAATAGTCAATAGTGTATCCCTTTTGCTTGATAACAGCCTTTAGTCATTTGCTGTAGTTCTCAACAAGTTTCAAGCATATGAGGAATGACAGCCCATTCTTCCTTAGCAAATCTCTCAAGCTCCTCCAGATTTGTTGGTCTTCTGGCACAAACTCTGGACTTTAGTGTGCCCCACAGATTTTCTATTGGATTCAGGTCTGGGCTTTGTGCAGGCCAGTCAAGTACACTCACTTTGCTCATTTGGAGGTATTTCTTCACCAGAAGTGAGGTATGCTTTTGGTCGTTATCATGCTGGAAGACAAAATGTCGACCCAAACCAAGTTTTCTTGCAGACTGTCTGAGGTTGTCTTTCAAAATCTTCTTATAGTCGTCCTTTTTCATGTTTCCTTCAACCCTGACGAGATTCCCAGTTCCAAATGCACTGAAACATCCCCACAGCATTATACTCCCACCACCATGTTTCACTGTGGGAACGGTGTTCTTGGGGTTGAATGCCTCTCCCTTTTTTCTCCAAACATAGGCAACATCTCTATGGCCAAAAAGCTCTAGTTTTGTCTCATCTGACCAAAGGACATGTTTCCAGTGTGCATCACATTCCCCCAGGTTATCCTTAGCAAACTTCATTCTAGCTTGGAGGTGTCTCTTCTTCAGAAGTGGAGTCTTTCTTGGTCGGCAACCTCGCAGTTCATTCCTGTGCAGGGCTCTAGTGACTGTCTTCGTTGAGACATCAATTCCAGACTTGGCTAGGTCACTCACTAGTGTCTTGGCAGTTGTTCTTGGGTCTTTAGAAACCTCTCTCACTAGTTTTCTTTCCAAAGTTTTTGAAATCTTTCGCTTCCTGCCTCTGCCTGTCTTGTTCTTCACTGTGTTGTTCTCTTTAAACTTCTTGATAATGCATCTCACTGCAGTTCTTGACACTTGAAAACACTTTGATAAACGTATGTATCCTTGTCCATCTTTATGAGCATTAACAATTCTTTCTTTCAAGTCCAAACTAATTTATTTTGTCTTTGCCATGATGACAGTGCATATTATTTTACTAGTTGTTTCGCAAGATATTAATCCTCAGCTTAAAGAGCAATTTAAAGGCTTAACTAGGTTAATTAGGTTAATGAGGCAAAAGGTTAACTTGGCAAGTCATTGGACAACAGTGGTTTGTTCTATAATAATTTCTTAAGAGGGCTAATAATATTGACCTTAGCAGTTTTTTTGTTATTTATTTTTTAATTCTTTTATTCAAGCAACTATAAGAAATCAGACTTTCTCTAAAAGAAAAAAAATAATAGGAAATAATGTGAAAACATTCTCTTGCTCTGTTAAACATCACTTGGGAAATATTCTAAAAAAAATGTTAAAATTTCACAGGGGGGCTAATAATTTTGTCTTCAACTGTATATCCAAAACAGGTCAGATGTTTTGCAACAAGACCGCAAGTGTAAACAGTCAAATCAGAATTCATGCATATCAGATGAACATTCGTCATGATTCTGCACTCATGGAAGATTTTACATACCCAAGGTTATCAAGACAGCTGCAAAAGGTAGTCAGTGGAACTACAGTGACAACCCTATATACAAGCAAAACATGAGGACTTGTATCATAAACTTTTCAAAACTGCTCTCTTCAGTCACATCCTTCTTTATTTGCCATATTGCCTGTGCATAATTTCGCTGTCTTCTGCAGCAGATCACACTTTAAATAAACACACGGTTGCTTACTTTATGTCCTCTGTGTTTACTTCCGTATGACAATGTGTTGTGCAAGTATTGCTAGGTCCACTGTTTTCCCGCATAATTGGGCTACTTTTTCACTGTTGCCGCAGGTTTTTCAACTCTGTGGGGTTGAAGCAACATTGCTAATTTGATATTTACCCCCCAGAATGCGATTGGGCTAGTACTGAGAAGCAATTCAGCAGATCTTGTTGTGAAAACCTGGCAACCCTGCTTGTATTAGGGTTCTTTGCGCATGCGGGTCAGTTCAGAACCATGATCTGTTCACTCTGGAAATCTGATATTGGCCAGATCTCACAATGCTGTTTTAAATGTGGCCAATATCAGATTTCCAGTGTGAACAGATCATGCTTCATCTGCTAAAAAACAGGTTTTCACAACAAAATCTGCTCATTTTCTTCTCAAAAATAGTCCAAAACCAGCGTTAATGGGGTCACTTCAACCCTCGGACCCCAATTCCGTATGAAAATGTGGAGTTGGCAGCACTTGCGCAACGCGCCGTCATATTTAAGTAAATGACAAAGTAAGCAATTATGTGTTTATTTCTAGTGTGATCTGATGCAGAAGCCAACAAAATTAAGTGTAAACGATATGAAAAATAAAGAAAAGGATGTGACAGTTTTGAAACGTTTCATGATAAAAGCCCTCAAGTTTTGCTTAGAGTTGTCACTATATTCACACAATACTTATGAGTTCTGACCATAGACTGTAAAAAAGATGGACGAGGCACCTTCACTCTCTTCCATTAAAGAAAAGTGAAGCCGCCAGCACCCCAATAGGGCGCGGTCATATTGCGCTGATTTGGGACCAGAGTCTGTGCAGCAGAGAACTCGGTACCCGAGTCTGCGCAGTGGCGAACAAAGTGGAGCCCACACTCCGCAGAGTCAATTGCAGGCAAACACCTCTAATTAGCCTCACTGCTCCAATTTTTGTTTGCTTATTGCTATACCAGAGGCTTGTGTTAAAATAAGGTGAATAAAACCCCAATCTCCTAATGAAGATCCCGAAAAAGTCAGTTGGCGTCAGTTGTCAATCATGACATCACGCTCCCGTTTATAATAACTACATAAAATGACAAAAAACATCTTTAGAATACAATTATTTGAAGTGAAATTTAATTATTTAGTTTGTCTCATGTCCCATTAGATTACATGGAGAGGGCGGGGTTTTCTGACCTATACTGGGACCAGCCACCTGAGGGCGATCAAAACGTTTTGGCTTCACCTTCCAAGACTTGTGCGGCACACTTGGTTCTGACACATCGCACTTCCACTGACTACCTTTCACAACATGATAATTGGGTATGTAAAATTTTTAAGTGACTCCCATGAGCGCAGAATCGTGACGAATGTCGATTTAGAGTGACGTAAGTCACATGAATTCCGATATGACTGTACAGACTGTGGCTGCATTGGAAAACATCTGACCTGTATCGGATTTAGTACCACAAAGTGGCACAAATTGGAATTGAAAAGATCAGATTCCACGTGGTTTGTGTTGTTCACACTGTCATGAGAAAATCTGATTTGGGCCACATTTGCCTGCAGTATGAACGTGTCACAATTAGCTCTGTTTCTGTTCTGTTTTGGTTCAGTCTCTGTGTTCCCTTGTTAATTTGTATCCTTGGTTGTTAGGTAGTTCCACACCAGTTCCCTGAGTATTTAGCCCTGTGTTCTACTTGGTTCCTTTTGATTTGCATTTATGGTTGTGCTTTCTCCCTGTGGATTTATTATAATTACTTTCTTGGACTCTACTCACTTGTTGTGCACTTGATACTCCTACAGCATGTTACAATAAGACTAATGCAGCTTTCCAATGAAGCTAGTAGGCTCCTGCCTTGCTACACATCACACATTCTATTCAGACACTACAGTGTAGCCAAAACAAACAGACAATGCTTGACCTGATAAGCTCCTGTTACATTATTCTTTACATATCTTAAGGGAATAGTTCACTCAAAAATAAAAATTGTTTACTTACCTTCATGTCATTGCAAACCTGTATAACTCATTATTGTATGAACACAAAAGAAGACATTTTACATAGGACTAGATTGGAAAACAAGAAGAGTAAATTTAACAAGTTTGGAATGACATGAGGGTGAATATATGTTTACATAAAAATTTCATTTTTGGGAGAAATATACTTGTATTATAATTGAAATATTCTTAAATATACAATTCTGAACTAATACTGCAAACTAATACTGCAGTATTTAACTAACAGCCAATATCACTAACAAAAAAATAAAAAGTACCTTTTTTTTTTTTTTTACCATGGTATATCTTTGAGGTACACTGGACACGCATCATACAAAAACTACTTTGGTACTGCAGTAACAGTAAGAAGCATGTGGGTTTACAGCTGTAAGAGTCTGATCTTGTCCTGTGAACGAGGGAGAGGCCTTGGCTTTTAAGATCACTCACTACCAGCTTTATCTGAGATTGCACAGACACTCCTAGGGCAGGAGACAATCACAGATATGGGCACGACAGCTTTGTGTATGTCTAAATGTGTGAGAGAAAGAGTGAAGGGTGAGATGACTGTTCCCATACTGAAAAAATAAATAAATAAATAAAAATTGATATCTTTAATATCTCAATTAATTCTCATGGTCAGCAATGAGAAATGAGATGCAATGGAGAACTAACACAGACTTATGACTGAAAATAAAGTGCATAATTTCTGTGTCATTAGTAATACCAAACAAATGGGCAATAATAATGATTGTTTTCTCACAGGTTTCCCTATTTACATAATGCTATTTTACCTTTTCCCCATACTCACCAAGAAATAGGAAAGAATGAACCTGCTGTCGACCATAATTTCTTCTTTTTCTGACAACAAAGCACTTAAACGTTCAAAATCTGTATGATTAAAATAATGATAAAATAAAAGAAGTTACATTTTGCAAAATTTTGAGTTTCCCAGAACAAAGGAAGTCATGAGGATGAGTAAATGATGACAGAATGCTAATTTTTGGTGAACTATAGCTTTATAGGGAACTCTGGGTTTTAAGACTTGTATTGCTCTATATATAATGTAAATGATGTCTCTTACTGAAATATGTAGTAATGAATAATTTACATTATTTAAAAAATCCAAAATGTTTTATACAAATTTTTGGCTATGGAGGACAGACGACTGATCAAGCCAGATCAGTGATCTTTACGCCCGTCTGGAAATATGATTGAGCTGATATCAGTTCATTCACACAACACATGTCAGAACATGTCAAAATGAAATGGAAAGAAATCATATTTTGTGAAAATTAATACAATATTTTGCCTATATTTAAGACATTTTTAATGTTCGATTGATTTAATTCTTTACCTATTTGCATTATTAAAAATTTTTGTAAATTTGCTTTTACATTTCACACATTGAAAAAAAAAAAAATATATATATATATATATATATATATATATATATTTATATTTATATATTATGTGATACTGTTTTAATCTGTATGATTAAAATAATGATCTTATTGTCATTTTGTGGACAAAAGAAATTACATTTTGCAAAATTTTGAGTTTCCCAGAACAAAGAAAGTCATGAGGATGAGTAAATGATGACAGAATGCTAATTTTTGGTGAACTATAGCTTTAAGGGAACTCTGGGTTTTAAGACTTGTATTGCTCTATATATAATGTAAATGATGTCTCTTACTGAAATATGTAGTAATGAATAATTTTCATTATTTCAAAAAATCCTAAATGTTTTATAAAAATTTTTGGCCATTATTTCGATGATGTGAGATGGTTGCACTCGGTAAGCTACTGGCACTACCTGTTGCTATTTTTACCGCAACACAACTCGTAAAATAAAATAGTGATACGATGCCACATTGTGCATCTTTTAGTTGTAATTTACAGTCGAAGGACAACAAGAGAAGCGATGTAAGTTTGCTTTCCTAGCAATAAAAAGAGGAGAAAAGAATTGGAAGATGCCTGTGGACGAATAAAACCCCCTAAAGACCCACGTCTTTGTTCTCTGCACTTTAGCCCTGATGCATTTGAGGTTTTTAGTAGACCACAGCTACTGAAAAGGTGTACAAACGGCAGAGACAAGAAACGCTAGATGCTGTCATGACGCCGCAGCCACTGAAGGAGTTTCTCAGTGCAGACTTCACTCGATATCTGGGGGCCATTTCGACTTCTTGTGTAGAAAAATCAATGGTACGGCATTTGGTTTAAGCCTAAGCTTATATCCATTGCCACCTGTAAGCTCTTTCAGTAGCTGTGGTCATCATATCAGTACTTTATTTTCATGTTTTGTTGCGGTAAAAATAGCAACAAGCTCACCAAGTGCAACCATTTCATGTCATCGAAAAAATGGCATCCCCCATAGCCAAAATATGTAAAAACATTTTTTTGATTTTTAATAACGTTAATCTTTTATGGGTTTTCCACCACATATTTCAATATGAGACATAATTTAGGTTATAGTAAGCCATATAAGTCTTAATACCTAAGGTTCCCTTTAAAGGAACCGTCCAACATGTAACATCAACAGAAACTCCTTTAACTTTTGCGATCAACCACATCAGTCTGTGAAAACATGAAACACAAAACATGACCTCGGTTTGTCCCAGTAATGCTGTGAGGAATTAGGGCATGTCTTGCTATGCTAATCTGAGAGCAAGGGTGTTTAGTGAACTGTGAGACTGACATTAAGAACAGGCAACACTGTGACAAGCTTCAGCTTCACAATATAGTGTGACTTACAGGCCCAATGTAAAGCTGGTTGCTTTGTTGGACAATGTTAGGTTTGTTTTTGGTAGCAAATAGGGTGAAATATCAATAATAATAATAATACATTTTATTTAGTATAGCACCTTTAAAAGAGCACTTTCTCAAAGCGCTTTACAACACAGCAAACACAACAATCAGTTAAAAGCAAGACGAAAGTAAAACGTTTTACGACGAGATTTAAAAGTTTCTAATGAATTTGCTTCCCTGACGTCAGCTGGGAGAGAATTCCACAATTTGGGGGCGTAAGATGAAAATGCCCGGTCACCCCCCGAATGCAGCCGTGTTTTAGGAACAACTAAAAGACCACTCTGGGAAGGAGACAGACCATGCAGTGCCTTGTATGTTAACATGAGAACTTATACGAAAACAATACGGAAATTAACTGGGAGCCAATGCAACAATTCCAAAGATATATGGTCAACAACCCTGGCTCCTGACAGAATTCTAGCTGCTGAATTTTGTAAATGTTGAAGTTTGTTAATACAAGATTTAGAAACTCCAATAAGAAGAGCATTGCAGTAATCTAGACGAGAAAAGACATAATATAAATTAAAATAATTAATTAACCTTTCCGCGACAGTGAAAGACAGCATAGGTTGCAGCCGTACAATATTTCTAAAATGAAAATACGAAGTCTTCAGAACAAAGGGCTCGAATGACAAACTAGGATCAAAAATAACGCCCAGATTTTTAAATTTACTTTGTAGCTCCAGAGCAACACCATCAACCAAGAAAACTAAAGATCCAACATTACGCAATTTATGTGGAGAGCCAAGAAGAATAACTTCTGTTTTGAGAACTATTCAAACACAAAAAAATTTCAGACATCCACAACTTAATCTCAGAAATACAATATGAGAGATGAGAAATATTTACATCTTGGCCAGGATTACAGTGAATGTAAATCTGTGTGTCATCAGCGTAAAAATGGTAGTTCCGTTTGAGAGATCTTAACAGTTGCCCAAGAGGAAAAATATAAATGCTGAAAATCAAAGGACCAAGTAAAGAGCCCTGAGGTACACCAGAACTAACAGGACCAACCTCTGATCTGAGACCATCCATAAAAACAAAATAACTACGGTCAGTTAAATAGGACCTGAACCAATCCAGAGTAGTCTCCGTCACCCCAAAGACGGATTCAAGACGACTAAGTAATACCGTATGGTCAACGGTATCAAAAGCTGCACTTAAATCCAGAAGAATAAGGATTGGCACAGAGCCTGTATCAGATGCTAATAACAGGTCATTGGTAACTTTGACCAAGGCTGTCTCAGTACTGTGCAGTTTCCAAAACCCAGACTGGTGCAATAGGTTGGAGTACAGTCAAAAATACTGATGCATGTGCTGTTAGTTTAATGTGCATTTGGGAATGCAATGTTTTTGAGATCTAAATGACCGAGACGTGCAAAGTAAGTGTGCACAAAGGCAGTGTCTATTTCGAGCACAACTTGAACAAACTACAACAGGTAAAGCTGTCAGTTGTTTGGACGTTAACAATATTGTTAACAATTCTTGTTTATAGTCAAACTATTCTTGTTATCAGGATCTTAGTCTAGCCTGCTGTGTTCTGTTAATGCATGAACTTCATATTATTTGAAGCGCACTTGGCGTCCAGTAATCGCATAAGCTTTGTTACCTTTTAATAAACAAAGCATCAGCTTTAATATTATGGCAAATTCATAATGAAATTCAAACAATAAATACGAGTTTGACGCTCTATTATGCTGCAGGAATGATCACTTTAGTTTACCGCCTCAGTTCAAGTGGCAAGTGAACACATTGGGCCTCATTTATCAATCTAACGTAGAAATGAGCATAGATTCGAGTGTACAAATCAACTTACGACAGTGTTCAAGTGTGATTCATGAAATATTCGCATGCCGCCAATCCGTCGTACGAATGATCGCACGTTGATAAATTTGGCGGCTGAAAGCGATCGTCATTTAAATATCACACCCCTAAAAACACCCCGGTTTAGAAGCCTTGCCCCTAGAGTTAACGACACGGAGAAACGAAATATATACCTATATTTAATATATACCTATATTAAATACCAATAAATATAATTAAATATTTATAAACATTATAGCCTATTTAGTTCTCCTTAATCCACAATAAACCCTTAAAAATTAAAGGTAGCCTATTAAAGGATGAAGTAGCTATAAAATTGTATATTAAACTATAAAGTAAAACACCAATTAGACTAGTGAATACAGAATACAAATATTGAGCTAAAATGAATAAATGAGCAAAGTGAAACTAAACGGCATTGTCCTCTAAGCCTCTCTCATCAATATCCAAATGTTTCCTTTTTTGCCATGTTTGGTTGCTAAAAACGTCTGTACTTCACTTGTTCCAATATCCACGTAAAACACCCTACACATGCGCAAAATTCTGACTTTACCTTTTAAATAACTTTTAAGTTTGGTTGACTGCATTTTAGTTTACTGGCTAAAATGTCAAGTTAGAAATGCTGAAATGTAGTGTATGTGCGCGTGAGGCGCCTGCACGATCAGTTACATTTAATAAAGTAAAGATATAAAGAAAACAAATTAAATGCATTAAGAATGTCACAAAAAAGCAGAGTTGTTTTTTCTCCTTTTTAAAATCTGTTAATTAATTAAGAGAAATACATTTCGTGTAGACTAGCCCTCTTTATTTAATTTATTATTTTTAGAATTTCTGTTTTTCTCCGTTCAACGAAGTGCGGCCAGTTGGGTGATGTGAAGCCATGTGAATCCTCATGGTCTGTTGTTTATGCTGTCATTTGCACATACAAGAATAAAAGAATAAAAAAAGAGTTTTCTTTGTCGGCCAGGTAAATAATCTAAATCAACAAAATGTCATTTTTCTCCAAAATTTTCTATGGCTGCACGCAAATTCAGGTTAACTCAAAAACTTGCGTACACAAGCTCAGACCTGACCTGAGATTTGATCGTAGCCACCGCTCACGTCCATATTGATAAATTCCAAGTTTTGCATAGAAACGACTGTACGCCCAATTTTCTGTCATACATTTGTTTCATAAATGAGGCCCATTATATCTTTCTTTTCACTTCTATAGTACAAAATAAATATGAATGGACAACCTGCTGAAATGTCTGTAATCGCTCATTCAGTGTTTCAAACTGCGGAAACGTGCAAACCTTGTAAACCGTAACAATACATTTACCTCAGAATAATCATTCTGCGTCCATAAGCTCATCACTCAGCTAGAAATAACTATAAAAAGGAGCATTTTGCTATATTTATGCACTATTGCATATTAATATTTTTAGTTAACCTGTTGTTTACATGATAAGAGAATGCAAGGAGCTATAAAATTGCATTTTACTAATGAAGAAAACAGACTAGATGCGTGAAAGGCATACAACAACATTTATATATACATTGAGAAGGAACCCAAAATACACTCAGTGGCCAAGTGATGCTTATGGTCAATGATATTGACACAGATCCTGTGTAATAAACAATTCTTTGTGACCATATATAGTTTTCAAGTTGTAAAAGATGTTTAGCTCCCACTTTAAGTAAAACGTAGTTCCCAGGACATCTACAAGCTGGATTAAAATGCTGATAACTGAAATATTAAAGTGTTTAAAAAATAAATATAACACCTTTATTTTGTGGCACCTAAAAAAATAATTTGGCGCCCAAGTTTGTTTCTTATAGGAACCAGTGGCTCCTTGCTCAAGTAACAAAGTGACAACTTTTAGGCTCATAATGATTCTTTCCAAACTAATCCGAGCAGATACTCAGATATATTGTTTGAGATTGAACGCCCAAACAACCAGCATTCCTCAAAATTACTGATTCCACCACAGTTACACTCACTTTAACCTGTAAAGCATGAAGGACAGACGACTGATCAAGCTAAATCAGTGATCTTTATGCCCGTCTGGAAATATGATTGAGCTGATATCAGTTCATTCACACAACACATGTCAGAACATGTCAAAATGAAATGGAAAGAAATCATATTTTGTGAAAATTAAGATGATGTTTTGCCTATTTTTAAGACATATTTAATGTTCGATTGATTTAATTCTTTACCTATTTGCATTATTTTTTATTTTTGTAAATTTGCTTTTACATTTAACACATTGAAAAAAAATATATATTATATGATACTATTTTATGCTTTAGCCTGAAGCATATAAACAGCCCTGATGGAAGACGAATCTTCCGGCAGAACAAGAGTCAGACAAGACTAAAAAGCACAGTCATGCCAGGGCTCCTTCTCTGATGTCGATTCTTTTCTATAAATAGATTGCTCAATGGATTAGATTATTGGTGATTGGATTATTCAGTGAAGTTCCCCGTTGACCAGATTATCATTTCAGTACAAATACTGTAAACAGGGTAATACAACCACTCAGATGGCATATTGAATTTGACAATACAAGCCGGGAACAAAGTCCTTAATCTATTTAGTGTTTTGTAAATGGCATAATTACTACTCTGAGCAGAAGAGTCACAACCTGATTATGAAGCATCTATCAACATTACTGCCATTAAACTGTTCATAAATTCAAAAAAGTGAAATAGTACCACTAACCAAGAAACTGATGTATAAATCATGTTTTTGTGCTAATGTTTTAGAGACCAGAGAACTTTTAACGAACATTCTGTTACCATTGCTGGAAGAATGTTTGTTGATAACACTGAGAGAACCTCGCCTGGATATTTAGAGAAAAGGACTTTAGTTCTTTAAAGACCAGATCAAAAAGATGCTTCAGTCTCAATGTTGACTAGCGACTTGCAACATCCTTCATCACTTGAGAGCTGCTGTTGTGTCTCTCTGGTGTGTCTATACATACAGGCACATCTGTCAATGGCATCTCCAGCAGGCAAACATCCTGTGAGAGCGGCACCAGCCAGACATGAAGGAAAAGACGTCTATCATCAAACACGCCATCAGCAACCATTAAGAAAAGAGAAGAGGCTCCAATGAATACACCTCCAACAGAAAATATAACATCCTGAAGAAAATTATCTACAACAAATGCATCTGATCTCTATGTATTGTAATATAAAGATCACGTCAACAAATAAATATAGCTAAAAATATCTAGTGTAAACAGTGCATAAACTGTTAAATATCACTTTATATTAATTGATTTCTCCATAGTAGAAGTCATTTGTACATTTAATTCTGTAATAATAGCCCTATGTTGTCAATGAATTAATTCTATAATAATTTTCACATTTATGAAGGAAATTACAAATTCAAGTATTTACAAGATTTCTTAAAATATTAGTTTGTTTAATAATCAAGATATTTTTATTTTCTGTCAACTATTATCTTGAAAATCTAACACTATTTTGTCAATTTCAATTAGTTTGTTAACAAATTCAGCCACTAAGTTGGTCATTTTGGTAGTAAAAAAGGTAATTCCAATTTTTATCTCACAATTCTGACTTTTTTCTTGCAATTGCAAGTTTACATCTCACAATTCTCGTAACTGTGAGTTATAAAGTCCGAATTGCGTGATATGCGAGATATAAAGTCACAATTGCAAGTTATAAAGTCATAATTGCATAATATAAACTCGCAATTGTGACTTTTTTTCTCAGAATTGTTGTAATTGAGTTATTGAGTCAGAATTGTGATATAAACTCACAATTCAGAGAACGTCAGAGAAGTCCAAAAATTTGTATGTTATAACCTGCAGTTGCAAGTTTATATCTCTCAATTCTGAGAAAAAAAGTCAGATTTGCATGAAAAGTCAAAATTGTGAGTTTATGTCACGCACTTCTGACTTTATAACTCACAATTGCGGGTTTATATCTCACAATTACGAGAAAAGGTCAGAATTGCGAGATATAAACAGTCAGAGTTTATATCACACAATTCTGACTTTATAACTCGCATTCGTATTCAAGTTTGTATTACAATTCTGAGAAAAAAATTTGCTAAAAGGATAACAGTTTTTTACTTTTTATTAAGTGTCGGAAGAAAAAATTGGCTTCCATAGAAAACTCACTTTTTCTGTCTCACTTTTTGTGACTCAAAAGTTCCTGTAACCTAGAAAATATGTAGTTGCTTTTTTTTCACAGTGTAGATTTTTACTAGTCTGCCTGAAAATAAAACTGTGTTTCCGAAGTAGCTAGTTATAGTAGTAAAAGCTTTTGATGAAGAATTAATGGTGTTTACCAGGTTTAAGCATTAGTTCTTTAGTCTGAGGGCTTTTCTTGTCCAGAACAGGCTTCAACGTGGACCAGACTTTATGTCAACAGTCAGAAGTCTCTCTGTGTGAGACTGTGACCTGACCACAATGACCTGAGCAAAACACATTTCATGGTGACCTGAACATCTTCAGCTGCAGGTCTCTAATCCTTACAGATCAGAAGCTCATGCTGAGGGGCCCAGAAAAGCACATCCAGCGCCTCTCGCTTCCTTTCGTTTCCTCTGTAGGAGACTTCAATAGCTGCTGACCTGAAACTTGCTTAGCTAATTTGTGTAGGATGCATCATTGCTCTCTTATTGGTGGAGGTGGAAGTGCTCAAATAAATATGCTGAATAAGCCAACTGAAGACTGCTGCCCTATGCACACTTAAAGACAGTATTTTGTCTTCTGCCATGCTGGTGAGTGCTCAACACAACTAATTGCAGAATACAAAGTTGTGCTGATATTGGGAAATAGAGAAAAATATAGGTGCAACAGTGCTTAGGGAGACTTCCTGTAGCAGACCAGTCATCGTGTCAAACCAAAGACGCCAAGCTTTTGTCTTGCAGTGAGTGCATGACTTAAAAGATTAGTTTCTTTCCAGAATAAAAAATTCCTGATAATTTACTCACTCTCATGTCATCAAAAATGGATGTCTTTCTTTCTTCAATTTTTTTAAGGAAAACACAACAGTACACCGCCACTAACATCTTACTAAACCAAGTCCTTAAATCATTTTATTTTAATCAAATGTGGAGCAAAACAGCCACATTCATGATGCATTTATGTTGTGCGCAGTGTTTGCACTCAGGGGGATTCTGGGGTCATCTAATTTGTATTCTCCTGTACGTGTTGAAAGGTGCGCCCTTTGTATTAAGTTTCCTGAGAGTTCTGAGTAATGATGAGCGAAGAAGCAGACGGATCCAGCTCCCTGGGTGATCGTTTTCACTTATGCGTGAGACACTTTCACTCCTTCCCATTTGATTTAATCTGCTCAGGATGAGTAATTAAAGCCAGTTCCCTGATGAGAATGGTGAGGACTTCATGATGTTCCCATCAGGGGTCTTCTGATGGCCAGATACATTACAGCTTAGCTTAAGATGATCTGTAAAACAGACTTTAGACTCAAATGTTGAGTCAGCCACTAATGCTGTTAGAACAATTACTACTACAAAACCATCCAGAACACCCTAGAAATAATTTAGCAACCCCTAGACACCATTCTGAACAGTCAACAAATTCTAAATGGACAAGTACAACTCACATTTTCATGAGAAAATGAAAAATAGTTATTTATAATATACTTATTATAGATGCTTATCTGATGCATTTTGTTATTTTGTAACACAATACTGTTTCTATTACAACATATCGTCTTTTAGAAAACTGACAGACTGAATAAGATGGGATGTGCTATGTATATTGTCTATGATAACATCGTAATTATTGTTTAAACAATGTGCGATTTGACATTATCAAATATATCGCAAAGCCAATAAAAAAGACACCAGGGAGTGTACGCATACACAACATGATGTAGGTTAGACATTTATAGTTCATGCATGCATTTAGTCTATTAAAATACATTTAGTTTTCCTCAAAATTCAAGATAAAAATTATGTTTTTCTCAAAATATCAGCACGATTGCAAATGTGATATTGGTTTGATGAACAATTCAATAAACAAGAGGTTAATATTAAGTGACTTTTCGACAACAAAAATAGTTCCAGTTTATCTCACAATTCTGACTTTTTCCCTCAAAACTGGACTTTATAACTTGCAATTGCGAGTTTATATCTCACAATTCGGAGGAAAAAAGTCAGAATTGCAAGAAGAAAAGTGAGAATTGTGAGATACAAACTCGCAATTGCAAGAAAAAAGTCAGAATTGCAAGTTTATATCTTGCAGTTCTGACTTTAAAACTTACAATTGCTAGTTTATGTCTTACAATTCTGAGAAAAAAAGTCAGAATTGCAAGTTTTTATCTCACAATTGTGAGTTATTTCCTTTTTTTCCTTCAGAATTGCAATTCTGAGAACATACCAGTCTTTTTTCCCCTCAAAATTAAGACTTTTTAAGAATTTATATCTCATAGTTCTGAGGGGACAAAAAATCAGAATTGCAAAGAAAAGAGTTTTAACTGGCAACTGGGAGAAAAAAAAAGATACAAACTCACAATCGCAAGAAAAAAAATCAGAATTGCAGTTCTCACAATTCTGACATTATTTCTTACAGTTGCGAGTTTATATCACACAGTTCTGAGAAAAAGGTCGGAATTGTGACTATATCTTCAAATTCTGACTATTTCTCAGAATTGCAAGTTTATATCTCACAATTCTGACTTTATAACTTGCATTTGCGAGTTTATATCTCACAATTGTGAGAAAAAAGTCAGAACTGTGACTATACTAGGGGTCGACCGATTATCGGGTCGACCGATTATTGGCGCCGATATTAAGCATTTTTACGATTATCGGAATCGGTGATTTTCAAAACCGATTTGCCGATAAAAATAATTTAATTTTGAAATGTGCTATTTGGCTCCGACGCAGCCTGTCAGGGCTCACCACTCTGTGCCCTAGAGCAGTCTCCGCCCACCGCGCATCTGATTTGTTGGTAGTCACGAGTCCGACCAATCAACTCGAAGGCTGAAAGCACTCTAACACAGAAAGCGCTTGCTGGAGCTGCAGCGGTGTCGCTCAAAGGGAAGTCAGCAGCAGACGTTGCTTGTGTTTCAGTAAATCACAATCCTCTACGCTGAAGTTGCAAAAACACCTCAATATTATCTATGATTTTCCCGATGCGGAAAACGCGGACGGAATCGCGAAATCCAGTCACATAAATGGAATGTAACGTTAACACGAAATGTCACGGAATTTGTCAGTTTGGATGAATTAATCAAAAGTAGGTCTGTACACTTAAATTGACTCGTGCTATAGACTAGTATCTATAAACATTAGGCCGCAAACAGACTATTTAAATATGAATCCAGCATGTTGTGCGTGTCTCTGTAGGCTATATGACACAGACGCGGTTTTGTTTAATACACACTGAAGTGCGCGACGCTCGTGGTGTTTTCAGCATCTACCGTTTCACTAAATGAGGACGTAAATACATTAACAACATTCCCAGAACTGCTCTCAAAATCACGTCATGAGCATTTGACCGTTTCATTTGAGTAAAACTATCGTTATCATTATCATATAGGTACGTAGGCAGGGGCGTCGGACGGGGTAATAGTGAAACCGAGTAACAGGTGTTTATTTGATGTCGCGTTTTTAAAAGAGAATTTGTGCTGTTCTGTTGCATTCAGAGACGGAACATAACACGGACAAGTGAACGTTTAGATATTGTTTCAGCTATTAAAACAGTTCAGTTTTGTATGTACTGAAAAGTGATTAGAATTATATTTCGTTTCTGTTTTTTATTAAGTTAATTAATAATAAACAGTTAAAGTATAAAACAATGTTGGTTTAAACGTTAAACCTAGATAAATGTGTAAGCGCATATCCAGTCGTTTGTGCGGAGAGTGGAAGAATCTACTTTGCAGAACACTGAGGCGCCAGCGCCGTCACTTGCATTTTTTTCCAGTGGAAACAATTTAAAGTTCTCCATCAAAACAATACATGCCTTACAGACATGATAAATACATATATGGAGAACTTTAAATTATTGCTTAACGAAATAAAACAAATCAAAAATAAAAACTCTTTCATTATGTGGCTAATCTGTAAAGATACATTTTTCTCTTCAAAGAGGAGTTCCCTTTCGATACTTTCACTCGTACTGCGGCGAAAGCCGCTATGGGGAAAACCTGTTTTTCTCCGAAGACTGAAGCACTTTTCAATAACGCAGTTTAACTGCAGGGCTATTGGCCGAGTCAGTGATAACTGAGCAAACCAATAGCCGAGCAGCGGTGCTGCTCACACCTATGGCAAAGCATCCCGCCGAATTTCTGCGTGATCCCGCCAGAATGGGCGGGGCAATCAGCTATATAAGCCGGTGCTTTGCGGTGTGAATCAGATCCTTTTTCTTCAGCGACGGACTTCTGATCTTCGCTCAAGACAAGCCTTTTCGCAAGCTCTTCTAGACGGCTCTTCTGACGGCGCTCCGTTGAACAGGCTCTCGCAGCGGACGACGAAGACTTCCTGCTCGGCTTCTGTCTCGCCACTTCGCGACTCAGCAGACGGTCCCGTTCCCTGCAGCTATCCGGATCGCCACAAAAGAGCAAATTTCCTCTAAAAGAGCTCTGGCGTTGTTTCAAATGCCGCGCCGTTGCTGTCATTCGTGCAGCACTCGCTGCACGCCTATGACAGTTACGGTGAGCGCGCTTTGTGCTTGGGCACCGCCCACGCCGAAGCTGCGCTCAACGAGACGGAATGTCCCCACTGCGAGGATATGAGTCTCGTTTTTCTGCGCTCGCGGGCAGCGCTCTTCAGAGCGCGACCCCGCTTCTCGCGCCCTCCCGCTCTCTTTCTCCCAGGAATCTGTGAGGAAAAAGCGGTGGGGCAGAGAACCTCAGCGCTCGGCTGCGGGTGAGCTCACGCCGGCTCAGCACCCGCGTGTCTCGCCCTCGCCTCCTTAAAAAGCTTCTCGTTTCTCCTCTCTCAGCAGGGCTCGGAGACAGAAACTGTGGAGTTAGAAATTAAGCATTCGGGCTTGAGTGATTTCACGCCGGCAAGGTATCTGCGTGCTCGCTCTCCCAGCTGCACTTGATCTGCTGTTATGTTTTATAGTGGGAATCAGCGCTCCTCGTTACTTCGAGCGGCTCTATTCTTTTATGTGGACCAGAGCAGAACACTGTTGTGTGTTGTCAAGGGACACGGCCGCTTCATGCGGAAATAGTCTCCCCCTGTTCGCTCGCAGAAGGCGCCCCCGCCTTCCCCGCTCTCATGTTTCTATTCTCCCAGTGACCTCGGAGGTAGTAACAGCGAGCTTGTGAGTTGAGCGAATAGGCTTGACTGATACACACTGTTTTGGCAGCCTTGTGTTTGTGTGTACGTCGCTGGGGCCGCGTCCACGAACTATTTTAGTACTAAAGCAGCCTGCTAGGGTGCATTCACCTGTTACGGCAGTGTGCGTTTGTGTGTACGTCGCTGGAGCCACGTCCACGAGCTATCTGTTTTTAGTACTAAGAGGCAGCTGGTCAGGATGCATTCACCTGTTACGGCAGCGTGTGTTTTTGTGAACGTCGCTTAAGCCGCGTTCACAAACTGTTTCAATGGTCTGCCAAGGCACATTACACCAATATTTGACAGCTCGCACTGTGTGCGTCACTGATACTGCGCTCGCAAGACTCGCAGTCAGCTAAACAGTCTGTCAATGCGTGTCACGCCTCTCGTTTCTCTCCTCCCATTTACTTTGGAGGTATAGAAACTGCAGACTCACGATCAAATTGAGTGATTTAGCGCCGGCAAAGTCCCCGCGTGTGTCACTCGCCACAAAGCCTTTGATCTGCCATTGTGTTTACATATGAGGATCGGCTCCTCTCGTTTTCGAGCGGCTCAATCCTTGCTGGATCAAAGCAGAATGGGATGCTGTCTCTACACTGACAGCTTCATGCTGAACGCGCCTCTCGCTTGGGCAACGCCCACGCTGAGGCGGCGCTCGCTGAGGCTGCGCTTGCTGAGGCAGATACGCTCTCGCGCTGGCGTGCGTCGCGTTTTCGAAATGAAAGAGGCCCGGCCCCTCCCCTCCTCCGCTGCGAGCGGATCGGAGAGAATGTGCGCGGCTCTTTTAATCTGCCTGGTTTACATTACGATCATTACGCTCCTCTTTTGAGTAGTTTGATCTTTCAGGCAGATTAAAGTGAATGGAAAGGAGGCTGCCAAATTTGTGATGAACAGTGTGTCACTCAGGTCCGCTACAAGCGCGCTGAAACAAAATGCCGTTGCTATGGCAAGCCAAATAAGCATTCACAAACATTTTCAAAGAGAGCAAAAGATCTGGGTTCAGCACCCAATCTCATTACACCCCTTGCCGCCTGGGTCGGCAATGGGTCGAAATGGGTTTTGGACATTGTAATTTGAGGTTACTCGCTGCAGTTCGCTCGCCGCCCCCCGCGGTTCGGCAGCGTCATCCACACTGTGGTTCGAAGCGAGAACAGATGTCCTATGCACCGAAGTTCTGAGACTGCTGGTGAAAGGAGCCGTAGGAACCGTTCCCCCAGCCCAACGCGAGTCAGGCTTTTACAACCGCTACTTCCTGGTGCCCAAAAAAGATGGAGGTCTCAGACCCATCTTAGATCTCAGATGTCTGAATCGCGCCCTCATGAGACGGCCGTTCAGAATGATCACAACAAAACAGATCCTCTCGCAAGTTCGCCTAAGGGACTAGTTTTGTTTGCTGGATCTGGAAGATACTTACTTTCACATCCAGATGGCCCCCCCATCACAGGCCGTTCTTGAGATTTGCCTTCGAGGGTGTGGCTTGTCAATACACAGTCCTTCCGTTCGGACTGTCTCTAGCTCCCCGCACTTTTACCAAGTGCTTGGATCCGGCTCTTTCTCCCCTCAGATGGAAGGGAATCCGAATCCTGAACTATCTCGACGACTGGCTCCTCCTGGCCCAGTCCGAGACCGAGCTATTACAACAGAGCCCTTCGCCTCAGCCACTTGCAGTGCCTGGGTCTCAGGGTCAACTTTGCCAAGAGCGTGCTGTCCCCCAGCAGGCAAATTGCCTTCTGGGACAGTTCTGGACTCCGCCCGTATGACGGCAGCGGTCTCGCCGAGCAGAGCTCGGACCATCCAGCGGCTCGCGGCCTCCTTCACCATAGGAGCCTCTCGCCCCCTAAAGGTCTTTCAAGGGATGCTTGGCCTTATGGCAACAGCATCCCCAGTACTTCGGTTGGGTCTGCTTCGCATGCACCCCCTTTAGTATTGGCTAAGACTAAAAGTATCAGCCCATGCTTGGTGTCAAGGACGCCTCTGTATCAAGGTGGATCGAGCCTGCATTGCAGCCCTCGCCCCTTGGAAAGAGTCTCAGTGGCTGAAGAAGGGCGTTTCCTTGAGTGTGATTTCCTGACGGAAGGTGGTCACGACAGATGCCTCCAACTTGGGTTGGGGGGCACTGTGCAATGGCAGTCCAGCCTCCGGCCTATGGTCGGAAGAGCAGAAAAGCCTTCACATCAACTGCCTAGATATGCTAGCAGTATGTTTAGGCCTTCAGACCTTCCTGTTGGAATCGAAGGGTTATCACGTCTTAGTCCGAACCGACAAGATGACAGTGGTATCCTATATAAATTGCCAGGGAGGCTTATTGTCCAGATGCCTCTTCACCATGGTGAAGGATCTTCTGGAATGGGCTCAGGTCCACCTGCTCGCTCTAAGAGCAACTCGTGTGCCAGGCAGGCTGAACCAAGGACAGACATGCTGTCCAGGAACAACGTCCCCTCAGGCGAGTGGACGCTCCACCCTCAGATGGTTCAAGTTATATGGGAGGTCTTCGGCAGGGCAGAGGTCGACCTCTTCGCCTCAGAAGACAACTCTCAATGCCAATTGTTCTTTTCGAGGGCTCAGGATGCGTTGGCCCACGACTGGCCCAACCGCCTACTTTATGCCTTTCCCCCGATCGCTCTGATCCCTCAGGTCGTCAGACGAATCAGGGAACGAACACACAAGGTTCTGTTAGTGGTGCCGATGTGGAAAAATTTGGCTGGCAGACCTAACGCAGTTACTGTCTGCAGCCCCATGGCCCATCCCCTGAGACGGGATCTCCTCTCTCAGGCGAACGGAACAATCTGGCACCCCAGACCGGACCTGTGGGCCCTCCATGTGTGGCCTCTCGTCGGGAGCCTGACGACCTCCCCGAGAATGTCCTAAACACTATTTTTCAGGCCAGAGTACCGTCTACGAGACGTCTCTATGACCTAAAATGGTCTGTTTTTACGGCCTGGTGTGCAGTCCGTAACTCAGATCCTACCTCTTGCGATGTATCTGCGATACTATCCTTCCTGCAAGAGATGTTAAGGTCTATGTAGCGGCCATAGCAGCATTTTATGCTCCTATAGCGGGAAAGTCAGTAGGCAAAACAACCTAGTTGTTCGATTCCTGAAGGGTGCCAGGAGGCTGACCATCCTCGACCCCTCACGGTCCCTTCTTGGGACCTGCCTACAGTACTAAGGGCCTTTAAAGGAGGCCCATTCGAACCGCTTGGGTCCATAGACCTGCGCCCTTTAACGTTCAAGACCGCTCTGCTACTTGCTTAGCATCGGTGAAACGAATGGGTGACTTACAGGTGCTCTCAGTGAGTCCTTCCTGTCTGGAATTCGGGCCTAACGACTCCAAGGTCGTCCTGAAGCCAAGACAAGGGTACGTACCTAAAGTACCAACGACTCCTTCTAGAGCCCAAATTATAACACTCTTGGCTCTTCCTCCATCAGAGCAAGACCAGGACTTAGTCCTCCTCTGCCCTGTCCGGGCCTTAGGACTTATATTGAGCGTTCCGCCGCCTTCAGGCAGTCGGAGCAGCTTTTCATGTGTTTCAGAGACCGCTCCAAGGGACGTTCGGTCACGAAACAGAGACTGTCCAGGTGGATAGTCGAGGCTATCATGCTAGCCTACTCCTCTTTGGGCCTTCCTTGCCCCTTAAGAGTTAGAGCCCATTCGACTAGAGGCGTGGCCTCGTCTTGGGCGTGGTCTAGCGGCATGGCCATATCAGATAAATGTGAGGCGGCAGGTTGGGCCTCTCCGTCCACATTTGTTAGATTTTATAACCTAGTAATCCCGGCCCTTCAGTCCCGGATCCTTTCTGTTTACTCTTATGCAGGTGCGCTCTTAGCCCTCCCAGGAGTGCCGAGGCTGTGCCCTTTGGACTGACATCGGTCATGACCTCTTAGTCTTTAGACTAACGTCTAGAATCGCTTGTCGTCCTCGCTAGCGTGGCGGGATTATACTGGTTCCCCATAGCGGCTTTCGCCGCAGTACGAGTGAAAGTATCGAAAGGGAACGTACTCGGTTACTTACGTAACCTCGGTTCCCTGAGATACGGGAACGAGTACTGCGTTCCTGCCACGCTATCGCGGCCGAATCAGTCCTCGCTTCTTACAGGATCTGATTCACACCGCAAAGCACCGGCTTATATAGCTGATTGCCCCGCCCATTCTGGCGGGATCACGCAGAAATTCGGCGGGATGCTTTGCCATAGGTGTGCGCAGCACCGCTGCTCGGCTATTGGTTTGCTCAGTTATCACTGACTCGGCCAATAGCCCTGCAGTTAAACTGCGTTATTGAAAAGTGCTTCAGTCTTCGGAGAAAAACAGGTTTTCCCCATAGCGGCTTTCGCCGCAGTACTCGTTCCCGTATCTCAGGGAACCGAGGTTACGTAAGTAACCGAGTACGATTTCTAGTGCGACACTGATTCAGAATACACTAGTTTATTCATAAATAATTCAAATATCTCCTTACCCTTCGACACATTCATTGTTATTTATTTTTGCCGGTGCGTTGAGGCAAGTTTCAGCCTATTGCTTGAAGGCACTGCTGGCTGAGACACTAAACGCCGTCCGAGCCGCTCCCGAACGTAAAAGCTAAAGTGAAGTCTCACTAGCGGCAATTTTTTTATCACCATAATTGATGAAAACGTAGAACGTTTATTAGCAAAACGAATAAGAAAGCTTGGAGGCACGGCATACACCTTTATGTAGGCTAATATAAAATAAAAATAAACAGTTTTAATAAATAGGCCTACAAACACTGTGGAACCAAATAAATATGAAAATTCCACTATCTTAGATAAATGGCAACAGGCTTTTCAAAATCCCAAATATTTTTTAAACAGGAGCTTTTACATTTCGTTTTGAAAGTCCTTTTTCTCATCTCTCTCTTCTTGTCTGTCACTCTCACTCACTCTCTTCACGTGATAATTTGAATTTTACAAATGTTTTACAAATGTTTACAGAATGCTGCTGGGGGCTCCCTGCACTTTTTATGTTATTATTGTTATTATTAATATTGATGTTTATTTAATATTGTTATTATTAACAGTTCTCAGAATTAAATATATGTTTAAAAGCATTCAAAGAAAGTTCTTGTCAGAGCTCTTGTTATTATTAATTATGACACATTTTTATTTTTACACCAGACACATATCGGTTCAAAATATCGTTTATCGGTGCATTTGATCTGTAATAATCGGTATCGGCATCGGTCCTGAAAAACACATATCGGTCGACCCCTAGACTATACCTTGCAATTCTGACTTTATTACTTGCATTTGCGAGTTTATATCTCACAATTCTGAGAAAAAAGTCAGAACTGTGACTATATCTTGCAATTCTGACTTTATAACTTGCATTTGCAAGTTTATATCTCACAATTCTGACTTTATAACACAATTGCAAGTTTATATCTCACAATTCTGACTTTATAACACTCAACTTTAAATTTATATCTCAAAGTCTGAGAAAAAGTCAGAATTGCGAGTTTTTATCTCACAATTCTGACTTTATAACTTGCATTTGTGAGTTTGTATCTCACAATTGTGAGAAAAAAGTCAGAACTGTGACTATATCTTGCAATTCTGACTTTATAACTTGCATTTGCAAGTTTATATCTCACAATTCTGACTTTATAACACAATTGCAAGTTTATATCTCACAATTCTGACTTTATAACACTCAACTTTAAATTTATATCTCAAAGTCTGAGAAAAAGTCAGAATTGCGAGTTTTTATCTCACAATTCTGACTTTATAACTTGCATTTGCGAGTTTACATCTCACAATTCTGACTATTTCTCAGAATTGCAAGTTTATATCTCACAATTCTGAGAAAAAAAAAGTTTGTATCACGCAGTATTTCGGCAGTCCTAAACTTGTCAAAGTAGCACAATAACACACTGAGCAAAATATTGTCTGTTACATTTTACATTTCAGTTGTGTAAAAGAATCGCAAAGTGAGTCTGATTTAGCAATTATAATTTTAGGCTCTGTGCCAGTCCAAATCGTGACAGTTCATAGCTCACGCTAAAGTTAAAACTCTGTATCTTGACATTACACATCCCTTTTCACTTTCATTAAAAGTAACAGTGTAGCCACACACAGAAAAAAAGGGGTTTAAAGTTGTACTATTTGGGGTACAACAGCTTGTCCCTGGAGCAGTACCCTTAAAAGGACATATCTGTACCTTTGTTACTCTTATGTACATATTAGTAATAAGTACCCTTAAGGTACTAATATGTACCTATTAGGGGTAAAAATGTACAAAGATGTCCTTTTAAGGGTACTGCTCCAGCAACAAGCTGTTGTACCCCAAAAGGTACAATTCTGGCACCAGAATTTTTCTGTGTGCAGGATATTCATCAAGTGTTTTCCAAAGACAATAAAATGCCCGACTGGTTTGGAATGACATGAGGGTGAGCATTTCTGAACAGACTTGCTTTAAAATTGGTCCCTGAAGGCCTTTTCCATTTTGTAAAAATAGAATTGGCACAGGCTTACCACTCAAACTGAGAAAAAAAAAACGATTAGATTCTGCTGAACTTGAATGTCTAAATGATAAAAGTCATTGTCACTGCATTCAAATTCAACATTTTAATGGACACCCAGGCTCATCGGTCAACAAGTCAGCACAAAATCCTTCAGGGTATCATCAAGGCACACAGCTGGAGCTTTTGAAAAACCCACACCTGAACGGCTGGGGTGAAAAACGAGAAGGCTGGAGGGTTGCCAGATCTCACGTATACATGGCATGCACTAAAGCCCACATGAACAGATCGTTCTCTGTTTATTCACTCATAAACAATCACATTTTCATGTTTAAATATAGTGGCACGAAATAAATCTTGGGAATATGAAAGTCCAAGCAAACATTTGCTTTAGAGATCATTCATTTTTTCTGTCTCATTGTACATAAACAATCAGACAGAGGGAGGTATGCCAGCGAATATTGAGAATGAAAAACCAGAGAAAGACTATTAGAATTATTTATGGACCAAGAGCTGAAATGTTCAAGGAATGTTTAAGAGTTTAAAATCTGTATTTTGAGAGACCATGCCTATCAAATTAAAAAACACTGCCTTGAGCAATAGTTCGCAGACAGTTGACTTGACGTCTAGCCCAACAACACATTTTCCTTCATTTAATTAACCGTGTGACTCAGAGGAATCAGACCCATTGATCTGATCTCACTCCCCATCAAAAAAACAAAAGCACAGCATTTAATAAACTCTCTCTCTCTAAGGAACAAAATGACTGTGCATGTCTGTCTGTCTGATTTGCAGGTCTCTAATAGCACTGTAATCCTCTTTTTCGGTCCTGTCCCAACCTGCAACTACGACAGGTCCACTTGAGCAGGGCATGATGAGGAATTCTCAGCATTCCACAGGGTCAGAGGACTGGAAGAACCAATCACAGAGCTGAACACAACACTGCTAGCTCCTGCACAGGAAGAGAAGATAAAGCAGCACTGGGTACTCCATGCTGAATGAGCTGTTTAAAGAGGTTGTAAGAGGAGTATATATTTGTTTTGAGCTCTAAAAGCTTGCCATCTCTGAAAAGGGATCAAGTCGGGATATGAACAGTTCACTCTGGCAGGCTTAAAGTTGACTTTTATTTTCTTAAAGCATATTCATATTGTGCATGATTCATTGGTGCACTTTATTCCAAAGAAAAATGTTTGCCTGTGCTTTAATTGAAAGATAATACATTTCTCTGAGTTTCTGTAACCTCATCCCACCAGCTAATACAGTTGGAGTCAAAAGTTTATATACACCTTGCAGAACTTGCAAAATGTTAATTATTTTTAGCAAAATAAGAAGGATCATACAAAATGCATGTTATTTTTTATTTAGCACTGCCCTGAATAAGATATTTCACATGAAAGATGTTTACATATAGTCCACAAGAGAAAATAATGGTTGAAATTACAAAAATGAAACCTGTTCAAAAGTTTATGCACACTTGATTTCTTAATACTGTGTTGTTACCTGAATGATCCACAGCTGTGTTTTTGTTGTTGTTTGTTTTGTTTAATGATAGTTGTTCATGAGTCCCTTGTTTGTCCTGTTCATTTAAACTTCCCGCTGTTCTTCAGGAAAATCCTTCAGATTCCACAAATTTTTGTGTACTTGAACCATTTTCAACAAACTTTTCACACTGAGGACAACTGAGAGACTCATATACAACTATTACAGAAGGTTCAAACGCTCACTGATACTCCAGAAGGAAAAACAATGCATTAACAATGCATAAACTTTTGGAATTTGAAGATATTAGTGTAAATGTAACTTATTTCGTCTTCTGGGGAACATGTAAGGATCTTCTGTAACTTCTGAAGGGCAGTACTAAATGAAAAAAATGTATGATATTTAGATGTATGATATTGTATGAAAAGTACACTTCCTCATTGTATTCAAAAGTTTTCACCCCCGACTCTTAATGCATCGTTTTTCCTAATAGAAGCAATAATAAAGGTGCATCCTTCACCTCCCTTGTCCTCCTTACATGTCTTTAATTTACACTAAAAGCACTACAGCAGCGTTAATGCATACTTTAAGTGTGTCATCCACCTGCACTTCTGCATTATTTAGATGCTCACATTCCTCATGCTTAACTAAAACCAGATCTAATCTCGGTGAGAAAGTGCAGACATTTGGTGTTCTGGTTGACAAATGCAGAAAAGCAGCGAAAACATACAGTAGAAGTTTATTTCTCTCTTTTCAGTGAAAAAGCTTCAGTCTGAGCCAGCACATTCCATCTCTCAGGATATGTGGAGAGAAGAGAGGGGTCTGGGCAATGTCCTGCTTAGACAAACATGGCCTACAGTAAAAAGAGATTTGATTAGATCTCTTTCATAAGATGCATCAATGCCCTCATGCAGCCCAGCTTCAGTTCAGCTCTATAGTACCTCAGTAATGCACAACTGAAAAGAGACAAACATAAAGAAAACTTTTTTTTCTTTTTTTAAAAGATAAGTTGGTAAGTTGGTTTTAAATGTAGATTTATGTCATATTTAGATATATTATTCCTTTTATTACAAAATTTTTATTGCAACTTAAGTGCAACTCTATCTATCGGTCTGTGCCTATAATTATTAACATAATAATTTTAAGTATTCTTTAACAAAAACAAAATCAGCATAATTGAGAACATTTTTAAAAGAAATTAAAATCAAATACTTCCACTGTATTTTAGAAATTTTACAAAAAAATATTATCAGTATCATTATAAATATCTATATATTTAATGTTTTTTTATGTAATGTCATTTAGTCAGAATTTAGAACTTTAATTTTAACTTTATTCATTTTTTAAAAAGTTATATCGTTGATACATTTAGTGACATACATTATATATACATAAAATGTCATTTTTATATTTATATTTTAATATAAATTCAGAATTTAGAACTTTAATTTTAACTTTATTAATTTTAAAGAATTCTTTTCATTGTTCATTGTATATATATATAATTTTTAAGAAGTCTCTTCTGCTCACCAAGCCTGCATTTATTTGATCCAAAGTACAAAAAAATGTTGGCATATTTTTACTATTTAAAATAACTGTTTTCTGTTTGAATATATTTTAAAATGTAATTTATTCCTGTGATTTCAAAGCTGAATTTTTAGCATCATTAATAATAAAAATATGACACCAATCTTTTGAATGGTATAGTGTATAATGTTACAAAAAAAAAAATGTACTCAACTGTTTTAAATACTGATAATAATAAATCAGCATATTAGAATGATTTCTGAAGGATCATGTGACACTGAAGACTGGACTAATGCTGCTGAAAATTTAGGTTTGATTACAGGAATAAATTACATTTTAAAATATATTCAAATAGAAAACATTTTATTTTAAATTGTACAAATATTTCACAATTTTACTGTTTTCGCTGTGTTTTGGATCAAAATAAATAAAGGCTTGTTTGAAAAACACAAAAAATCATACTGTTCAAAAACTTTTGACAGGTAGTGTATATACACGTTTGTTCTCAGTTTTTATGAGATTCACCCAGGATCACTGCTCTGACTATTAGCTGGCCTTTATTAGCGGGCTTTACAGCATGTAAAGCATCTTACAGGCTGTTTTTAAGTGGCAGATTGTTAAAGTGGTCACAGCTGGCTATTCTTTAACTGTGCATCTGCTCAGTCAGATCCTAAGTGCCATTTCTGTACCAGTGTCCCCTTCCGCCTATGAGCGATGTGCACGCTCGTGACCATGTATCCCCTCTCATGTTTCGGTGCCTGGACAATATCACGCTCCCCAGAGGGCACAGCATCCATCCAGCCCTTCAACAATAACACTGCATTAAGTGGCGAATTTATAACAGCCTGATGAAGCAGAGAGGTGAAGTGATTTAGGTGATTACTTTCAAAGCAGCGTCATTGGCTAAAATATGCGCCAAGGAGATTCCACGGTTCTTTGAAGTGACTTCGGGGCCTGTAGATGAAACTAGACGATAGGCTCTTAATTAGCAGGAAATCACAAATAAGGAAAGAGCAATCTGGGGGAACTCCCTGCCATCCCACAACAGAGGCATAACTGACAGCTTCACAAAATACATCAGCGACAATTATATACAGGACATTCACTAAAGCGAGGTGCTGACCCACATTTGTGCTGCTAATACTGGCGCTACATGCTTTGTATATAGCAGCGCACCATTGCTGGGAGTTTTTCTTTTGAAAGCAGCTACTGAGAGGGTAATAGGTTTATCAGGAGCATAAACAGTCTGCCGGCAACAGGTCATACCGGTACAGGATATGAGGGCATGACAAAGCTCTGTCGTACAAAACCTGTAGATATCTTTGAAGATATCTACTTTAAAGTGAGAAAATAAGAGCTGTGCACTTCTGATAACAGACTATGTCTTATAACGGGAAAGGTTTATGTTTACATCCAATTGTTTCCTGTCTTTGAAACGAAAGCACAGCCCACATTCAGCTATAAATCCATGTCCCGAGGTGTAATTTTCTTTGGCATAGTCTGTGGCAAAAGTAAAATGAGTCTAATGCAGGTTCATCTGGACCTATATAAATTATTTAAACAAGGAGAAAGATAATGCAATGATCTCAAAATTGAAGTATTCTACTGTCCTGCCTTTTTCAGTTTAAACACAGTCCTATTGTTTTGACTGTTCCTGACATCTGTTGGCGTGTTAACACCCGTCCCATTTCACCGGATTTGTATTCAGATGACCTCAAAGGGTAACTAGAAGACTGTAGAAATTGTAAACTGATACAGAGCATAAAAACAGCTTGCACACCCTTCACAGAATTATAAAATACAACCTATTTTAAAAATAAATGTTTTAGCAATAGCCAAAAATATATTTTATGGTTCAAAATTATTATTTTTTCTTTTCTGCCAAAACCCATTAGGATAAGTGAAGATATTTTGTAAATTTCCTACTGTAAATATATCAAAACCTAAATTTTGATTAGTAATATGCATTGCTTCATTTGGACAACTTTAAAGTTTTTTCTCAGTGTTTTGATTTTTTGCAACCTCAAATTCTAGATTTTCAAATAGTTGTATCTCAGCCAAATATTGTCCCATCCTAACAGACCATACATAAATGGAAACTTATTTAGAGCATTTTAAAAACCAAAAGAACATTTTTTGGGCATATAGAATATTTTCTGCATTTCATGAATGTTCAAGGTTCTTCATAGAAGTGAAGATGCAAAGAAATCTAAGTATTGAGAAAATCACCTTTAAAGTTGTCCAAATGAAGTTCTTAGCAATGCATATTACTAATCAAAAATTAAGTTTTGATATATTTACGGTAGGAAATGTATAAAATATCTGCATGAAATATGATATATATGAAACTTAATATCCTAATGATTTTTGGCATAAAAGAAAAATCCATCATTTTGACCCATACAATGTATTTTTAGCTACTGCTACAAATATAACTGTAGTTCCTATTTTTAATAACACTATTAAAAATGAAATATGATATTGTTATGTTAGTTTTACCCTTGAATCGTTCTTTATAGTGTGCCGACTAGGCTACAAATGCTCTTCAAATCAGCTGATTCGTTCAAAAGAATCGGTTCAATAAATGATACGCGAATCGGACATCACTACAGCGCTGCAGGTGCGAAAGAGAGATGGTTTTTTAGTCTATTCAGAAGCACGGCAGTAGATATTTATTTATTTGAATTAATATGCCCATGGAGAAAGATATATAGATATATATCCAAAGGTTTGTGATGTTGAATATGTGTCGTCGTTTGTATTCCCGCTTTATTCTAGTCTGTGTTGGACCAGCGCAAAAAAGACAGAAATGAAGCAAAACAAACAACTTTCGACATAGTATCTTTCTGCAGAGCAAAAGGCACTGAGGTACTTACAAGTTCTTCTTTGTTCTTTCGGTCTGTTTGTGCAGTGCAACAGAAAATCCAAATAAACTGCCCTTGGTTTTTCCTTCTTTGATGACCGGGAACTGCACGTCAATGTTAAATCCAGTGTTCGTTTGAATCGCGCATATTACGAGTACGCACAAGTGCAGAGACTTTCCAGCCATATTTAATATTCCCTCTCTCTCTCTCTCCCTCTCTCTGCCACTTGCACAGCCAAAGCCAATAAGACTGAATTGGTCAATCACACGCCATAGGAAAGCGTCTTCCCTAACCCCAGGTCATCACAGCATGAATTGACTGAACGTAGATGGGGGAAAGAAGCAGACTGAAATGAATCAGCAGCCTCTACCATACAAATAATATGACCAAAGATTTATCCTAGCTTTATGATTCATTATAGGCCTGTTTGTGCATTTGGGTCAAGTCTTGATTCCACTTGTGTCATGGAACCTTAATACCATCACCCTCCCACTCTGATCTGCCTTGTCATGCCTAGGATTTTCTCCTCCCTTTTTCCAGGAGAGGTGGGGGATGGAGGTGTGGATGGTTATGGGTTGCGGTGGGGTGGGGGGGGGGGGAATGCACCCTCTGAACTAAAATAATAGCTCTGTAGATAGCAGATCACAGGAAAATGACAGACTGTCCCAGCTTCTGTAAGAGGGAGGAAGATTCCAGCTCATGGGAAAACACAGAAGCAGATATGAGTCTCTAAGCAGATCCCAATCTATTAAAAAAGGCTTGGAAAGTTTTTTTATTTGCTACTAAATTTATATTCCCAATAGATGTGCTTCATTTTTGAGCTGTATACCCATGAAAATCATTTGACTGTTTTAGAATGATCCATTTAGGGGAATACAACAAAAACACTCAAAAATGGAAATGCCAAAGTACAATTGTGCCTTAGAAATGGCAAAGGCCAATCACCCTAGAGATACAGTACTCTTCAGTTTTAGAAAATATGGGGTATCCAACAGGATTCAAAACCACATTTTAATATAGTGGGCAAAAAAGTGATGCTTGTTAAGACAAGCATCACTATTATTGCTGACGCGTTTGTTTTACACACATAAATTATACCCAAATTTGCACAACTTGTTAAGGAGTGGTATGGTTTACTTATCAAAGCAATTGGGCTAAAAAAAAAAAAAAAAAAAAAAAAAAAACAAGTTTAACCTGATCTCAAAGCGTATCTATTTTACAAGGTGATGATAATGTATGAATTCATACAGTATGAATTGTACAAAAACTTATGTTTTTAGAAAACAAAAGCATGAAGGTCCATCCCTAAACATTAGTAGCACTGGGCCATACAATTTAAAGTAAGAATAATATAATTTTGACATTTTTTCTTTTGATTTTGGCTGCTTTATACCATTTTTTGTGAGATTGGTCTATTTACTATTTATACATTCTGTAAAAACATGCTTCTCAAACTCTCAATTTTTTCCAAAAAACGGTAATGCTTTAGTTTAGGGAGCAATTCTCAATATTAACTATTCGCTTACAACATGTATATTACTAGCATATTTCTGTTTATTTGTAGCTACTTACAGTTAAAGTCAAAATTTTACATACACTTCGCAGAATCTGCAAAATGTTAATTATTTGATCAAAATAAGAGGGATCATGCAAAATGCCTGTGGGGTTTCAGCATTTTTGTGTATTTGAACCATTTCCAACAACAACCGTATGATTTTGAGATCCATCTTTTCACACTGAGGACATCTGAGGGACTCATATGCAACTATTACAGAAGGTTCAAACACTCACTGATGCTTCAGAGGGAAGCATGATGCATTAAGAGCTGGGTAAATGTAACTCATTTTGTCATCTGGGAAACATGTAGCTTCTGAAGGGCAGTACTAAATGAAAAAAATATATAATATTTAGGCAACCTAAGAAACATTTATGCATCTTAATTTGTTTAAAAGTTTTCACCCCTGGCTCTTGCATCGTGTTTCCTTCTGAAGACTCCAATGAGCATTTGAACCTTCTGTAATAATTGCATATGAGTTTCTCAGTGTGAAAAGATGGATCTCAAAATCATACAGTCATTGTTGGAAAGGGTTCAAATAAACATCTTTTATGTAAAATATCTTATTCAGGTCAGTATTGAATAAAAAATAACATGCTTTTCGTATGATCCCTCTTATTTTGGTAAAATAATTACCATTTCATAGATTCTGCAAGGTGTATGTAAACTTTTGACTTCAACTGTATAAAACACATATTAATGCCTTATTCTCCATGACCATATTTTAGATCCCTTAATCTTGACAATTACCTTACTAAATATTAATAAGCAGCAAATCAGAAGTTTATTGAGGCAAAAGTTGTAATTAATAGTTAGTTAATAGTGAGAATTAGTTGTTAAACTACAGTGTGACCAACCAAGCAAATAAGATTACGATACGATACGAATTCATCAAATTAGCCACCAGTTTGCCAAAATAGTTATGAACTGCCATGAAATTTGTTGTAAACATTGAATAGACTGGACACAACCTATATCCTAGAGACTTGGAAGCCACCACCAAGCAACACCTTAGCAATGCCCAACACCTCATCATTGTAGTGCCAACTTCCTTCAGGTGGGATTTCCCCTCATACTGTATCCTCTGGCTTTGCATCTCCAGTGTCTTTGTCAGTAACGCATACAGGCTTGTAAAATGCTCTCAGTACACCCCCTCCAGCTCCTCAGCACACCTGAAGCAACCACACATATATATCTCGTCTATTCAGCCTGACAGATGATACCGCAAGCTCTGTAAATCTAGTCGGGATCTGTTCTCTCTATGGAAGTAGATATTGCTCGTGTACATGACAGGAACATTTTTACATATGCATGAAGGGAACGCTGAGCTGGATCCGTGAGTGTGAATATTACACAGCAAATGAGACCTAGGGACACAAATGACTTGTGAATTAATTGTCGGGAGAGATAAAAAGTGGGATATTTTAGCAAAATGTCAATAGATTTATTGTCAGTTCTATAGATCTGTCTCCTGGCTTTATTCGGTGTACATTAACAGTGCTGTAACAATAGACGTGTCAGCTGTATTTGTTTCCCAGGCCGAGACCCTGAGTAAACCAACACCAGTCTGACTGCTCACGGGAAACAAAGCCCCCTAGTGCCCTAAGGTTCACCACGGAAAGACCTTTAGTCCAACCACAGTACATACCCACATGTATTGAGTTATATACCCTAAAGCGACATTATTTATCTTTTAATATCTCTTTTAACTCAAAAACTTAAATACAATTGGACAGTGCAAATTGCCAATATTTATAAAATGATATACCTGCAAATGATATACCTGCAAAAACAATACAAAAGTATTTTTTGGAATCATCTCATGCATTTCCATACAACTACATTTTAAAAGTGACAAAACAAGAAAATAAAGGCCTGTTCACTTCAACACAAATGTTGAGTTGCAAATTTAGAGCGTTTATGCATCTATTCAGAATTTATTTTCCATCGAACTGCAATAATTTCTGGCCAGCCAGAGCTGTGGCAATGCTCAGAGCTGCTTCTGTTACATAAAAGTGCAACTTGGTGGTGTTGAAACACAGACTGTTACTGGTGTAACCAAGATATTTTGGCTTTTCTATAAGCACTGCCTACTGTCAAAAACTAAAACTGCATCTTCATTCAGATCGTCTGCCATTTTTTTGCTCTAAACAGACAAATTGTGTAAAAAAAAAGACAGAATTTTCCAAACATTCATGTTGGTGTCAACACGACCTAAGACTTCCAATTTTATAAAAAAAGCTGTGTTTGAGGAACACACTCTCGCTAGCTACTGGAGTGTGAATTGCTGGATGGCACACAGGAGAGCAATAATTTCCATCACAATTGATTTTCAGCTAAACTGGTCTAAAACTTGGAAAATGATGGACTTCTTTGCTGACACCTTTGGCGCTTCAATAAGCTCTAAAGCAAAACACTATGTTCACATATGTTCACATGCAAATTCACATTACTGAATTTTGGATGCCAGTGAATCTTTATTTTGGATGGACTATCTTGTAGGCTATTGCTTCTCAACTAGGGCCTTAGAAAACCTCCAAGGGTGGATGACTACCTGATCTCATGAGAATTGAATGAATTTACCTTTTTTTGTAAAATGTGATTTGTACAGAAAAAAAAAAAAAATAAATCTAGCTCCTAAACTTCACTATCAGTAAGACGTATGAAAATAGTTTGAAAATAAACAAATGAGAAATTCACTAAAACATAAAATAGTAATGAATTGTCATGAGGGTGTGTTATAATTAATTATAATAAATATTATCTTGAAATAATCTCATCTAAATGTCAGCACATAAAACCAGATTTTCCCCCTCACTGAATTGTTTTGTACAGTGGAATCACATATCAATACTCATATTTAGGGTTGCAAAAAAAACTTCCTAGAATTTTTGGAAACTTTACAGGACTTTTTTTTCCAGGAATTTGGAAATTTATAGCATTTTTTGGAAAGTTTCCATAAGTTTTCCAGTTGCAACCAGTAAAAAAAGTAATGTATTACAATATTGCATTGCTCCCTAAAAAAATAAACTTTTTGGAAAGAAGTGCGTTACTTTACTTTTGCGTTATTTTTTTCATCTGAGCTGGGCTTACTTGCTTTTTTTTAATATAAAAAGTAATATTTTTGGCAAACATAAAAGCCCTTTTACACTAACAGTGAAATAAATAAGCCTCAGGCATTCTGGAAGAAATATAAATGTAATGTTTTCATGTTTTGGCATTTTTGCTTACGGTTTACTCTCAGAAATAGACCTTATTTTTCCTATTCAAAACTTGACTCTTCTGTAGTTACATAGTGTACAAAGACCAACAGAAAATAAAAAGTTTTGATTTTCCAAGCTGATATGGATAGGAACTATACTCTTATTCCAGTGTAATAATCAAGGAACATTGCTGCCGTACCATGGGTGCAGCAGGCGCAATGATATTACGCAGCACCTGAGTAGTCCCCAGCTATTACCTTAGTGGCTTAGTGCTGGTCACGTTGGAAGTTACCTAGCTGGGCACTATTTTCAGGTGCTGTGTAATATCATTGCACCTGCTGCAGAATAAGAATATAGTTCCTATCCATATCAGTCTGGAAAATCGCAACTTTTCATTTTCTGTCATTCTTAGTACACGATGTAACTACAGAAGTGTCAAGTTTTAAATAAATAAAAAAAATTGAAAATATTTGGTCATTTTTGAACGAGATGCTAATGGTCTAATCGGATTCAATGATTTATGCTAAGCTATATGCTAAAAGTGCTACTGGCAGACCGGGAGATCGGCTGAATGGATTCAAAAACAGTAAAACTCATCTGTTTAACTCTAGGGGAGTTGAAAAATGTGCCTATTTTCAAAAAAAGTGGAGTGTTCCTTAAAAGGTACATACTAGCATATTCACATTTAGTCTAGAATACAGCTCACACAACTCTTCTTTATTCACTACTGATTTCTCTCAACATGGAGACAGGAGAGCTGTCAATGAATAAATGGCAAAACTACTAGTAATGGCATTACTTATTTGAAAAAGTAATTATCTTGGAAAAAGTAATCTAATTATGTAACTCACATTACTTGCAAGGCATTACCCCCAACACTGTTTGCAACCCTAGTCATATAGCAATACTCCCAGATTCTGTCAACCAAAAAGTATAAAAAACAAGCAGCAAATGCTAATCACCCTCAACAAGAGGGTGATTATATAACACCAGTATCCTTTATTTTTGGGTGATGTATTGTTTGTAAACACTACAAATAAGAGAACGACACAATGAGAGGAATTATCTGGCCAAATGACATAGATGACATAGGCCTCAGGGCCCTTTCTATGTCAGATCAGTTCAGCCACTTAAGATAAATGAAGCTGAGAGGGAGAAATCTGATCTCGGATCACTTTAAGGCTTGTTACGTTGTTCTTAAACGGCAGAGTCCTGTTGACTCTTGAACTCCACGGCCTCTGTCTATTTCTACAGGTCTTTAAGGGTTATCAGTTGTAAATCCATTTCAGACTTTGTCAGTTGGTGTAAACAGAATGGGCAAACATAGTCCAAACAAAAGACTATGAATACTGACAAAAGCACTCGAGACTGAGCAATTATTCATTGCCACAGTAAATATTTAAGCTAACAATATAGAAATGTCTAGTAGGAGAAAGACAGATTGCGGCTTCCTCAAACAATAATAAAGCAAACACAGTCTGGATCAGTGGAAGAGCAAATAACACGACTGATAAGAGACATCTACTTGATCTTCTTGACTTTAGTCCAGAGCTTTCAAAGGCAAACCAATGATGAAGTGCTGGAGAGACCACGTATTGTCCATTACTGTGCAGATTCACTGAGCGAGTCTGCAGCGCGTGACGCTTTCGGGATTTTGGTCAGCGGCTTCGCTCCTGTCCGCACCTAGATGACAAGGCCTGCCGTTGTCATGGAGACTCTGGTTGCTATGTGCGCAATGCTCTCCAAATGTGTGTCAGGGGAGGACGACACTGAGTTCTTTTAAAGCCCTGCCAAGTTTTCCAGCTCCAGTGTGACCTTTACTGCTTCACTGTGCTGTATCAGAGAAACAGTATGGGAACTTCTGGATAATATACAGTATATAAGAATATATCATATGCTTTGACCTTTTTGTGGCCTAAATTAGTTACATTTAGATTGTTGCTGAGAAATGGGGACTGTTAAAGTCTAAACATAGTTTCAAATCTGCTAAGTACAATGAATTAAAGACAAAGACTTCTGACTGAGCGCTTCTCATTTAAAAAAAAAAAATGTTAAAACCACTGTTTCCTTTCTGTCTGTTTGTGTAAATGACAACTGCATTGCATTAAAAGAAAACCACACCTCAAGCAATAATGTGCTTTTCATTTTTGTAAATTAGTTACCTTAAGATTGTTGCTAATAAATGGTGTTTTTTTAAGTTTTAGGTGGTATTAGTTTTAGTTTTAAGTTTAAGGTGGTATTAAATCTAATAAGTACAATGAACTACAATGACAGAGAGCTTCTCATCTTTTGAAAAAAATATTTCAACTTCTGACAAAAGGCTCTCACATATGTATGTAGACAATCTAGAAATACTGTTAAAACCACTGTTTCCTTTCTGTCTGTTTCTGTAAACAGCAACAACTTCTGCATTGCGTTAAAAGAAAACCAAACCTCAAACTGATTGTCCTCCAACTGTGGTTTAAATTTTGATGAATTCTCATATTTTTGATGTTGTCAGTTTCATCTAAAAAATATTACCTCAGGAAATTTTAACAACAAAACATTTTTTTCAACACAAATATTTCACACAAACATTAAACAAATGTCGCACCAATGAACGAAAGATTTTGGTGAATAAAAGTTTGATTTATTTTTAAAATTAAAAGAAATTATTAATAAGCCAAATAGTTTGTTCCTTAATTATTATTATTAGTAAAAGTAGCAGTAGTAAATTATAATTTTAATTTTATATTTTTTATTATTTTTTGTGTTTGTGTTAACTTGTATTTACTTGTATTTGTATTCTGAGAATGAACCTTGTATAAAAATAAAAACACTGTATATATATAAAAAAATATTAAACTTCTTACATACATAGGCTTACTTATTTGTTTATTATGTTTTATTTTAATCCAGGAAAAATAAATTATTTAAAAAATCAACACATTTTTGTGTAAATTTCACAGAGGCGGTGTAAGGGAACAAGCGTTTTTTTCTGGCACTTTAAACATTCAAATATAACCCTAACCCTAACTATTTTTTTGTAGTAATAAAAATAGACTTAAGCATACAATAGCCTTTAAAATTACTTCAAATACAATAGCAATGATGCAATAATAATTAGTTCAAATAAAATCAAAAGCAAGTAATCATATGGTTTTATTCAACGAAACTGTTAAATCCATAATGTATTATAAACAATAGAGATAATGAACATTATGCATTATAACAAATAACAACAAAGGACATCGATCAAATACTTGTTTAATATTGACTAAGCACACTGGAAAAAATAAATAGTTGAGAAAACTTAAAAAAGCAAGGCAACTTGATGCAGTAAAACTTTTGCGTTCCCTTCCGAGGGAACATCGAACTGCGCCCTCTAGAGGGCACTATGGGGAACGTCTCCTTTGTGACCCCTGTCTGAAGCATACATACAAAAACTACAGTACTGGCCGCCGACAGCCTATGACGTCACCGCCGGCACGACTCGTCGCTGCCAGCACGTCATGGCCGGTGCGACCGCATAGATAAAAGGGTGCTGGTCAAACATATCGTCCTCTTCTTCTTCTTCAGCGATCATTCTGTTTGAAGTCGTGCATCTTTAGTAAGCTTTGTCTTCTTACCTCCTGTCAGCAAAGCGTTGTTAGAAGTGTGTTTTGATCCATGTCTTCTATATTAGACACTTGATGACTCTTTTTGACGCTATATCGTCAGGTTGAGATTATGCACGCGATATCCCCGTGGGGCCATCGCGTGCGTCTGCCCCTCCTTCCCGCGATTCATGAACTCCGTTGCCAGGCACGGAAGGGATTGAGTTTGTGGGGGTCGCGGCTTCTCCTGACTGATATTCTGACAAGGGAGACTTTCCTGAGCTATGATATTTTTGGTATGTTGACACATTACTACATTCCCTGGACCTGTTGGTCCTTCTGTGCAGGTAAGAGCTTTTCTTTTGAAACTTTGCTCTCCATGCTATCTATGTTCCCCCTAATGTGAGGTTTTATGGCACCTGCGTTAAGCTCAGTTGAACCTTCTTCCTTGTTGGTTAACCATGTACTTGCCCAAGGGGCTTCTTGCTTCTACTATCCACCCATCTTCATGCATGTATTGGAGTAGGGACCCCCTCTCGTTTGAGAATGGAGTGGCTCTCCCCTAAATCTCCTTTCCTCTGGACAAAGGTGTTTCTGTGGAAACCCTTTTTTGGACGTTGATTCTCTGGAGCAACAGCTCTCCAGGCATGTCTGGGCCCTTCTTTGTCTTTGTCAGGTCTATGATCTGGCTGGGTTAGGGTCCATTGTTTCTATTGAGATAACACACATTAATTGGGTCGGTAGCAGCTTGTAAGCTCCTCTGTGGCACTAGCCAATGAGGTGAGTACTATTCTACTACAATGTTCAAAATGTATTTATTTCTAAAATTGGTTGGGGTTGTCTGTCCTTCCTGTATTTCAGGTTTTTGGACCTTCTTGTCGACGGGACCCCCTGGCTGGTTTGGTATGGACATCTTTCCATCCTGCAACCATCGCTAGGCACGTCAGGGTTAGTCTCCTGATTGCTGTGTCCCTGTTACACCCCTCAACCCTAGGACCTTGGCCCTTTTGTTCAGGTAACCTCCAGTTGCCTTCACATTTTTCTGTGTTGAAACTTCTGTTGTTGAGGCACAGAACAACTTCACCCGCTATTTCCACTCAGTGAATCTATCTCTTGAGGAGTCAACCGGATTCATTGTCCTTCCAGAGCGAGAAGTGTTTCTGCCGAAACCCTCCCTGACTGGCTTGAGGGCCAGTAGCTTCAGGTTGGACTTGTGGATCTAGCCCAGCTGTTGGATAACCGGAGGCTCCCTGCCCGGAGGGCTGGTCCAGGAGCTCGCCTCAGTTCCAAAACTGTAGGTGCTAGTGAGCTCCATGCTCATCTCAAGACTTGGCGGTGCTCCCCTCGCCGAGGCAGGGTTCTGTAGCACGCCATCCTAGGGCTAGTTGGGTAGGTCTTCCCCTCCATGGAGGGCTAGACATCTACCCTATGGCTACTAAACACTCCCTCAGGATCCCATCGACTGTCGGCCGCTTGCTGCTGCCCAATGGGCTTTCTGCTGCTACATGGTCATGGACAGAGGTTGCCTTGCCCTCCAGGGTATTTAGGCCCTAACCTCTGGAGTATTTTGCTATCTACCCTCTTACCCATGGCTGCTGGTCGCTCCCTCAGGACCCCATCGGATTATCAGCCGCTTGCTGCCACCTGATAGGCTTCTTGCCATCACATTGCCATGTACAGAAGTTGCCTCACCCTTCTAGGGTACCTCGGCTTAACCTCAGGAGCTCCTGATATCAGGCCCTTGCATGTTTCTCAACATTAGATGAGCGCAGTAGCACTTCTTTGCTTAGTTTGGTAGTGCTTCCCTCGCCGAGGCGGGGTTGTAAAGCACACCACCCTGGGCAGAATGGTCAGATCCTCCTCTCTTTGTGAGAGATGGGTATCTACCCTGTAGCTGGTATCTTGTCTGAGCTTCCTGCCTTATCGGATTAGTTGGCCACTTGCTGCCACCTGATGAGTTCGCCTTTCACCACGCAGGCTGCGTGGAAGTTGCACAGACCTCTTGGTCTTCTGGAGCTCCATATGACAAGCAGCCTAGGCCATTGGGCCTCTTTCTGCCCCTGTGGTGTCTCTCTGGCACTGCATAGCATATGCATAGCAAATACCCCTCCACCGGGGGTCTTTGAGAATATGCCATTCCTAGAAGGATTGCACGATACATCTCTAACATTAGGAAAGGTCTTTCGTGCCCTATGGTTCTGCCGTTTACCAGGTTGTAGCCTCTGGTGGAATGCTATCATCAGCCTATCTTGCTCCCCTCAAGATTGAGGGTCTCCTATGAGCATGCTGTCCCCTGTCGAGCATTCTTTCTGAGGAAAGAATTCTTTGCTCCAGGGCGCTCCACCTTGGCGGTGCTCTACCAGAGCATTGTAGTGCTCCCTGAAGATTGGCCTGCTCCCTTCAGAGGGCTGGGTAGGGGCTCGCTTCAGTTTCAAACTGTAGGTGATGGTGCACTTCCCTTGACTGTCTCGCTGGGCCCGGCTGCGCTCCCCCTGCCCAGGCGGGGGTTTTGTAGCATGCCGTTCTGGGGCTTATGTGTAATCCTTCCTTCCACGGAGGGCCAGGTTCTTATCCACAGCTGCTGATCACTCCCCTAGGACCCCATTGGATCTTTGGCCACTTGCTGCCACCCAATGGGCTCCCTGTCATCACACTGGCACATATAGAGGTCACCCCACCCTGTTAGGGTGTCTAAACTTAACCTTAGGGTTTTTTTCCTATCAGCAGCCCTGGTCACAAGAACCCCTTCAAGCCCTTGTGCCTAGCCGAGTACAGTAGCACCTCGCCCCTTTGGTCGTGCTTCCCTTGCTGAGGCAAGGTCGCTAAGCACACCTTCCTTGGGCAGAATGGTGAGAGACGGGTATCTACCCTACAGCTGTTTTTGTCTGAGCTTCCGGTCTCATCGGACAAGTTGGCCGCTTGCTGCCACCCGATGTGTTCGCTTTCCACTGCCAGGCTGCGTGGAAGTCCTACAGATCTCTTGGTCTTCTAAAGCTTAAATTGACAAGCAGCTTTTGCCATCAGGCCCTCCTCGGGGGTCTTTGAGATCATGCCACTCCTGAAGGATCGCACGACACCTCTCTAATATTAGGGGAGGTCCTCCGTGCCCTATGGCTCTGATGTTTACCAGGTTGTAGCCTTTGATGGAACTTACAGCCTATATGCTCCCCTCAGCTTGAGGGTCCCTCTCACGAGCATGCTGTCCCCTGGCAAGCATTCTGACTGAGGATAGAATTCCTGCCCCAGGGCGTACCACACCAGCGGTGCTCTACAGAGCATTATAGTGTTTCCCTCTTTGGAGGGTCACTCTTAAGCACGAGCCTGCTCCCTGAAGACTAAGAACCTCCTCTAGATTAGAGAGATTTGTTCTTTGCTCTCAGAGCCTCCTTCCAGAAACGTCTGAGTGACCACTACGCGTGGACATGACATAAAATCCACATTGTGGTAAGAGCACACACTAGCCATCTGTATTCTTCCTAAAATCCTGTATGGTGGGGATCACGCGCTCAGCTTCGTACCCCTTATTGAAACGTAGGCCCCGGGCTCTTGGGCCCCTTTCCACTTCTGTCGTATTCTCCGACAGCCTACCTGTCCAGCCTGACTAAGGTCATGCCGGTCTGTAGGCAAACCCTAGATAAAGAACTACCTAGGGTCTGACTCATCCCCTAAAGGAATCTCTCATTCTGATTCCAAGCTTGAGCCCTGCCTCTGGTCAGGCTTCGAGTAAGCAAGTACCCCTGCAGGTAAGTCAGGTGTGTGGCTCAGGCTTTGGCTGCAGACGTTCTTGGGGCAGCTACCCTCTCCTCGAAGGAAGCTGGTACTTAGTGCTCGCCTTATGTTAGCCTGCACTCCCCTCAGCATGGCAGCATGGGTATTCCTGTTCCCCATAGCGCCCCCTAGAGGACGCAGTTCGATGTTCCCTCGGAAGGTAATGTCTCTAGGTTACGAATGTAACCATGGTTCCCTGAGAAGGGAACGAGACACTGCGTCCTCTAGGACTTTATGGCATGCTTCGTCATTTGCTTCAGAAGAAGAAGCAGACGATATGTTTGACCGGCACCCTTTTATCTATGCGGCCGCACCGGCGATGACATCATAGGCTGTCGCCGGCCAGTACTGTTGTAGTTTTTGTATGTATGCTTCAGACACGGGTCACGAAGGAGACGTTCCCCATAGCGCCCCCTAGAGGACGCAGTGTCTCGTTCCCTTCTCAGGGAACCATGGTTACATTCGTAACCTAGAGGTGTTCTCTCAACAATAGTTTTTTACTTTTCCTCAGTAAAGATACTTTGTTTAGCCAACATAATTTTTTTTCATGCAGTGCTGATTTTTTTTATGTGTATATGTTGTTTATTTGCAAATTACAAACAGTGAATTGTTGTAGAAACCTTAATGGATAACTTGTAGAAATGTAGACATCTTTGTCTTTGCTTGTTAAACATCTTACAAGACTAAGATACCTAGCTAACAGTAAGTGGTGGAGCATACTCTAGGCCTCAAAACTAGACACACAAACCTCAAGAACGGTGGCAATCAACAAATGTTAAAAAGATGAGCTCTTTACATCAGAGTACAACAAATAACTAACAATAATGCCAAAACAACAACAAACAGAGAAACAATTCTCATATAACATATAACTGCATAATTTATTCATGCTGCAATTAACTCATGAAGTCTTAACATTTCAACAATATGAAATTCTTCGTTCAGACAAAGAATTTTTGTCAAACTGTGACTAGCTGGGACAACATTTGGTGTAATTTTCTCGGTCTATGTAGTTTCATGAAAATAGCATTTTTTTTTTTTAGTAATTGAGACTCCAAATGTTTTGTAAACTTGAAAATATGCAGTTGCAAAATGTCCACTTAATCTTTTATATTTGGTAATTTGTTTACCCTGGAAATCTACAGCCACTGTAGATTTCTTGAATATGTGAACATAAAAATGCATAAACTCAGAGTCAGGGTTTAAACTTTTATATTGAAATCGCAATGAACGGTTAGCATTTTGAGAAAGATGTATGCTACTGTGTTTGTGTATGTTTATAAATGATTCACCTTACAAGTTTGATGAAATGGCACATGTTGCATTCCCAGATGAATGTTATAATAAATCCTTCTCCATCTTAATGGGCATTAATAATTCTTTCTCTCAAGTCCAAATGAATTTCTTTTGTCTTTGCCATGATGACAGTGCATATTATTTTACTAGTTTTTTCACAAGATACAAATTCTCTGCTTAAATAGCAATTTAAAGGCTTAACTAGGTTAATTAGGTTAATTTGGCAAGTCATTGGACAACAGTGGTTTGTTCTATAGCTAATCAAACTAATAATTTCTTAAGGGGGCTAATAACACTGACCTTAGCAGCTTTTTATTTATTTATTTTTTAATTATTTTATTCAAGCAACTATAAGAAATTAGACTTGAAAACTGTGAAAACATTCTCTTGCTCTGTTAAACATCACAAATATTGTAAAAAGAAATGTAAAATTTCACAGGGGGGCTAATAATTTTTTCTTCAACTGTATGTATATATACTGTATATACTGTATATACTGCATATATATATATATATATATATATATATATATATATGAATGAAAGCAATGCAACTTGTATGTATGTTTCTCATCTCCAACAGAGACACTGTACAATCAGTCTGGGATAAACAAAGAGCTCAGTTCTTTAAGGGCAAGTACACATTATAATCTCTGCACTACCAAGGTCACCAAACAGGACTGGACACAATAATGACTGGTTTCCTGAATATTCACTCGGCCTGCTATTGGTTGGCCAATCAGTTCCCAAACTTATGCCAAAGATTGAGTCAGTTTCCCAATCAGTGATCAAATTGTTAGTGCCATTTGACTGTTTGAGCCACTTTACAGGAACTGAGAATTTGATACCTCACAATTAATCCAAGTGCACAACCATCATTTATTATGAGCACACAAGGTTTTGTTGATGGTACCGCTCTTGTTCTGACATGTCTAATCCATGTCTTCCGGTTTAATTCACGCATTTATTTGTGAAAGAAAAGGCAGTGAAGCAAAGGGTAAAACATAGACCGCAAAAATGTCAGCAGTGTTGTCAGAGCTTAGATGCTTTCATGGTGTTCTGCATTGAGAAGATAATACCCTGTTTGGAAAACAGTTTGTGTTTTGGTTCAAACTGTCTTTATCAGAAAGACCATCAAAAAGAAATGCTCTTGTGTTCCTCTTTGACCAGCTGTGTTTCCTACAAAAAGGAGAAATTCAAAATACACAATAGAACATTTTAATATATATTTCATATATATTTATTAATATATGCTGATTTATTATTGATGTTCACAGTTGTGCAGCTTAAAATATTTTCTTTTTTAAACTTGTGATACATTATTTAAGGATTCATTGATGAATAAAGTTTGAAAGTACAGCATTTTTTCAAAATACAAATCTTTTCTAAGAATTTAAGTCTTTACTATTACTTTATATCAATTTAACACATCCTTGCAGGGGGGAAAAAAGCTGACCCTAAACTTTTGAATGGTAGTGTATATTGTTACAAAAGATTTCTATTTTGAAATAAATGCTTCATCAAAGAATCATGTCACAATGAAGACTGGAATAATGGCTGATGAAAATTAAGCTTGGCATCCCAGAAATCAATTCTATTTTAAAGTGTATTCAAATAGAAAACTATTATTTTAAATTGCAGTAATATTTCACACTAAGATTTCATGTTTTTGGGGGTAACTTGGGTAACAGCCGAGGCTGTATAGCTGTTTCCCACCGGCTCCCAGCTCTGGGTGTGTGCTACATGTGTTTAACATATCAGATATGGGACAATAGGGGCTTGTTATGTGATACATGTAAGAACTGTGTGAGAAAATCACATCACACTGTTTCAGGCCACTTTCTGTACATTTACGACTCAAACCTCGTCTCTGTTTAATCAATGCGTGGGTCTTCAGTTAGAGAGGAATGCAGGCACTATGAAAGACATGATCTCATTCATAATTTCATGTAATCTAATAACATAATCTGCCTCAAAGACCCTGAAATAATAAAGAAATATTTCATGACATTTTTCTCATAATTATTATTAATTTTTATTAATGTAAGTAATTTATTTTTCATAATGAATTATTGTCATCATTTTATATGGAATGAATGAGTGGGAGGATTGACTCATTCTGTTTATGTTAGTCAAGTACAAAACATTTTGATTGCATTTCAAATGAGCCATCATTATTTATTAAATATGGTGAGTTTTGTTATTTGATTTGACATGTTTATTTAAAGGTTTATCTATGGAAGCCTGTTTCTGCCACTAAATACTAAAATAAAAAGGTTATTGCTAATTTTTAATCTTACAATTTAGAATCGTGTGCAACTGCAAGTTATAAAGTCAAAACTATGTGATATAAACTCACAAATGTGCGTTTGTATCTCGCAATTCTGAATTTTTTCTCAGAATTGCGTGATATAAATTCACAATTCCGAGAAATAAAGTCAGAATTGCAAGATAAAAAAATATGACTTTTTCTCAGAATAGTGATAGAAACTTGCAATTGTTATATTATATTGTCAGAATTGCAAGACTTAAACTTTTTTTCTCACAAATGTGTTTATATCTCGTAATTTTGACTTTCTTCATGCTATTCTGACAAAAAAAGGCAGAATTGTGAGTTTATATCACAATTCTGAGAAAAACGTAAGAACTGTGAGTTTGTATCACGCAATTCTGAGAAAAAAGTCAGAATTGTGTGATATAAACTTGAGTTCATATCTTGAAATTCCGGCTTTTTTCATGCAAATGTGAGTTTATATCTTGCAATTCTGACTTTGCGACATATAAACTCACAATTCTGAGAAAAAAAAGTCACAATTGCGAGATACAAATTCTCAAATCTTAGAAAAAAGTCAATATAACTTGCAATTGCGAGTTTATATCACAATTCTGAGAAAAAGTCAAATTTGCGAGTTTATATTACCTTGTTTCATTTTCTATTCAGTGGCAAAAACAGGCTTCAATAGGTATCTAAGGCAATGTTAAACTAAAAAAAGGGGTAACCTAAAAATCGAAATTAAAACTGATTATATTCAAGTTTACAATATTATTTACCATCACTGAATCAACATAACTGCTTTTTATGGGTTGAATCTGGTAGAAATAGCACTTTATAGTAACAATCGCAGGTTACCACTTTTTACAGTGTCAATACTGGGGCAAAATAATATAACCCTGAACTAGGACATCTCATGTTGTGCACATTCTGTTGTGTTTATGATAACAAAGGCAACTGAGGAGACTTTGTTTGACCTTCATATAAAAAAACAGAGATTAAGTGCAAAACTGAAATGTTGGTGTCTTTGCAGTCTCAGAATTATAAGAACACTTTCTTGAGACTCTAGCTACTAGCACAGTTTTGTTTGACTTAAATATTTTTTGCTCAAATTTCTTTTGACTTATTTTCATATTTTTGTTAAATGTACATTCATTAAACACATCACAATGTTTCAAAATACAAGTAAATCACATAAAATCAACATTGAAAATTCCTTCATATGGACTTATAGTACAACGTGAAAGCTGTGTCCTAAAAAAAATGAGTTGAGAATCACTGATGTACATCACTGATCCTTAATAGTGTGTCTTTCCAATCCATGTGCTTGTCCTGTAATAAATCAAACCGTAGTTCCTCAATGGAGTGATCTAATCCCACCACAGCTTGACATCACTGCATGCTTCACTTCAGAGAAGAGCTGAGAACAGGCTCTTTGACTGCTGGGACTGTGATGATGATATATGCTTGTGACTGTATAATGGCAAAAGTGATTTAGGAACAACTCTAGTGATGCTATTGATGGAATAAAAGCAGAAACATGTTTTTGACATTAAGCCTAACTCCATGAAAGCAGCACAAGCCTGCTTGTTTCTGACTTCTGCCAGCTCTCCTAAATGATCAACAGCTGTATTTATGTTTTCAGTGTTTCTTCCTGTGTGTTTACTACAGATATCTGCTGTTCAGCTTACCTCTTTTCAGGCAGAATGGTTTGCGTTATGAAGCGAGAGCCTATTCTTGGCCAGGCAAACTGGATTCTGTTGCAAACCATAACCAGTGCTAAAAGAAACACTGCCCACTCCGCTGTTTCCGGTGTTACCACGTTGCTTTTTACAGCAGACTACTGGGATTGATTCTAGAGTTCCCATATAAATTGGCTGTGATTTCTGTCCATTTGTTCTTTCACAAGCAGTTTTTTTTTTTTTTTTTTTTGTATTTAGACATACAGAGCAATATAATGTAATGCCATTACATTTCTCACAAAGAACACTATAGACAGCTTTAGCTTTTAGAGACGATGTTAAATCAGTCTTTCCAGAAGAAAGAAAAGAAAGTCGGAACAGTGAGATAAATTCATAGTTGTGAGGGGGAAAATTACATTTTTTTCGTAATGACCCTTTATTCCGTGGCAGAAACAAATAAACAAAAATTGTGAGATGTAAATTTAGAGAAAAAAGTCAGCAAAAACAGTAATATTGTATTTTACTATTTAAAATATCTTAAATATTAGTATATTAGTATAATTTATTCCTGTGATCAAAGCTACATTTTCAGCATCAAAACAGCATGCTATTCAAGAAACATTTTGTATTTTTATTATTATTTGCATTTTAAAATATATTCAAATAGAAAACAGTTATTTTAAATATAAAAATATTTCAGAATTTTACTGTCTTTGTTGTACAGTCATGGCCAAAAGTTTTGGCGGTGACATAAATTTTGTGTTTTGAAAGGTTTGCTGCTTAAGCTGTTTTTGTGTAGAGTGATCAGATGCATTTTATATAATTGCTAAAATCTTCATTGGTCAAAAAAAATGAACTGCACAAAAAAACTAATTTCACTGTTTTTTGATCCTGACACAAAATGATTTGCTAACACCAACTGACTAATATTAGCAGCACATGTGAAAGTGTGAATGAGCACTAGTCAGGTGAAATCACTATCATGCCAATTAGATTGTAACAGCAGACTGATTGCTTTAAAAAAAAAGGAAGAAGAACTTCCAGTCATTGTGTTCTTGTTAGCAACGGTTACCTCCAAAGAAACAAGAGCAGCCATCATCTCTTTGCATCAAAATGGCCTCACATGCAAGGAAATTGCTACAAAGAATATTGCACCTGAAAGAATTTACCGGATCATCAACAAATTTAAGGAAAGAGGTTCAACTGCAGTAAAGAAGTCTTCAGGACGTCCCAGACTGTCCACCAAGCGCCAGGACACTCTGAGGAGTCAGTTATGTAATCGTGCCACCACCAGTGCAGAGCTTGCTCAAGAATGGCAACAGGTGGGTTTGAGAACATCTGCACAGTGAGGCCAAGACTTTTGGACAATGGACTGCTGTCAAGAAGGGCAGCAAAGAAGCCACTTCTCTCCAAGAAAAACTTCAAGGACACACTAAAATTCTGCAGGAAGCACAAGGCTTGGACAGCAGAAGACTGGCGCAAAATTACTTTCTCTGATGAAGCTGTTTGGGACATCTGGAAAATCGATTGTCTGGAGAAGAAAAGGTGAATGCTATCATGAGTCCTGCGTCGTGCCAACAGTGAAACATCCTGAGACCATCCATGTGTGGGCTTGCTTTTCAACCAATGGAGTGGGCTCTCTCATAATTCTGCCAAAAAACACTGCCATGAATAAAGAATGGTATCAAAACGTCCTGCAAGAGCAACTTCTTCCAACGATCCATGAGCAATTTGGTAATGATTCGTGCATTTTTCAGCATGATGGAGCACCATGTCACAAAGCAAGAGTGATAAAGAAGTGGCTTGAAGATCATGACATTGAAATTTTGGATCCTTGGCCAGGCAACTCCCCGGATCTCAACCCCATTGAGAACCTGTGGTCAGTCCTCAAAAGGCGAGTGGACAAGCAGAAGCTCACAAATTGTGGTCAACTCCAAGAACTAATATGGCAAGAATGGATCGCCATCAGTCAGGATTTGACCCAGAAGCTAATATCCAGCATGCCAGAGCCAATTACAAAGGTTATGAAGAACAAGGGTCAACAATGTAAATCTTGACTCATTATATATTTTTTTGCCAATAAAATCCTTTAAAACTTATAATATGCTTATCATTGTTTTTCTGTATACCACAGAAACATGTGGAAAATAATTTACAAATGCAAAACACAAAATTTATGTCACTGCCAAAACTTTTGCCCATGACTGTACTTTAGATCAAATAAATGCAGGCTTGGTGAGCAGAAAAGACTTTAAATCTTACTGTCCAAAAACATTTGGTAGTGTACAGACTGGTAGTGTAGCTGAACTCAGAATTGAGAGGAAAATAAAAGAATTCTGAGTTTATACCGCCCAATTGAAATTATTCATCTATTCATTCCATGTCAAAAACAAGCCTCTATATAAAACTTTCTATTCAGGTCACCAACTGAACATTTTATTCTTCTCTGACTGAATCTTAAATAAACAAGCGGCAGATTTGCAGCAGTATGTTATTTATCTTTTGCACATGGGAAAGCTGCTATAGATATCAACTTTATACTTCATACTTCTTTATACTTCTACTGGTTTGTGCTAAATAGAAAGTGTCATAGGTGGGAGTTTAAAGATCATCCGTGGGATGTAAAAGCAGGTATTTGGCTTTGTTTTGAAGTGAGGAAATTCCATATTCATTTGATAGGTAGAATTTCAGCAAAAGTAGATTGAAGGTCTGAGAAATCCCAAGGATTTTAAAGTGCTTTTAACAAAGAAAGTAGGAAAGAGCTGAGTGTTAGAATGGGGCTTTGTTCTCTTTGAACAGGAAGAACAGTGCTCCACAAACCTGCATGTTTCACACTCAATTGAATCTCTCTTTCAGATCATTATATGTCCATTCATTAGCACGGGAGAGCAGGCCAAAGCATGGCACAAAAGCAAACACAACAGAGCAGTCTGGGAGGCCAGATGTTATACTCTACAAATAACACATTTTATTATCTTTAGCAGGAAACTGACAATTATTTAGAGTGTATGTAATACTTCCGCATCTACAGTTGATTCTATTACAGGGCAAATGATATGTCTATAAATATCTAAATGTGCTGAAAATCCTTCTCTTTTCACTGGGGGGAAAATTTGGCAACACTGCATATTACTAGCATACTGGCTGTTTATAAGTACATATTAATACCTTATTTCTGCAGATCTTAACTCTGAGATCTTCAGTAGAGCAGTTGCTGCACAAAATGCCACCATGGTAGCTGCTGAGGGCTTGAGAGGCACTAAAGAATGAGAAGAGATTGAATGCAATGATGGAGTTCATTAAGAGAAGAGGGACCCCCCTTCACTCCCACCACAGCTGTTCTGTCCAGCAGTTCAGAATAAGTCTGTCCTGCGAAATGAACACATTCCTGTGAAGCCCGCTCCCGTCACCCAGAGAAACCAGCTGCTTCAGTGCCGCTTATTCCTACAGACACCAGCTGGAAAACCAGAGAATAGAACAGACATAAATAAGAGCTTCAGAGAAAACACAACAGATCCTATTCTTGCTGAAGAGAAGCAATGTGATATTTTTAATAAATAGACTCTCAGATTAGATGCATATCAAATGTCTTTAAATAAAATTTTGAAGGCATGCCCTTGAGTGAGCATTTATAGCTCTGTAGTTATTAAAGCCAGCTTTTTTTCAAAATAAAAAGCAATATCACATATATTATCTTCTTAAAGGAATAGTTCACCCAAAAATGAAAATTCTGCCTTTAATTAATCACTAAGACCTTCATTCATCTTCTAAACACAAATGAAGATATTTTCGATGAAATACAAGAGTTTGACACATTCCACATCAAAATCCACCGTCAGAACAGTTTTTGCTTGTAAACAGTGCTCATTAATCCTCTATTTAGAAGATTAATGAAGGTCTTAGTGACTAATTAAAGGCAGAATTTTCATTTTTGGGTGAACTATTCCTTTAAGAAGATAATGTATGTGATACTTATTTTCTTTTTCAGAAGAGCAATATGCACAGATCAAGCACTGTTTACAAGCAAAAACTGTTCTGACGGTGGATTTTGATGTGAAAGAATGTAAGGTCATGTAAGGTCAGAAAACTCTTGTATTTCATCAAAAATATCTTAATTTGTATTTAGAAGATTAATGAAGGTCTTAGTGACTAATTAAAGGCAGAATTTTCATTTTTGGGTGAACTATTCCTTTAAGAAGATAATGTATGTCTGACTTGTAACTGAAAGGTTGCAGGTTCGAGTCCCAGGTCCGGCAGGGATTGTCGGTGGGGTGAGTGATTATTCAGCGCTCTCTCCACCCTCAATACCACGACTGAGGTGAGACCCTTGAGCAAGGCACCGAACCCCCAAACTGCTCCCCGGGCGCCGCAGCAATGCAATGGCTGCCCACTGCTCCGGGTGTATGTTCACGGTGTGTGTGTGTGTTCACTACTCTGTGTGTGTGCACTTGGATGGGTTAAATGCAGAGCACAAATTCCAAGTATGGGTCACCATACTTGGCCACATGTCACGTCACTCACTCACTCACTCACTCATTCTTTCACATCAAAATCCACCGTCAGAACAGTTTTTGCTTGTAAACAGTGCTTGATCTGTGCATATTGCTCTCCTGATTCAAGTTCGAAGTTAAAAACGTCTTAATGATTAATTTGTTTCTTACAAACTTCACAAGATGTTAATTGATGGACTGGAGTGGTGTGGATTACTTGATTGGGATTAGTGTGATGTTTTCAACATCTGTTTGGACTCTTATTCTGACGGCACCCATTCACTACAGAGGACCTATTGGTGAGCTAGTTATGCTAAATTTCTCACGAGGGTGAGTACATTTTCAGCAAATGTTCATTTTTGAGTGAACTATTCCTTTAAATGAAAGATGGAATTGATATTTTACAGTACTAAAGGTGACAAATTTAAAAAATCTGTTTATGATCCTAAAGAACTGAATGCTTTATTTTTGCAGAAGAACATGCAGCAGGATAGAGTTGCACCTGCTGTGAAGTGGAATCCCTTTGGTGGAAAAGGTGGAAAGCTAAAGGTCAGAGGTCAGCTGTATTTGTGAAGGGGGTAAAGATGAAGTTATGAGATGCGGAAACATCCCCAGAAATCATTACCTCACTGTAAACAGATGGTAAACGCTATTGGACGTTTTTCTTCATATACGTGCTTGTGGGTAAAAAAGTGAAGGAGGGTTTTGATAGAAAGTTGGAATCGATTTTTGCGGTATCGAGCAAAGTCTTCCTTCACAACATCCAGCCACAGCTGGCAGTCATTTGCTAACTGACTCCTTTGACAGCTGTGGTCCTCTGGGAGTGAATTACTGGGGCTTTTCCTTTCTTTTCCTTTAACTGAGCTCATAACCCCAACACTGCCTCCCACAGCAGCCTTTACAACATGCTGGAAAGACTCTACCTTATAGCATGAATGAAACAAAGATGTCAATAAAACGAAACAGAAAACACACAGACATTATTTGTATTTGGAAGCACAGCTGAGATGTCCATCTAAAACAAACACAGATTCTGCTCCCACATTTAATATTTCTCTTTAAAGAGCACCTATTATGCAAAATTCACTTTTACATGTTATTAGAACATAAATGTGTGTTGGCAGTGTGTGTACACAACCACACTATAATGATAAACATCCACCCGCTCCTTTTTTTTATCCCCATAAATCATAAGTGTCTGTTCACAGAATCCGTAAAAGGTGATGTCACATTTTACAGGCCCTGCCCACGACTATTGAGACAGAGTGACATGCGTCATAATCTGAAAACCATGCGCACTGAGGGGGAAAACAATCCAACGCTCACCATTGACTTTGTATTGCAGGAAGCTGCCTCCTTGTCATTTCTGACTTATAACAAAAAACAGGACAATGTCTAAAAGCTGCCATGTGACAAGGTGTACAGTAAACAATCTAAAAAACCCAGACTTAAGTTTTTATAAGCTGTCGACCTAAAAAACGATCGTTAAGGACACAAAAGTAGAGTGTAACGTGTCATATTACTCTGAGAACTACGCCAATTGGAAGGAAACTTAACCGCGACAGGAAACAATCATTATTTTAACCATGTCAAACGATTATTTCACCACCCTATGTAAACCTGATAGGAGGAGATATATTGAGAAACTAAATTGAATTGGTCTATATCAGAGCTCATTTTCCTTACCTTCCTTTTGCTGGAGAAATTATCTGAATGGCTCAACGTGAAATACCCTGACATTCACAACTATTCGTGTCCTTAAACGCTTGTTTTTTGGGTCGACGGCTTACAAAAACGTAGTTCTGGGTTTTTTAGCTTGTTTGCTGTATACCTTGTCACATAGCAGCTTTTAGACATTGTTCTGTTTTTTGTTGGATTGTTCCCTCTCGCACAGGGTGTGGGCTTGGCCTAAATGCGCTCTGTCTCTATTGACCGTATTAGCAGAGACCCCGCCCTGAGTAAACCACACACAATCCGCCATGTTTATCTTCACGCTAGACCATTTAAAAGCAGCTTTCAAGTAAGAAATGTCTTCTTATTAGAGCTACAAAAGTTCTTCAGTCCAGAAGAGTGAGTGATTTTCTGCTTTTATTTTATTGTTTGGGTCATATTATCAGTGTTGATAGCAGTATAAGTACTGCATATTACACTACTGTCACTTAATATGCAGATCTAATAAAAACATGTGCTTTCTTTCACAGCTGTTTACCTGCACAGACATAACTTATGTGTTTGTAATATAAATGTGTGTGTGTATTTGACAGTTTAAGTGCAATAAGACATGAAAGAGAACTTAGTTTAGTACTTACATTACTTTACTTTAAAATTTAAATGGCAAACATTTCAATTTTAATTAGGGGTTCTGAAACCCTATTGTAATTGTTAGAATGGTCACGGATCATTACCATATAAAACTGATCATGCAGACCAAACCGTAAGTTGCAGAGACTTGAAACTTAGAGGGATGGTAGTATTCACACTACTGACAACATGTTCTGGTATTTTGCATTTTTTGAAAAATCTACTTTTGCGAGCTAGTCCTAGGTTTTTCCCCTGATTGGAACCATATCAGTGCGGGAAGATTCTCCGGTGAGTGAATATCAATAATCATCAAACAAAATGTTGAACTTTCGCGCCGAAACCTTTGAAAGGGACAGGGCCACTTTTAGTTAAATGCCTATAACTCCTGAACAGAATGAGACTGAGCCAAACTCAGGGCACTTATGTAAAAGCTCAATCTGAGGTCAGAGGAAAAAAACTGCGCTATAAGAGGGAAAAAAACTTTAAAACGGCTATAACTGTGCAATCATTTTTCCTATCAACATGAATGTCAATGTGCACAATCTTGGTCCAGAGTGCCACAAGCATCTACAAGGACATTTGCGTATCTTGAAAAACATGGCTGCCATTGGCCAATGAAGATTGAGCACCTGTTAGACAAAGTTATGGGGAGGGGCGATCAGAACGAAACTTGGTGGGCCTGTTTGACTCACAGCCCCAAAGGTCTGAGAGAAATTTACAAGAAATTGGCCAATGGAGGGTGATATTGCTTTTTTTTTCAGGCGTAAACGATTGTGCGTTGAGCAGTTTGAGCGAACATGCACACAATAATTGTATCATAAGAAAAAACTCTTTATTCAAGAAAACTTTGCTTTGAGAACCATTGCTTTTAATCAAATTGTTTGTTAAATGGTTGAGAAGATGTGAAAAACCTACTTTTTTGCTCAATCTGGAAAAAAAAAAACACTGAAAGTACAATTCTCTGGAATCTAGACTCTAGGCCAATTATAATTTTAAAAATGTTGAAATTTACCCTTTGGGAAGTTATAATGGTGCCATTTAGAAAGGATGCCTGTCCAAATTTACTCAAAAGGAAAACTCAAAACTACACTGCTGAGCACGTGCGACATGTGATTCTAAAGAAGCATGCTAAGTTTTAAGGGGATCGGACCACAGCTGACGCTATAACAGTCATAAACATTAAGAAACATAATACTTCTATGGTAAATTGGATTTGCCAAAAATGTTTTTTTAAATCATTGATTTAGGTGGTTACATGCTTGCTAAATAATGTCTATTTTCATATGTGCTTAAATTCTTTCCAGCACTCAAACCCTGATAATCACTGCTTACAGCCATATAAATTTTTTTCTAATTGGATTAATTCATTTAACATAGACTGGATGGCAAACTATTACTTTTTCATTTCACATCTCTTACGTTCTACATATTTCTCAAATTTCTTGATCATAACTGAGTTCAGTGGTTCAAAAACTGAAAAATGCTTCCCTCATGAATGCGTTCTGAAAGACACACAGAGCTCCTGTTCATTCTGTGTAGAGAACCTTGAACTTCATTACCCCAGAGTGCTCTCTGATGTTTTTCTCGAAGAAATTGAGTTGGTTTTGTAGCACACAAAAAGAGAGAGAGAGAGAGAGAGACACAAGTGGGAGGGCTATTGTTGCCTGCCACTCCAACCTTAATGAAATTCCAAACTTCCCCTCATCCTCCCATCATTAGTTAGTGTGTGTAAAACTTAAGGAAGGTCATGTATGCACTTACTTTTTACATACTTTAACGCATCTTATAGGGAAATTTAAAAAAGCCACAAATATATAAAAACAAACATATATAAACATTTACATTAGCCTCATAACTAAAACATATAGAGGGTTTGCACTTACGTCACAGTTTGATCAGTTACCCAGATGCACAGCCATATTGTAAGTACTTGGATGTAAATAACAACAACATGGACTGCATGGTTAATGTACTGCTGAATATGTTGTTCTGCTAATTTATGCTGTATTAAACCATGTAAAAAATGTTTGGAAGCTGTTAAATCTTATAGAGAAGGACTTTGTAGGGAGGAAAGGACGCAATATTTGACAAACTAAAGTTTGGTAAGTGGTAAAGATACATACAACCAGTATTCATGAAAATATTAGCCTAATATTTCACCTAACTGACTAGAAATGTCATGGTTCTTGTCTGGGAAACCCTGGTTCAGTTTGGCCAACCACAAACAACTTTTGTTCCTCAGACAGTTTTTGCACTCTTCTTCTTGACCTTTGGCTGTCTATAGTACTCCAAATATCTTCCTGGTCCGACCGATTAGTACAGCCCAAAACATGACAATAATTGATCATTTTCAGCAGCAATAATAAGCTGAATTTCAGCTTGGTTCAGTAGCATTGTTTAGGTTCATTGCCGCCAAAATGGCTGATTGATGACGCGTTGCGAAAACACTCTATTGTCACTGTGATCTAATCTATTTCATGCATGTATTATGTACTTTGGTGAACGTTTTATACTTTATTAAACACCCAGACGCTGTTACAGTGTTTTCATCTGAATATCACTACTTAATTCATCAACAATTTAAAACCCATTACATTCCAAAGGCAGCGTGTTAAGCCGCAGCTGCGCGCATTTTCCGGTGGATTTGCGAGCGCTTAATGGAAATTACGCACTTTGAGGAAAGGCGGAACTATTTGTAATCGTCACAACAAAAGACTGCACTCAACCTGGCTGACCACTGGAACTGTACACTCATCCTGTAATTGCAGGCTTTCCCGAAGAACTTCAATGCTTTGGCCAGGCCACAAATGAGAGGTTTTAAACACTTTCAACATCAAACAAGGAAGGTCTACAAGAGCTCCCATCAGGGCTTTCAAGGAGTCTGTGACAATTTTAACATGCTGAAGCCTCTTACTCTTATAGGTCATGATATAGCAGAGAAATGCCCAGCGCTGATTTCTGAGAAAGGGTGTGGACAATGCATCTCTAATCCTCTCCCTGTCCCATTCCAGACGTGTGTGTGTGTGTGTGTGTGTGTGTGTGTGTGTGTGTGTGTGTGTGTGTGTGTGTTATTCACTGTACTCTCAGATAACACAGTATTTCCACTGAACAGCCACAATGAACTCATGAGAAGAAGGGAAAGGAAACTTTCTTACCCTTGTTCTTACATGTAGTGGAACAAAATAGTCAACATTAGAATCAAGCATTATGATAAATGTCTTTTAACATTGCTTTGCAGAAACTCTGCATGTTGTTGTTTTTTTTTTTAAGTGCATACGAGCAAAACGCATTGTTTCTTGTTGTCAGTATAAAAGTTATTAACCATTCGATTTTTAAAGCATGATGTACAGTTCCTGCACTAAAACTGAAATGATACTTACAGTAAAACCCTCACAGTGCAGGTGAGAATACAAAGGAAAACTGTGTTACTTGGCGCCACCTGCTGATTATATGAGACTATTGCATCACGCTGTTATACAAATAAATATACATATTGAAACGCTAGGTAGAACCCTCCATACACCCAGCCTAAATAAATACATAAATTGATTTCAGAGTAAATAATCAAATTAATATTAAAAAATAAAAGTGCCCAGTATCAGCTCACAGATTAGTCTCACTGCTAACTTGAATTAAACTGTGACTCTCCCTTTAAAGCTGTTTTGCTTTCAAGAGTTATTTCTATTCGATCTAACCTTAAATGACTTAAATTAATTATTTATTTGTGACCCTGGACTACAAAACCAGTCTTAAGTAGCACAGGTATATTTGTACCAATATCTAACAATACTTATGGGTCAAAATTATCCATTTTTGTTTTATGCCAAAAAATCATTAGGATTTTAAGTAAAGATCATGTTCCATGAAGACATTTTTTTTTTCCTACTGTAAATATATAAAAACCTAATTTTTGATTAGTAATATGCATTGCTAAGAATTTAATTTGGACAAATTTAAAGGCGATTTCTCAGTATTTGGATTATTTTGCACCCTCATATTCCAGATTTGTATCTCAGCCAAATATTGTCATATCCTAACCAATCATAAATCAGTGGAAAGCTTATTTATTCAGCTTCCGGGTGATGTATAAATCTTAATTAAAAAAAAAAAAAAACTTTATGACTGGTTTTGTGATCCAAGATCACATTGACTTTTTTTGGTGTAACAATTTGGTGCAGGAAATAATGAAATAATTGAACAAATGAAATCATTTTCACTCAGAAAATTGCCAGTAAATTTCACAAATAAATACAAAGAACTAACAAGTTTAAAAAAACTAACAAAAAAAAAAAAAACTTTTTTTCACCAGTTTGATTTTTGTATCATCAAGATAATATCATAGTTTTGTTTATATTTTTAATTAGTGTTTATTTTTGCATTTTCATTTTAATTTTCTTAGTTTTAGTAATTTTGTTATGCGTTTTTGTAATTTTTATTAGTTATTATTTGTTAACATGTCTATATAGTTTTCAAAATATATTTTTTTATTATTTCAGTTTTAGTTATTTTAGTACAGCAAGTAATAAATAAAAAGAAAACAGAATCTGAATTTTCAGTGTTTTTAATGTTTTATTATGTTTCAATTAATGTTTATTGTATTTCAAGTAAAAATATTTTTTATATATAAAAATTAGGGCTGTCAAATGATTAATCATGATTAATCGCATCCAAAATAAAAGTTTATGTTTACATACTATATGTCTGTGTACTGTGTGTGTATATATATATATATATATATATATAAAATGTAAATTGTATACAGGTGTAAATATATATATATATATATATATATATATATTATTATTTATTTATTTTTTTATTTTTTTATATATACATGCATGTGTGTGTATTTATATGTACATAATAAATATACAGAGTAAACACACATATAGTATGTAAACATAAACTTTTATTTTGGATGCGATTAATCATGATTAATCATTTGACAGCCCTAATAAAAATATACATATAATGACAATCATTTTAGTTTGACTAATTAAACTAATCAGTAAATGTTTAGGACATCATTAAATATTAATGAAGATTATTCGTAATAAAGAATAATAAAAATAATATTAAAATAATCATTAAATGCAATAAATGAAAATATGATTCTAGTTAAGTGTAAACGACTAAACCTATTGATTTTAAAATCAAGACTGTAATATACAGGCTTTCAGCAGAACTGGTTCGTATAATAACTTTAAAATGTAGTTGTAACTAATTACCCATAGACTGTAAAAAAGATAGTAAGTAATTACCATATGTAACATGAATTATTGCATTATAGCCACAGGGAGGCAGTATCACACCAAAAACTACCACCAGCAATGTAACAAGCCTGGACACACAGGCTTTGAATTAGAAACACAGCTGTTACAAAACAATATTAATGTCTCATTTTATATGCAATAAATGTAGCTTTTACTCTTTAAAAGAGAATGTATGCGGCTACTCATTTAAAATAAAAATAGTAATGGTGACCATTTGACATTTTTTTTGATGCACCAGCTCTGCAAAAACGATTTCCATGCGTGCTTGATTGACTAAATTAAAAACGTCTATTTATTTTAGTATTTAATTTAATGTAACATAATTTAATTTGATGTCAAATTTAATTACATTTAATTCTCAGGTCTAATAAAACTACCAAACCAGACACTGACATCGAAAAGAAAGTCCGAGTTCTCAAGACTTTTGCATGTTTGCATGTCTCTCAAAAGACTCCATGGAATTTGACTACATGCCACGACTGTGCACAACAGGTATGTCACAAACCGATGTCTTGCGGCTGAAGTTCACACACGGAGGAGCACGTTTACCGTCAACACGGCGCGTTCAGGTGCACGGCATTTGCATAGGCCACTGACAATAAAGAACGAGTAGCAGTAAACAATTCGTCTCATCCTATATTCCGCGTTTACATTTATAGGCCGGTGGCTGACAAAGGTTATTTGGGTGCAAGAGGTTAAGACGTACTACTTCTGGTACCACGCCTTGCCCTAATAAAGAGGGCACACAAGTGAGAGCCGCAGGGGTGATCAGTGGGGCAGATAAACTTCTCCAGCCTCATTCACCACAGCCACTCTGAATCAGAAAAGAGAGAACTGATGAGAAAATGTCTCCAACAGTACAGTAAATGCCAACCACGGTCCAACATGCGCTACTTTTACAAATCAATTATTGTTTTTTTTTGCATTTAAGATTTAAAATAGACATGTCTGGCCTTACACACACGATTATATATAATTTTAAATATTATTGAAGCAGTTTTTGGTTTAGCAAAGAACCATTTTTTGTGTCAAGAACTAGTTTAGGCTTCTACAGTAAGCTAGACAGTTCAAATGTTACATTTCGTTACATTACGTTACATCACAGATTCTTCAGGCAAGTGTGGTACCTTGGTCCTTTAAAGCGTTGTTTCAAACTACTAGAATTTGTCCTGAAACGTAAAACAGTTTTTATTTTTTAGATTGTCATTCACTTCAAACCATCCAGTTGTTAACGTAAACAACTATATTCTATAAACTTACAACTTTATGGGATGTAACCTAATGTTAATTCTGTTATATTAAGTGATATAATAACACCGATAGTTTTAGAATTAAAATGATGACGGCTATTTAAAATGTTATAGTTTCGTGCATGTTTTTAACGCATCGAAAAAACGTGTGTAATTCCATTGTACTAACTTAGACGCTCAACCAACTTCACCACAGCTCTACAAAATTGTCTGCAACATTTCGCATCTTCATTATCACTACAACAGCTAAAATCCCCAAATGCTGAAGTTTGGAGACGTTGAGGCGCGAGGCGGAGAACAGTCTTAGCTTCGCCCTCAGGGCTGGAGAGAAAAAAACACAGAAGCTCTGAGCCAATGGGAGCCGAGTGTCCACCCATGTGCCCTATAATTCAGAGTTTCTCATACTAGATCCCTGCCATTACCTTCAGTGCTTCAACCGAGGGAGTTAGAGCAAGCAGCCCTTCGAGGATTTTGTGTTACAGGCATCGTCCTGAACTAAGCGTCTGCATGTTTTATTCAAGTCTGCCCTGGAAATAAAGTGGACGATCGTTGTTTTTGTTTTTTACCCTTTTTCCTAGAGGATGAGTGGACCGACATATGACAGGAAGATACCCGGTATTTCAACCGATCTTTCAGGCTCTATGAGTTGCCATCCGACTTCTAAGGACTCTCCGACTCTTCCAGAGTCATCGGCTACAGACATGGGTTATTACAGCAGCCATCACGAATACTACCAGAGTCCTCCATACCCTCAACAGATGAATTCGTATCATCAGTTTAATCTGTCTGGGATGGGGGCATCAGCCGGACCTTACCCCACCAAGACAGAGTACCCTTACAATACTTACAGACAATACGGACATTACAACAGAGACCTGCAGACGCCACCACAAAGCGCAGGTGAGATATTGAAATATTTCTGATTTTTCTTATTTTTTAAAATATGCCAGATGTAGGCTATAAACTGGAGTTTTTCTTATTATTATCAGTAGCTTATAAAATAGCCATCTTCTAAAGATGATACAATTATGTACTAAAGAGGCTCGATTTACTGAGACGCGTAAGTTCGTGTTTCTCTGGAGAAAAAAATATAAATGATTTAGAGTTATTTACTTGTTTTGAAATCTGTATTACATTCTCATTAAAGTCATTTATTTAACAAATTGTTATAGCCTGCATAAATATATATTTAAGCAGGGTAGAAAGTTAGTTCTATCACAACAGACTTGTGGTCGCTGTAAAACAATTATGACATTTTTATTGCATCTGTAACGCGATTAATCAGTATTACTCAGTGCTGAGTCTAGGCTAGATGTCACGGCATATTTTATTGTTGAAGTAGGCCTACAAATTAGGCTACAAGATACAGCCATTTCTATAAAACCTAAAGATAGCAAGATGAAAGATGTTTCTCAAACTGGCATTTCTTTATCTGATACTTTCTAACACAGCTGACATATATTTATTTTACTCATTTAATCTCGCTTATTTAATGTATAGCCTACATTTCTCTGACTTTGCGTCACAATCCCCAAAATGAAACCAGTCGGTTTTCGGTTTTCTTTTAGCTCCTGTAACGATTCTGCTTTGCCATAACGTGGTCTACAATTTTATTCTTTCCAGTCAAAGAGGAACCAGAGACTGAAGTTCGGATGGTAAACGGAAAACCCAAGAAAATCCGCAAGCCGCGCACCATTTACTCGAGTTACCAGCTGGCCGCACTGCAGCGCCGCTTCCAGAAGGCACAGTATCTGGCGCTGCCGGAGAGAGCCGAGCTCGCCGCACAGCTGGGGCTCACGCAGACACAGGTAATGCTGGAGTTCGAATTCATTTACATTTCGGTTAATATAATTACTGGACCGCCACTTGACATTGCGTTAAGAGCTTAAAGCGTTTTCTTACATTTTTTATCGCTAACACTTAGCACACCAAGATAAGGATAACAAGCTTATCAGGCCATAAAACACTGCTCATGTCAGATGTGTTGAAATGCTATTGACCGTATTTTTATCATTATAATTAATATACTAATACTTGGTATTTATTTGCATTGCATACCGTTATGGAAAATGTTATGCAGGATATTACAAATCGACATCTTATTTTTGGCAATATGTGCACTGTAAAAAATATTATCATCATTATTTTCTAATTAGGTCTTTGTTTATATAATTTTTTTCAGAAATAATTAAATTCAAAATATCAGCGTTTATACATTATACAGTGACTATTTTAAATAATTTCGGCTTTGTTAAGGATTTTAAAACTAGGTATATAAATGTAGTAGTGGCAAACGTCACATATCTAAAAGACTTTGAAACACTAAAGTGTTTATCATATAATATTGGTCTGTAAATGTATAATTGTTACATACATAATAAATTGTCAAAAAAAATATCGGAAGCACATTGTTAAACTGTTGTCAGTAGGCCTGTTGTTTACCGAAAGGTGAAAATACGTGCTTTGACTTGTAACGTCTATCCTGTTTTGTGTATATAGGCTATATAAAATATAAATAATTATATATGATATATTATCTACATTTACCAAGATCTCCCAACATTTTATTCCATACCTCTCATGTCTCAAAACTTTCGTGACCAGTTGAAAGTAGAAACACTTATCACTTCAGCACCATTTTAGTTTTCTTTTTAAAATGTAAGGAAGCAGATACATTTAAAGTGATTCATTTGGGTTAATATTGTTCACAGTGTTGAAACGAAAACTGACGTGATTTTTTTTAACAGGTCAAAATCTGGTTCCAGAACCGGAGATCCAAGTTCAAGAAGCTTTACAAGAACGGCGAGGTTCCACTGGAGCACAGCCCGAACGCCAGCGACTCGATGGCCTGCAACTCCCCTCCATCCCCGGCTGTTTGGGACAATAACGCGCACTCTAGCCAGGTCAGCCGGGGGCAGATCCCCCAGCCACCGCTCAGTTCCACACCCCCCTACATGGAAGATTACAGCAATCACTGGTACCAGCAGGGATCACATTTACAGCATCCAGTGCACCACCCAGGACCACCACAGAGCGTGGGGGCCGTGTATTAACAGACACTGACGGAAGAGTTTAATATAAGAGGGAAAAGACTTTTGAAAAAACTCAATATAAATAAGCTGAGAGATGCTCCGCGAGTATCTGGAGTGGAACAGCACACCTGTGTTGGCATTTTGTGGACTGTTTAAACGCATATATGTCGCTATGAATGCTTTGTGTTGAAATAACAATAGTGTAATATTAATAATAATAACGATGTTTCAATGTGTCCCGGCTACTCAGACCTATTTCATATGCACATAGGTGTAGGTTAAACAATGTAAAGGAAGTTTAGAGTGGTTTTAAATTATTATGTTTTATGACTTCCTTTTTTTTGTCATGTTTTGTTCCTTGATAGGTGAATATTAAAAATGTTTTAAAGAACGATTGAACCCCAAATTGTGTCGTTAAAAGCCTCGCCACCCACAATGTGGGCTGGTGTCGCTCACGTCAGAGACTCAGGACATAAGTTATATAGACTTGTACAAAATGTTGAAAGCTGTACATACGTGTTTAAATAAAACAGAACCACTAAATTCGTGTTACTTCGAAAGACAGAAACTACACGGTGGTGCTCGAACCATTTTATATTCCTGTAAGTAGTTTTATTGTTATTCTGTCAAACTGAATAAATGCGAATTGAAAATATTCCCTCGCTTGCTCTGTTTGCTTTCTGCCACCGCCTACCTTCATGAGTTCCGTTTGAAATTACTTTCAAATCTAGCACTGTTTAGGCTCTTAGGAAAGGGTTAAGTCAGACAGATGTTATTTTGTGATGTGTTTGCATGCATAAGCCTGGTAGGGCTGCGTGCAAAGAGGCTGTAGGAGGCGACAGGCGAGCAGACATGTTGGAGTCACTGGATTTTATTAGTATTCTCTTGGCAGATAACAAGATAGACTACAGCGAAGGAGGGGGTGACTACTGAAATAATGCCTTGAGCTTTAGGGATAGTCGGTCACAACAAGAATCGACAGGGCAAACAAAGGCTTCAGAGAGAGGCCTAGAAAAACCCCAAGAGGTTCCTACAGGTATATGCAAATTACGGCGTATTTCAAAGCGTTGGCATTTAACATGTTCCCTCCCAGATTCCTCCTGCCCGCGGTTTTGGTTTCTCTTTCAATCCCATACTTATTAAGACCGTGTAATGACTTTCTCTAATAGCGTAGGCCTAAGTAGAATATCCACATAAATAAAGGCTGACACGTTTAAAATTCCTGTACGTTCGAAATTAGAATGTTTTTAACTCTATAATTTTACCGCGTACACAAACGTTCCAAACGTCTCTCAGACAACAGCTTCAATTAGAATGTGAAAGGTTCGCGCGGTCTCAGGTATGTCTGCTGGGTTGGTGTGTTTCTGGTGGTCTGGAGTTTACCAGCATCAGATGTTTTCTGGAAGAATTTATTTCCTGTAAGTCCTACTGAAAACATGTGTTGTTGATGTTTATTCAAGGAAATTGGCTAGAAATCGTCCAGCCGATGCCAAAGCATCATGCAGAAATTAGGTGTGAAAAAATTATATTATCCGTCCTGAGGCTTTAATACAAAGGCTTTTTAAATGCCAAAATTCAGATGGAATAATACAATTAAAACGTAAAAATAGACAGTGGTCGTTTTATGTGCTCTATGATTTACTCATAACTGACCATTAAAGGTGACAATTTATAGTTGGACAACTTAGAGACTGCAACTTACCAGCATTACATAACGTATCATGCAACATGCATTTATGAAAATGGAAACTGGTTTATGGCATTTCTATTTGTTACATTAATAATCTATTAATTAAAAAAATGATAATTGTTAATGCATTAAAGATACTATAGTGTATAGTGTAGTCAGTGATACACTCACAAAAATTAGATTTATTTTGCGCTTTATTAAGCGTATAATTAAACTTACATAGGCCTATAGCACGTAGTGTTCCGTACCATAACCATGATTCATTCGTCTTATTTTCTGCTTTTAATGTCTCAGCCGTTTGTTTACCGTCGGCTTTTTGTGTTTTTAATTACAACTGTCAATTAAATATAATCAAAAACAGAGACTATGTGTATGAGACTTTCAAAAAATGGTAATTGTTAGGTGTTGTCTGAACACCGTGTGCTTTATCTAGTTAAATTAATTAACCAAGTCTGCCACTTCACAGAAAAAAGGGACGGTCTCCTAAATATATGATGAAAGTAAAAATGAAAGAAATGATGATGATGAAAGAAAAAAAATATATAATAAAATATCTATCTTGTCTAATGACTGTGAAAAACAGAAAACAGACTTCATTCAAGTTTGTAGGTTGCGCAACATGCCCTTTGGTTTTACGTGGAATGGGCGCAAAACCATAATTTGTACCACAGAAACCATAAATAATCTGGTTTCATGCCGAAATCATAGGACTAACCGCTAATGGGGTTCATCATTCAACCCCCTACGCAGACTGAACCGTGATACTAAACTGTGATCCAATAAGTTGAATTTTCATAATTGGAATGCTAAATAGAACAATACTGATATGTGACCTTGGACCACAAAACCAATCATAAGCGTCTTTTTTTTTAATTGAGATTCATACATCTGAAAGCTGAACAAATAAGCATTGATGTATGTTTGTTAGACAGGCCAACTATTTGAAAATAGAAAATGTAAGGGGGTGCAAAGAAAATCACCTTTAAAGTTGTACAAATGAAGTTAGCAACAGATGTTTTTAAAGCATTTAGGTGTTTATAGTTGGTTATTTAAAAACCTACTTGTGTAAAGTAGGCCAAGACATTGGAATATCAATGTGTCCACCATTATCTTGTGAATATGAATATGGAAATGGGTCATTTGTGGCCACTCACATGGGACATCAAGGCAAACACAGCAAGAGAAGTCAAATACACGCTTTGTTGGTTCCATAAAGTAAATGGTTCTTTTAAGAACGTTTCACTGAAAAGTTGTAATTTTATATAAATAAAGTAGTTCCAGAAATCTGGAATTCTGTTTAACAGCAACCATTCTAGCTTTAGTAACCAGAAGCATAAACAGTCCATCTGTGTGACTAGCACTGTAAATCTTGTGTCCAAAAATACTGCCATGAAATCCAAAGCATAGGTGGATGTGGATGCTGATGCTGACAGGGATGAGCAGAAAAAACGTGAGCTGAGATTAATAGCATGATAGATCGAGATGGTTAAGATGGTTGGTTGGTCAACTGTGAGTCATTTCTGGGCATTTCATAGCTATGGAGTTAGTCACGAAGATCTTATAATACCCGCCTCGCTGTTGCATGCGATTGGGTTACTCTCCTACCTCCAATAGAGAAGAAAGAGTCATATTCACACCTAAAACCTGTCAGGCCACTTAGTTCTCCTTAAAACATGATAATCCCATCATCTGTGTACAATAGCCATAGCTCAAACCCTAAGACATTTTATCCCCTCTAATGTGTTTACCACTTTCATCTGAGGTAGTTATGCCATAGGGTCCATAAAGAAACGGCTGCTATCTGTTTGATACAATATTTGCAGTTGTACTTGGGCCATATGTAACGTATCTGCTTTCCGTTGGGCTTGTTCGTGGTGTGTGGCCCTCAATTACAGGCTATGATCTAGGTGGCGTCGTCTTGGGACGCATCGCTCACTCAGAGAAACCCGTAGCCAAGCTGGGTGTGTGGGCTGACATGGTCACCTCGGCCCAGTGTGCTCCGTCCGTGCCTGAACTGTTGAACTTGAACACGATACTACGATTCAGTGCACCGCAACAACTAAATAAAGATAGGCAGGGCCAATCTTTACGTGTTTGATGAGAAACCGTATCCAAAAAATGGCACCGGAGGCCTCTGGGGTGGTTGAACAGGAGGTCAACTGCGGTTGGGACATGCATGTGTTGCCATGTAAAGACAGAGGGCAGCTGCCTGACACCCGCTCAAAGCCCAAGTCCGCAGGCTTCACTCAGCAGCATCGTTCTGCTCCAAATGTAAATAAGATCAAATGAGAGAGGTTTTCTTGACAGCTGTGAACCACTGAACTCTCCGTCACCCCACAAACTGGGGAAGATTTCGAGAACCGGTTTCGTCCTCGTCCTTCAACTCTCCTCCAGGCCTCTAAATCTGTTCGACGAAGCTTCGTTCTCCGCAAACGCTGATGCGCCGCAATTAAACCTCACCAGGCACCGCCACCTCAAAGTGCTGGAAATCTCTTTAAACCACTATCAGTCTGTCCCATCACCCTTTAGTGCTCTCCCAAATCAGCTTCCCACGTAATTGCCCTGTTTGAAAGCCCCTTTTCTCTGCTTGTCCGACTTGAGCACCCATTATTCTAATCTCGAGATGTAAAATTGCCCATAATTTCCCTTGTGAGGGCTCACTACTTCATTCGAAAACACTTGTCTTCTCTTCCCATGACTGTCATCTAAACCGAGCAACATAAACTCCACAAATCAAACTCTGGGATGGGAGTATATAAAGAGGTGCCTGTTAAAATCATTCCGTACTTTAAGTGCACAGAGATCTGGTGGATTTTTAAGCATGGTTTGTCACCTATCGAAAGAGAGAGAGAGCAGGTAAGCGACGCTACACTTTACACTAGTGATTCTGACTAGCACTGTGGAAATAACTAAGAAAATACTGATTGTGGGACTCCAGAGTCATCGCGAGAGTAAATCTCCCACAGATGTTGCGGAGGCTCATAAATGTGTATTATTGTACATGATATTAGAGTTTCATGCAGTAAAGGGTTTTGGACGAATTGTGCCATTATTGTTCTGCGCATGAGAGTTGCATGTGGCAGGCATTATTTTTTCTTACAATAGGCATGTAATAAAATCCACTCAGCAATTTAGTTTACATTATTGCAGTTTGTGATTGATTAAAACAGATTTATTCCAAACTAAAAAAAAAAGCCTCACAGCTTGCTGAATTGTGTTGGATCTGAAGAGCTTGAAATGACAGAGATGCTTTGTAATATGCCTGTTTAAACAGGGTGTTTAGACAAGACCCTGTTGAGTGAGCCGGGTCAAAGTCAGGTCAAGTGGACCCTGCATTCCTCCAGGTGGCATCTTGTTACAGTGGAACATAGCAAAAACGGCATCCTTTATTTTGTGACGGTTCTGGTCTTTAAGCAGTACATTGCTTTTAATACAGATGAGCTTTTGCTTCGCAAAGGCCTAAGAACCTGTATTTAGACTTAGCATTACAACACTTTTGACTGATATGCTCTTTGAGGTACCAAAAAATGGATCTTCTATGCAAAACCCCCTTTTTGGAAACTTTTCAAGAGTGTAACAAAAAGCAGCGTCGCGTTTTTCTCTTCAGACGCAAAACGCTTCGACACGAAATGTATCTCCTGGTAAATAACCACGACAGAAATCATTGTGAATCACATTAAATTAACATCAGCGTAATCTGGTATGCGTAGTTAACACAAACATCGCATTCACGATGTTTATATAGTTTAAGAGCTGAAATGTAGGCTACGTTTAAGCAATTTCGCTCTTGCATTTGATTGAATGTTGTGGTGATTTATCACGGTGGCATCATGACATCAACTTAATCAGTACTGAATTATTTTACCATTACTTTAGAAAGAAATGGAGAACACATAACAAGCTGTGGAAAAGCAGATGTCTGCTGATTTGATACAAAACGTTTTGAAATTCGATAACTAGCCGCGTATTTAAGATCAAAGTGTATCTGAGTTGATCAAAGTGTATTTCTGTATTTCTGACTAAGGTATTTGAATAGAAAAAAAAGGACTTAAAAACACTTTTCTGCTGCATCGAGCATGTAATCGTTAGTGGTTATTCATAATTCAGCTGTTAGTTCATCTATCCAGCTGTTCCCGCAATTTATTTCTGCAAATAAGCAGAACAATTACATTGGCAATATTTCCAAATATTTCCACAATTAAATTTATTTAAATCGGACCCTCTGGACCTGAAAGATTTGTGTGCGTGTGTGCGTGTGTATTTTCGCTTATGGTGACAGCGTTTAACGTACTGATTTTTTGTTATTTTGTTGGGGATAATATCAGAAGTTTCTGCACAAAACCATAGGATCATTTAAAACAAGTTACAATTCCATTCATATTTAAAGTAAAATAACAAGCGGACAGAACTCAACAAATATCGTGCTTCAGGTGACAAGGTATTTAACAAAAACCTCTTTGAATATAAAGAAAAATCCTAGTCAGAGACGAATAAAAACCGATCGTCTTACATTTACTCTTAAAAATAAAGGCTCCAAAGGTTTTTGCGGTGATGCCATAGAAGAACCATTTTTGGTTCCCAAAGAACCTTTAGGTGAACCATTCTTAAAACAACCATTTAAAGAACATTTAAAAAATCTAAAGAACCATTTTCCTCTGTTAATAACCATTTCTGCATTTGAAAGGTTCCATGGATGTTCAAGGTTCGTCATGGAAACAATAATGCCAATTTAAAAAAAAAAACAAAAAAAAACAAAAAAAAAAAACTTATTTTTAAGAGTTTTCGTGTGCCCTGATCATAAATAATTCATAAATCCGAACCTGGACAATGGGGGAAAAACGCTAAATTTATGGAACATGGGCAATGAATGAACATCTGTGAATTTATAAGTGATGTATTGATGTAATTGGCGTAATTACATATTTTGACAGCATCATTTAATCTCAACAATCTCATTAGTTCTGTGCTATTTTTGCTTAATTTATTCCAGAACGCTAATTTATAGGCCTTCATAAATCTATTTCACTCGCGTTTAATAGTAACAATATTATTAAAATTACTGTTCAAACATGATTGGCATCATTATATGCCGCTCATGCCATGTTACTGTACATTACACTCTTATAAAGGTTCCAAAAAGGTGTTTTATAGCCATAGAAGAGAAATATTTGGCTCCCCAAAGAACCTTTCAGTAAAGTTTTTAAAATAACCATTTTGAAGAACATTTTAAAAATCTAAAAAATGACAATCAAGGCATTTCTGCATTTGAAAGGTTCCGTGGATCTTCAAGGTTCTTTATGGAACCATCAATGCCAATAAGGAACCTTTATTTTTAAGAGTGTATGGACATCGTAATTAAAACATCAACATTCTAAACATTTCTATAAATCACTCACATCATAGCAACACTCTCATTTTTGCATAAATCCTTTATTTAAAGCACATTGTAAAAGATCTGAAAAAGTCGAAAAGCTACTGAAGTGTAATATGGGAGTCAGTGGGAGTAAAACAGTCCTTTGAAACACACTAAGCAATAAAACACTTGAACACCGTAAAGGAAAGCACCTTCCCGGGTTAGGCAGGTGTCAACACGGAATGGAGTCTCTCTGGCTCTGGTTTTCCGATTTCAATCACATCATCTGAGGTCTGGGCACATGATCTTGGTGGTGCGGGGGATACCAGTGCCCGTAATTGTTCATATAACTGCTGGGATGCATGGCTGGCACTTTGTTGGCCATAGAGACCTCCCAGAGCTGAGACAGACCCGGAGAGCATGGAGAGGATGAGGAGGTGGTGTGAAGCAGCTCCCCTTCAGGTCCACTGGAGCCATGCTTCATGATCTTCTTATACTTGGAACGCTTGTTTTGAAACCATATTTTCACCTACAGCAAACAGAACAGAAAATGAACATTAAAAAATACTTGCAACAAGAATGGAGGCCACATTGTGTGCAATCGAATAGCTTTCAAGACATCAGAGGTCTATTTTATGATGATATTGACACTTAGAAGAATTTGCCAGACAGCTTGAGCAGTCTTTGTTGAGATGGACTCAGTGACACTGCTGCGTTTCATTACACACGTACTCAGCAATTGTTCCGCCCTGCCATTTTTATGAAGGCAGTGAAGCATGTGTCTGACAACAACAATCACAGCGTAAAAATATGGTTAAATTTAGTTGAAAGAAATGACTTCCAGAGAGTTCGTTTGGCAGATTTTGATAAAAGAATCAGGAATACATTTAGCAATCTTTAAAGGGACAGTTCACTCAAAAACTACAAAAGAAGATACTTTGAAGAATGCAGATAACCAAGCAGTTGCCGGTAGCCATTGACTTCCAAAAAAATAAAATGGAAGTCCAGGTCTTGATTACCGAAAGTCTTTCAAATGAACTCATACAGGTTTAGAACAACTTGAGGGTGAGTAAATGATTACAATTTGAATTTTTGAGTGAACTATACTTCAAAACAATTATTTCTGGCATTGCTCAAAAATGAAAATTGTCATCATTTACTCACTTTAGCAGCACTTACATACACTAAACATGACAGTTTTATTCCTATCTATATTCAGAAGGTTTTTTCAGAGGGGGCTGTTTTCTTGCTGTTAACAGTATTTTCTGATATAAGGATGGATAAAAATTGATCCTCTCAGTTGACAACAGGATGAAATCAAATTGTTTAGATGCAGATTTAATTAAATAATCTGCAGATTTTGCACACAAAATAACTTTTTTAATAAAACACTATCAAAGACGTTTCTTCTGCTCACCAAGCCTGCATTTATTTGATCCAGAATACAGCAAAATATTTTTCACTATTTAAAATAACTCTTTTCTATTTGAATATATTTAAAAAATATATTTTTAATTTCAAAGCTGAATTTTTACTCCAGTCACATGATCCTTTAGACATCATTCTAATATTCTGATTTGCTGTTTAAAAACATTTATTATTAATATAATGTTGAAAACAGCTGAGTAGAATTCTCAAAAAACATTCTAAAGGATCATGTGACACTGAAGACTGGAGTAATGATGCGGAAAATTTAGCTTCGATCACAGGAATAAATTACATTTTAAAATACATTCAAATAGAAAACAGTTTTTTAAAAAGGAAATAAGATTTCAAATTTTTACTGTACTTTGAATCAAATAAATGTAGGCTGATTAAGATTCTGACCCTCTTTCAACTGAGGTTTATATGTGGCAAGATGGTTATGGTGATGAAGGAATTCTGGAATTATAATATAACTTATAGCTTTAAATCTATTTACTTCACTGCAAATACACTCGCACACAATGTCTAAGAAGCGTCCCTAATGATGTGGGAGTTTATGGTTCCTTTGCCAGAATGTGTACTCAATTTAGAAACACCTTGGAGAGCGAGACCCTAAATTGTGCCATCGGAAGAATTCAGCCGAACGCCTGCACGAAAAACACCAGCCACAGTCAAAGGCTTGAGTCAGAGAGCCCACCTAACGGAGTTTCCATAACCTCAGACAATCAAAATCTATGCAATGGCTTTTTACACAATGTTATTAGTTTGGCTGTCAACAGATTTAATAAACACATGTAAAAAGGATTTTCTTTTTTATTCCCAAAGATCGGTTTGCCAAACAGCTTTTATGGTGAGGTGATGGATTCCAGACCTATGTTATATGCGCGAGGAGGGACTTGGAAAAGCCAGAAGCGTGTGCTGTGTGGCACTTGTTTATGTGCCTTCAATCACGTTTATGGATCAAATGGAAACTGGCAGCTACGCTCTGGATTTCAAATCGTCGCCACCAATATCGCATACATTTGAACAAAGTCCAACCTCTGTCTGAGGTGAATGTGAGAGGCGTGCGTCGAAAACCGAGTCGTAATCAGGCAGGAAGCCCCTGAACTCATTCTGCACGACCAAAAATGAGGTGCAACCTGTCACACTCAGGGCGGCAAGTGTATAACGTAAATGACGAAGGAGGGAGAGAAACGCAGAAGGAAAGCTGTGAGAGCAAGAATAATGGGAAGGCTTACTCTGTGTGCGCCATGGGCAATATGGCTGCGCCCAGGCTTATGTTTGGTTTCCATATTTCCCCACATACACATTTCTGATGCATGCTTTAATATTTTACCTTTCATTCCTGTATGTGTGTGTCAACAAGAGGGATTTTTGTCAAAATAAATCAATGTCCATAACACCACCCAACAGGAACTCATTACTGGGTGTGACATCAACAAAACAAGCGTAGGCATATGACTTATTAATCAATTAGCTTTCCCTAAGAAAACGTATACAAAAGATACCAAGCAAATGGGACTTAGCAGCACTCCGCTGGCCTAGAAATGGCCGTATTTTCTTAAATCAATCACGAGTGAGCGTTTGGATATTTATTATTAAGCACAAGGCTTAACAAAATCAAGAATGAATCATTCTTGGGATAAGCGCTGGAAAAAACGATTCTCTCGTACTGCAAAGACTAAGAACACAAAAGCTAGTGTGCTAACTGATAAATGAAAGTACAGGTCGGATTAAACGAAATCCTCACTTAGCTTTAACAATAGTCAAGCAAATCAGCCAACTTGCGTATACATGACACAAAGCACATAAATGCTTAGAAACCAGTATTGACTGACTCATCATGGTCTCACTTGAATGTTCATCCAGCATGATACTGAGTTGAAGCCTCACCTCGGCATAATTGCTTTCAGATAGATTTGCAGGTATTTGAGCCGCACTTAAAAATGCATGAATATTAGATGGCATTACAATATATCAAACCAATGGCATTTGCAGTCGCATTATGCTAGAGCTTTATCACAGAAGTAACTCCAGTTTCGGAATGACTTTTAATCAACTGTGTTTCTGTGATTTTTAGTGGATGTATGAAGTCGGTTCCTCTCAAGTTCACACAGGCTTCTTATCAGATTAACCACAAGCGTAATTCATCACATTATCTATCAACACACACATGGATATATATATATATATATATTTACGTAAGTGAGGATAGCAAAATAAAGTAAACTCTGACATACCCAAAAATTCTGCATACATTGAAAAAAAAAATTATTCAGACACTTTGACCTGACCATGTTTTGCTCAAGTGTTTTTCTTTAATTGCTAATGCCACCTTTTTTACACCACAGACTTAACAAAATTAAGCTTCGTGATTGGTCAATATATTATTGATAGTTGTGTAAATATTGTCATACGAACAATTTTTGGTTGATTGTGATCCATTGCATACCTTTCAATCAAAGTTATCTGACATTATCAAGATGAAATGATGAGTTCTTGTCATATTTGTGACCCTGGACCACAAAATCAGTCTTAAGTAGCACAGGTATATTTGAAGAGATGCAAAAGCCTCTAAATCCATCTGACGCAATTCTTCAAAAAATGCATTTTTCTCAGGCTCCAATGTATAGGTTTCTATGTAAGTACTGGCACTTCTGATTGGACTGAGGGTGGGATTTTAGCGATTGGACCGAGATGGCTTTTAGAGGGTTTTGCATCTGAACTCTTCATTTGTAGCAATAGCCAAAAATACATTGTATGGTTCAAAATTATCGATTTTTCTTTTTAGCCAAAAATCATTAGGATATAAAGTAAAGATCATGTCTCATTAAGATATTTAGTTAATTTCCTACCGTAAATATATAAAAACTTAATTTTTGATTAGTGATATGCATTGCTAACTTAATTTGAACAACTTTAAATGTGATTTTCTCAATATTTTGATTTTTTGCACCCTCAGATTCCAGATTTTCAAATAGTTGTATCTTAGCCAAATATTGTCCTATCCTAACAAACCATGTATCAATGGGAAACTTATTTATTCAGCTTTCAGATGATGTTTAAAGTATACCCTTATGACTGGTTTTGTGGCCCAGGATCACATTTTATTACCATTTTCTAAACTATAGTGAATAAATAGTGATAATGTGAGAAATGTCTGAAGAAATTTGACTGTATGTTCAGTGAGGCTCGACTGTCTTAATGTTTCAGAGACAACCCTAAAACAACGTATAACATGGGAAAATGTTAAAATTCACAATTATCTTTTTTTCAATAAATTATGTTTTTTTTCTGCAGTCCATAATTGGCACCCACCCAGCTAACAAAAATGTTCTAAGGTGATTTTGCTAAGATTAGGTTATTTCTGAAGGTTCAAAATGTCTGTTTTTTAAAATGTTCTAAAAATGTCAACATGAAGTGAATATTTAATTGTATCATTTTGCAAACATTAGGGGGACATTACTTTTGCCTGCTCTCTGAACATTTGAAATGTAAAGTGTAAAAAAACGCTAGAGGAACGTTCAACTAAAGCGTTTCAGAGAAAAAAAAAAAAAAAAAAAACATTCCATGAATGATGTAGAGATAACCTCATGTTTTTGTGCTGAAGTTCTGAGAACATTCTATTTGTTCAAAACTTTGAGGGAACATTTCCAGAACGTTAACGAAGTTCTAAAAACGTTCCCTGTCAGCTGGGATGTCACTCTAACGAGGTTCTTCAACACAGCATATTATACATAACTTTAATATAAAGTAACCCGTATTCTTGTTCCACATCTGCTTTCCTCAACATAAAACTTGCAATTCGCCCTGCTTTATTATCTAAAGAATAGGCCTCAAAGCGACCAGGAGGAACATGCTTTAGTTGTATGATCCCAAACACATGTGAAGATGCTGGACATTTACCTGTGTTTGCGTTAGTCCCAGTTTCGCGGCCAGATCAGCGCGCTCGGGCAGCGCGAGGTACTGGGTCTGCTGGAAGCGCTGGTGCAGCGCCTGCAGCTGAACACTGGAGTAAATGGTTCGCGGTTTGCGGATCTTCTTCCCCTTGCCATTAAGGCGAATCTCACCATTCTCAATGACCGCTGGCTTTTCGTGGTCTTCAGGCATGCAGACAAAACAAAACGACAGCATTATGACACAGTAAACGCTTATGGCTTCAAACAAGCATGTTACTAACTCCGTGTGAGAAAAATCGTAAATTATGACGCACTAAAGAGCTGTAACTGTCTGTTTGATTTACAATATCCAAACAAGAGATTTATCAGGTGTTTTAAGGGGGAACATTAATGGGTCATCATTTTTAAGATCAGTAAACCATAATTAACGTCGCTTTAAAGTCAAGTTTACAGGCCTACCGAGCCTAAACTTGAACCTACGAGCAAATTCTGCAAAAGCCATAATTATAACAGCGTCATTGTTGGAAGAATTAAAATTACATTAATAACACTACTATCGAAAACAAATATTTGAATAGCTTCTTTGCTGTATTGCAAAACTGACATGGATTTCGACAGCGCTCGACCTTCGGTGCACGCAGGCTACAAAATATTATATGCAGCTATATAATTTAGAGCTTTATATATTTACATGCATAATTACATTACGTTAGATTTAGCCTATAAAGATTATGTGTGTATATAGCTCTAATGTCGATGAATTGCTACAGTGTTTACACTATAGCCTACAATGTTTATCTCGATATTAATGACATTATTGATGAGTGAGTTTACGTTTAGGAATTAAACGTTTTTAATGCTATTTCTAAATCAAGTTCGAGGCCTACCAGGAGAAACGAGGTTAACTAGCGTAAGCTTAAAAAATACAAATCCCCCAATAAGCTTAAGACAGAAAAATATTGTTTTGAATGAAAGCTGTTTAAATAAAAGGTCAGGACCTTGTAATACACAGACTTTTGTGTTTGGCATTTGCAACTGATTTACTCCGACTTCGCTGAAGCCCTTGGTCTTTAAAATTAATTAGACCATGTGTGTGTTTTTTTCTTTTGTTAAATCTGGAATTTATTTAAAATGCAGTGTGCATTAAATTAGCTACTGCTACAACGCAATAAATATGTATTAGGCATAAACCACGACAGACAGACAGATTAATCAAATATGGAACATGCATAAAGTTAACATTTTGTTTAAATTGCATAAATGCTTTAGCTAACTTGATTACACATACCGAATCTTTTAGGAAGACGCGGCGTCAAAATCTTACATTTTGGCATTTCATGAGGATACTCACTCGTTTCCTCAGCTCTCGTGTGCGCCAAATTACTGCTGTGGTTGTTTGGCTGGTAAGGCATGTAAGCACCCGGAGCAGAAGCGCTCACCGACCCGGGGTAGGCGTATCCCAGCGGCCGGCTGTAATGGGACGCGGTGGAAGGGTAGGGAGCATCGTGCTGGAGGTGTCCGCCTGAGTGCAATCCATGTACTGGGTAAATATTGTGTGCGAATCCGGATAAATGCTGTTGGTTGGTTGCAAGTCCGTGGCCGAACTCTAAAAATGCTGATTTGGAAGGATCTGAACTATTCAGCGTATCAGACATGAAACTCATAGACATCATTAACAGTCAAGTCCATAAAGCCCGATGATGGTCTGAGTGCTGCATTGAGCGTTCACTGTGCACGAAAAAGACCTCGAACCGGATCCATGCCAAAATAATCCGCGACAAAACAAGTAACCACGGATTTCTAAACGAAAATGTATTTGCAAAAGCCACTGCAGTGAATCTCATAAGTGAATACGGCTTTAGCTTTCTTAAATCATGACAAAATCGCGCAATATCTGAGTCACCTCGGGTTCGCGGTCCTGTGTGTTTCTTACTGACTCGCGCTCCGCGAGAGCGCGCGCTGATTGGTGTGTCACGCGACACCGCGGAGAGCTAAATGAAGTTGATGAGCATTTGCTATCGAACTATGCTGAGCCCTGATATCGATCATGTCACACAGTAATGATCTTCAAATTAAACACGGCCTTTACATAAATTATTTGGAACAAACCAGGCAAAGAGAGCTGCGAAATATTTACAGTAGCTAATTATTGGCAAAAATCTCTTAATGTGCTACAACTTTACAGTCAATGGCTTGTATATAGTGGGGTCTAGATGCTACTCTCTTTACGTCAAACAGTATTTTTAAATCATTATAGGACATTTTCACAATTATTAGAATTTACAAGGAGTCAAACTCAGTTTTTGACCATTTGTGACAATATGAGAGCATAATAGCACCGCAGAGCATGAAGTCACATTGTATGGGTTAGGCTAATTATTATACATGAGTATACATTATATTATATTATACTAAATTATAATAAATTAATTATTTAGTTTTTACAAATACATAGGCTATAGCCTACAACAAGCTACGACCATAAACCTAAAAAAACAAAACAAAGAAACATAAAAAGATCAATGCAAGTCAATATGTTTGTATAATGAGTGTATAATTAGGGGGCTTCAGCCATATTAAAATGTGATTAGCTATGTGATGTTTCTCCATGTTTATTGAAATCAGTTTAGCACACTGACTGTAGTTGACTGCAGTGATTGCTTCGAAAACTTTTTACAAATCGAGTGAATTGCGCCCGGTGTCACATTTGGCCGGAACGGAGTTCCTTCCATTCAGAAAACTAAAATGATGTGAAGTTTGTTTGTTAATCCATTCCATTCCTCCAGTCCAGTTTTTGTTTGTTCCAGTACACACATTCCTGGTGCTTTTAGAAAGTGGGCCCGCTAAAAAAGGATAAACTCCGAATTGTGCTTTCAAATATTTATATTTATTTATTTAGGTAATTAAAGTATTGGGTACATCGACTATTTACATTAAAATACGAATTGTATGCACGTACATATCGAATGAGATGGAAGTGTGTTTGCTTTTTAGAAAATAAAAGTTTAAAACATACGTAAGAATGTAGAATTTAGCCTTTATATTAAATTAAATTTTATATTATTTATATTATTTACATTTAACTTTAAAGTATGGGAAATAAATCAAAAAGAGAAAAAATCAAGTAAATTTCACATTTCAAACAGTAAATACAAAAGTTAGGAAAAGGTTGTTAAGCAGACAAAACAAACGACTTTAAAGGTATTATAATAAATAATATAAAACTAGATCGGGTTTTTATTCCTTTAGTTTCGAAATCATCAAATGAAAGAAGAGTTCACTTAATTGAAGAACCACAATACAGCAGCTGTTTGTCGCTCATCTGACCGTGAAATCACAAAATGTAACCATGGAAGAGCTGATATTTAGCTGCTATAAATGAACTGACAAACTGTTGTAAATATTAGGCCTACAAGTTTATTAGAAAAAAAGTGTTTAACTAAGAAGTGATCCCGTGACCTCTCGCGCCCAGCCTTCTAAAGCAGAAATCCTAAATTAACCCGTTTTTATGGGTCCATGTGTTATTTAAGAGCTATTAAAAGTTAAACATAGATATAGATGTAACAAACCGCATTGGTTTCTCTTTTATGCTATCAAACGTCAGCATGGAAATGTTTTGATCTTAATTAGATAACCCCGAGCAGAAAATAGCCTAAGTTAAACTATAATATAACTATATAACTATAATTATAACTATATATATAACTATAATTAGTATACAAAATGTATACGAAATCCACTTTCAGGATCAAACTATAATGCATATTGCAAGAGAATGGTAAAGTACAATTACTTTAAGATATGCCTATTTGTAAAGTGGGTAAGAACTATTTTTAAAATAATATAACGAATATTTTTAAGGAATACCCTCATTGGTTTTTTAAGCGCGATGCGCGTAATTTGTGATTTGGCGTTTTCTCGGAACAATCAGTAAAAGTGGGGCTGGTGTTTTCGGCGGTATAGGATGAAAGCGCTTTGTAATCCCGCTCATAATGTCAGTTTGACAAGCCTTTGAGCACACGACAGCAGACACACTGACAACACTGAAGAATCCATACGCACAATCTACCAGTATTATTTTAAGCTCTTTATGAGCCACATTTTATATGATATTATCAGTGGCATTATTACTTTCACATTTTTAATTCAGGCCTAGCGGAACACGGAAAGTGTAGACGGCGGCGTGAATTGCCTGGTGATAGTCGGCTTAACCAGTTATAAATGACAAATGAGGGTGAAATAATTACCATACATGACCACATGAGGTGCCGGTAGATGTTTTAGGTGTCTCTGTGTGTAAAAAATTAATTAAAAAACAGTAAAATCTCGTGCCCGGTATTGTTACCATGCTATCGGGTGTTGAATGACAGAGCTGCTGCTTCTTTTGTATAATTTGATATGCATCCAAACATCCACACAACAAAAAATAGAAATATCAAATATCATCAGGGTTGTTACACCTATGGACCCAAACACACACATAAACACACACACACCTGTATGTTTTTTTTTTTGTTTGTTTTTTTTTTAGAGTTGCACATTTTGTTTCCTCCTCTGAATTAAAACGTTTCCTATACCATTTTGAATTAAGAAAGAAAACAGATTTTCATTACCACAGATTACCACAACAAATTTTAGCACAAATGTGCACAATTTAGTGATAAGTAGCAGATTTACATATTTGAGAAATTGCTGAATGTACACTTGTGCAGTGAACAGTGTTAAGTTAACTGGTTTTATGCAAGTGAAAAATATGATTCAACATAACTGAATCAACCTAAATGCAATCATTTATACCAACAACACTATTTGTATGGGTTAAATGAACTCTTTAAGGTAAACTTTGCATCCAAAATCAGTCACAGTGATGGATCTGACACAAACGTAAGTGCATGCAATAGAAGCAGAGTAAGCAAAAAAAAGAGATCAAACGAGAAAAATCATTCTGTAATCTTTCCGCTTTGCTGTTGCTCTGTAAACCTGCCAGTTTTGACGTAATTACTGTATGGCTCAGCTCCTCACATCCTTCTAGAAAAACCTGCAATACATGTGATTTTTAATCACACCCTGAAAATCCCAGCCATCATAAGTAAGCGACTGCCACGATACTTCCCTGTTCATCTGTCTCAGAGTATGATCATTAAAGCAAGGCAACTTCCATATGTTGTTGAAGTGCTGGTGTGCCACTTGTTCATTTTGGTCGTGTTTCTCATTGCAGAAGCTTTTCATAGGCTTTTCCGGGGGCCTTAGGGGGACCACAGTGGGCTGAGACCCAAGCCATGGCCGCTCATGGTCTCCAAGCCCAATGGACCAAAACATACCCACAAATTATTGTCATGGCTAAACCACGTTCTCTCAAATTACAGTGAGGACTCAACATGACAATTTCACAGAGAAGAAAGTTTCAACAGCTCTGGTGCAAGTCAAATTCTTACAAACTACCGGTCAAATGTGTTTGAATGAAGTCTCTTATTCTCTGGCTGCATTTATTTGATAAAAATACTATTTTTTACTAAAATTATTACTGTTTTAATAGATTTTAAAATGTAATTTATTCCTGTGATGCAATGCTGCATCTTCAGAAGTCTTCAATGTCACATGATCCTTCAGAAACCATTGTAATATGCTGATTTGCTCCGCAAAAATACTTATTATCAACTCACTACCATTCAAAAGTTTGGAAATTAAAAACAAAAAAAAGAAAAAGAAATGAATACTTTTTTTTCAGCAACGATGCACTGAACAGACTGCTGAACAAAAATGCTGACATCACAGGAGTAAATGAATGTTAGACTGCATATATATATATATATATAAATAGAAATACAGTATTTCTGATTAAATAAATGCAGCCTCAGTGAGCATAAAAACATTCAAAACCTGAATTATTTACAACTTTTGAAAAGTAGTGTATATATTTATATCTATAAGGTAAATTGAATAAATTTGGTATGCATTAGACAACAAAAAATCTAACTTAATTCATTCGAGCAGTATGTTCGTTCATTCATCATTTAAAACACGAAAAACACATGCTATATGTGACCCTGGACCACAAAACAAGACGTAAGTGTCAATTTTTTGAAATCTCAGTCGATCTGAAAGCTGAATAAATAAATCTGAGAGTGCAAAAAAATCTAAATATTGAAAATCGCCTTTAAGGTTGTTCAAATTGAGTTCTTAGCAATGCATATTAAGTTTTGATATATATACAGTAGGAAATTTAAAACATTTCTTCATGGAACATGATCTTTACTTAATATCCTAATGATTTTTGGCATTAAAAAAAAATCTATAATTTTGACCCATGCAGTGTATTTTTGGCTATTGCTACAAATAGACTGGTTTTGTGGTCCAGGGTCACATATTTGGTTTTGATATTTATTTATCATATGCAATGGTGTTAGATTCATAGACACTGTGTATATGCAGAATTCTAAAGTAAGCAAGAGTGGTTTTGGTGAGCTGAGTGTATTTCACAAATAACATGCACAAGTACAATGCAACGAAGTGAACTTGAGAGCAAAGTTGTAGCCAGAGTAGATCCCTGTGAATACCTGTTGTTATAGTGTGGGGTGTGGGACTGAGTGGAGAGGGTGAGAAGGAAAGGTAGACGCTCTTTAAGGCTGTAATTATGCCTGTGTTACGGAGAAGAACAAAGCGGAGCCCTGGAGTCATAGTGCAGGGATGTGTCCTCACCGTGCCTTAATACACACGAGACTGAACGTTAATAACAATACACCAGAACGTGGCCCAGACTGGCTGGCGTCTGCTGCCCTGCACACTTACGTCTTTGTGAAAGTGAGTGTACGTGACGAGAAAAAAGATCCAACACCTTCCTAGGTAAGTGTGCAAGTGTGCGTGTGAATCTCGGACCGGGCTAAAGTCCTGTTAAGTCCATCATTGTCCAGTGATGTGGAGTGACAACATTCCTTTTTATTCAAATCAGTTGTGCGTTATCCCACTGGCTCCATCTGTATGCCGCTTTTCACATCGCCTTTTCGTATATGTGTTACGTCACTTCAACAGGAATCTTTCACTGGCTGTAGATTGCTCTAGGAATTTTGAATATTAAAAAAAAAACTTTTTTTTTTTTTTTTAAGTGTTCATATTTGTACATTTTTTTTCTTCAAAATTTCCAGTGGCTATCTACACTACCAGTTACAGTTTGGAATAAATGATTTTTAAAAATGTTTTTAGATCAGTCTCTAATGCCCACTAAGCCTTTATTTTTATTTGGTCAAAAAATACAGTAACATTGTGAAATATTGTTACAATTTAACTGTATTCTATTAAAATGTATTTTTAAATATATTTTAACTCCAGTCTTCAGTATCACATGATGCTTCAGAAATCATTCTAATATGCTAATTTGCTGCTCAAGAAACATTTATTTTTTTTTTTTATCAATGATCAGATTTTGCTTCTTAATATGTTTGTGGAAACCGTTATACACTACCATTCAATAGTCGGGGGTAAGATTTTATTTATTTATTTTTGTATATTACTACTTTTATTCAGCAAGGATCTATTAAACTGATCAAGTTATAGTTAAACATTAATAATGTTCAACAATAAAGCAGCACATCCATTTTAATTAGCATATTAGAATGATTTCTGAAGGATCATGTGACACTGAAGCTGAAAAATCAGCTTTTCTTCACAGGAATAAATTAGATTTTAAAATGTATTCAAATAGAATTAACAGTTAGAATAAACAGTTCCTTTAAGTTGTAATAATATTCCACAATATTACTGTATTTAACAAATAAATGCAGGCTTGGTGAGCATAAGAGACTCATTTCCAGAAGATTAAACAATCATAATTATTCCCAACTGTTGACAGGTAGTGTACGTGCTTGGGTCTTGCAAACAGCAATGTTTACAACAGGATTTGTCTTTTTCCACTCGTGTTTTGGCCAGGGGGGATTCTGGGTCAGAGGAAGAGGTAGGTGTGCTTTGTAAGATAAAGACTGTTAATCTGTGCCCCAGGCTACTGGAAGACCCGGGACTGTTTTCTGTGGTCCACCCACAGAAAAGTTCTAAAATCCACTGCACCTCGCAGATTCATCCTAAAGGTCATTGACGCCATGTGAGGACGTTCCTATGTTGGCAGGGTCCTTTGCATGGGGTTTGCATACATATATGCCCATTCACAACGAGATATCGAAGATTACTGATCTAGAAATCATGTTTTACAGTTTGCAAAACATGCAGTTTTAGCTGCCAGCACTCCCAGAGATAATTAGCTCGAATCATCAAAGAACTGTCTGCTGCCACTCCTCGTACAAGCATCACTCAGCACTGACGGGTACGCAAGAGACACAAAGTGACTAAAACGGATTAAATGGTTCAAAATGACAGTGAGACGATGACAGAGAAGAATCTGAAGTGTAATTATGAAACATGTCTAATACCTTCGTGAAATGAACAGAAGCTAATAAACGTGCAGAATGCACAAAATAACTGCAATTTGTAACTGTACTGTTGACAAGGTAAAGTCTGTCTAATCCAAATATGCTCATTATTGAATAACTGTGAATTTCAGTTTTTGTTGTCATTTTGCTTTTGCAGACCTTCTTATCAAATTCAAGACCTATGAGCAGTCAGATATGACACTGAAAAGTCCTTAGTCTGTCTGTAGGGAAGTTATTGTTACTTGCATACGTTTTTGAAATACATTCATGTAATTCATGTCAAACGTAATAAAACAGTGTTGTGCTGGTTCATATTTTATAAACCGTGAAGATTTTCTTTTAAGAAATGAATAATTTTATTCAACGATGACAGATTAAATTGTTTAAAAGTGATAGTTAAGACATTTAAGTTACTAAAAAGATTTCTATTTCAAGCAAATGCTGCTCTTTCGAACTTTCTTTTCATTAAAGAGTCCTGCAAAATAGTTTCCATGTGGTTTCCGCAAAATATTACGTGTTTTAAACAATGAAAATAATCAAGAACGTTTCTTGAGCAGCACATCATCATATGTGACCCTGAACTACAAAACCAACTAATTTAATAATTTATGACAAAAATCATTAGGATATTAAGTAAAGACCATGTTCCATGAAGATATTTAGTAAATTTCCTACCATAAATATATCAAAACTTAATTTCTGATTAGCAATATGCATTGCTAGGAACTTCATTTGGACAACTTTAGAGGTGATATTCTCAATATTTTGATTTTTTGCACCCTCAGATTTGAGATTTTCAAATAGCTGTATCTCAGCCAAATGCTGTCCTATCATAACAAACCATACATTAATGGAAAGCATTTTTACTCAGTGTCAATGAAATTGACCCTTATGACTAGTTTTGTGGTCCAGGGTCACATATTAGAATGATTTCTGAAGGATCATGTGACACTGAAGACTGGAGTAATGATGCTGTAAATTCAGCTTTGCATCACAGAAATTAATTACATTTCAATATATATTCAATTAGAAATCAGTTCCTCCAAATTGCAATAATATTTCACCATATTGCTGTATCAAATAAATGCAGACTTGCTAAGAATAATTATTCCAACATTTCACCTGTAAAGTCAAATAAATGATCTAATATGAAACAATAAACCTGAATACATTGTATTATTGCAATGAAATCTGTCTTAATAGTCATATCAAGCTCCTTAAATGCAATTTTTCATTTCATTCATTCTAGTGATGAAAAGCCAATGGACACCTGCAGAAGTAGGCAAAAGAGTAACACAAACAGAAGGAAATCTTTCCGGCATTGAGAACCCATTGAAAAGTAGCCTCTCTTGCTTTTTGTGAAAATTGCAAATGTGTGTGTGTCTGGTTTTTGGCTTGGGCTCTGAATTCATCACCAGAGTAATTGCTGCCAGACAGAAATGTGAGGGAAGGCGCTGGAATCTCTCTGCACGAATGACTTGACCAACTGTTAAATGACTGTCTATGTGTGTGACCGCAGTTTCCGAGTTTGATAACAAAAAAATAGAACCAGGTGTAATGTATAGTTTGCATTGGACTGCTAAGTGGTCAATTAGATAAATCGGACAGAATGTCACCGCAAAAGTTCATTAATATTGATCTATATTCCACATCTAGTCTATATATATATATATATATATATATAGTTTAAAAACAAAACAAAAGACAAATTTCATTTAATTACAAAGCAGCACAAACTGATGAGAAATAACGCAAAAGAAAATAAATGAAAAAGAAGCAGAATTAGATTGACAGCGAGACTGAATTTTATTTAACTCGCTAAACATTCACATCTGGGCGGCAGGAAAACTGAAGTGGAGCGAGTGCAGAAGCACCATTGAGCTGTTTTCTGACACTCAAGCGGAGCAAAAGACACATTCCAGAGGACGAGACAACACCGGGGAGGGGGGTTTGGGCTTTTTCCACTGTAAATGTCACCATGGACCACAAAAAAAGCAAAGTACTCAGAAATGAGCTCAGATCGGCTAAGAGCTGCGGTGGGGCGTTGCAGAGGCCGGGGGTGTCTAGGAGATGCGTCTGGGACGCTTTGGTGCGGCTGCTGAAGGAGATGGGCACAGTTCAGCTGAGGTCACCGAAAACAGGGCGCAGGAATGCTGTGGTACGTACTGAGGCGAGAGGTGGCCTTTTAGAGTTTACGGTTTACATTGAAACGCAACTCCACAGCACACTGTGAGAGGCTGCTAGCTATATACTGTATGTCATACGACCCAGATGAAAATATTCATTTATAATTCATTTTAACCATCATGACAACAAGCCGATATAAATAAGTTATATGTCAACGTTTCTTTCTCTTACAATTAAAGAGAAACTTCACCCATCACTGAAAATATGGAATATTTTACCTTCATCTTGTTCCAAATCTGTAGGACTGTTTATCTTTAATGGAACACTTATTTGAAAAAATGTCTGTGCTGTTTTTCATATAATTAACATCAGTGGGGTCCAATTTTTCCCACAGTTTTGAGCTTATATCTTACAGTTCAACTCAGAATTATAAGATATAAACTTAGTTCTGAGATAAAAACTATTTTGAGAAGTTTATAACAACAGAGAAAAACGTAATCACAACTTTTCATCTCATAGTTCAGATTTTTTCTTGCAATTTTAAGTTATAAGTTTTCTTCTCAGAATTGCGCAATAGAAAGTTATACATTTGCAATTGCAAATTAACATTTGCAGTTCAGAACTGCGAGAAAAAAAATCTGAATTGTGAGATTAAAAAGATGTTGGAATTACCTTTTTTAGTTTTTCGCTCTGTGAAAACAAGATTCCATGAAAACACTAATTGTGATTATGGAGACAGATTGATTAATAAAGATTTTCATGTGGTTTCTTGCACAATACTTTGTTATCACTTCAAAATGCTTTGCCATAGTGCATAATTTGAAAACGAATGCAATGTCACGTTTGCATCACATAACCAGCTCCATACGTATACGCTCCATATTGACATGGTAAACTTGCTTGGTAGCGCACCTGGTACAGCCTTACTATAAAAACTCACAATTCTGATGTTTTTCTCGCAATTCTAAGTTTATGTCTCAGAAGTTGGACTTTTCATCTGAGAATAGTGTAATAACAAGTTAAAAATTCCTTTTCATACAGACTATGATTATGGGGACAATTTTTCATTTTTCATGTGGTTCCTTGCACAGTACTATGTTATCACTTCAAAATGCTTTATCATAGTGCATGAACAAATACAATGTGACATTTGGACCACAACCAGCTCCATGTGCATGGCTTTTCTGACGTGCTCTGTAGTGCACTCGGTACAGCATTACTGTAAAAAAAAGTTAATTGCAACTTCTCATCGCACAATTCTGACATTTTTTCTTGCAATTCTAGTTTTGTCTCAAAATTTTCATCTCAGAATTGTCCAATAACAAGTTATAAATTTCTGTTCACACAGAGTATGATTATGGGGACAGATAATTGATTAATAAAAATTTTTCATGTGGTTTCTTGCAAGCTATTATGTTATCACTTCAAACTGCTTTACCTTACTGCATGATTTAAAAATTAATACAATGTGATGGCTTTTATGCGTGGCTTTTCTGACATAGTAAACTTGCTCTGTAGTGCACCTGGTACAGCATTACTGTAAAAAAGGTAATTGCAACTTTGCATCCAACAATTCTGATGTTTTTTTCTCACAGTTCTAAGTTTATATCTCATATTTGGACTTTTCATCTCAGAATTGCGCAACAAGTTATAAATTACTCTTCACACAGACTATGATTATGGGGACAGATAATTTATTAATAAAGATTTTTATGTGGTTCCTTGCACAATATTATGTTATCACTTCAAAATGCTTTATTGTAATGCATGATTTAAAAACGAATAAAATGTGACGTTAGCATCACATAACGAGCTCCATACATATGGCTTTTTTGACATAGTAAACTTGCTCAATAGTGTACCCGGTGCAGCATTACTGTAAAAAAGGTAATTGCAACTTTTCATCTCACAATTCTGACGTTTTTTTCCTCACAATTCTTTTCACCTCAGAATTTGTGCTAAAGCAAGTTAGAAATTTGCAGTTGTGGGTTAACATCTTGCAATGCAGAATTGTGAGAAAAAGTTAAAATTGTGAGATGAAAAATTTCGCAAATACCTTTTTACATTTTTTTCATTCTGTGAAAGTTAACTTCCATAAAAACAATATACTGACAATAAAACACCAATGACTTTTATTCCTTTTCACACAGACTATAATTATGGGGACAGATATTTGATTAATAAAGATTTTTCATGTGGTTCCCTTGCACAATGCTATGTTATCACTCAAAATGCTTTACCATAACCAGCTCCATATGTATGGCTTTTCTGACATAGTAAACTTGCTCGGTAGCGCACCCGGTACAGCACCACAGCAATACACCATTACACTCTAGTATGAGTTTTGTGAAATACGAGTATAATAAAAGATCTCAAAGACAGGCACATTCTTCCAAGGAGTCTGGGTTGAAAACGTCATATAGGTTTGGAACAAACATGAGGGTGAGTATGATGACAGAATTTTGGGGGGTGAACTACCCCTTTAAAAGGCTCTTTTTGAACCAGTGTGCTGTCCATTGCAGAAGGAAGGACACGAGGACAGCATACGGGAGGAGAAACGGTCCAGCCTACAGTTGAAGGCTAATCCCAAGGGAGTGGAGCAAAGCACATGCACATCCAATCAACAGACAATGCGACAAGGCCTGAGGTTTCTAGGTATAGACAGGGAATTTCTAAAGACCGGTTTACCAGGTCCAGGGATTATCCTTCTGGGGTTACCCAACCCCTCAGTAACGTGACCTCCTCTAGCCCGTGGTATTGTGGTCTACTCTGCCCAGAGCATTATGATTAACCATCTCGGCTTAGTCCATCTGTATGGCCAGCTTCAGCAAACCTGACATCTGTCTAAGCAAAACAAGAGCACTTCCTGCAAGGGAAACATGAGAAAGACATTCTCACTTATTTGAGTTTCAACAACGAACGCCTCTCTATGACGACTGATACTTTAGACATCCCAAAACCTAATCGACGAATATGATTTTTCCGTCCTTTCACTCCCACGAATCAAATATTAAGAAAGCACCTGCCCCAAGGTCAAATCCCTCTCTCCAGAGCTCCTCAATAGGAACAAACCACCAGGATCAAGTTCAGCTCCTGACAAGAAGTCCCCGGCTCTGTCAAGTGTTAAGTTCCATTGTGACCTACAATGGCACACAATGGCCCACGCATCACCCGGGCTGTCCCTGCTGCCTGATGAATAACACAGGAGCCCTGGATGTGGACAGGTTATCAGATCACAGATATGGGAGATATGGGAGCAAATATCTGTCCTAGTTCTGAAAAGAACAACATTTTTACTTTTTAAATTAATCAGAAATGATTACTAGAATGTTCCTCACACAGATGTTCCATTTTATATTTTACCTCTTAACCCATCTGTCCCCCATAACCTACAGAGGTCAAACGTTTACATACAACTTTAACCAAAATAAGAGGGATCCTACAAAATGCATGTTACTTTTAATTTCGTATTGACCTGATTAAGACATTTCACATTAAAGACATATAGTCCACAAGAGTAAATAATAGTTGAATTTAAAAAAATACCCTGTTCAAAAGCTGACTTATATTTAAAGTTTGATTCTTAATACTGTGTTGTTACCTTAATAATCCACAGCTGTTTTTTTATCTTGAGAAAAATCCTTCCAGTCCCACAAATGCTTTGGTTTTCCAGAATTTTTGTATATTTGAACCATTTCCAAAAATGACTATGCTTTTGAGATCCATTTTTTCACACTGAGGACAACTGAGGGACTCATATCCAACTATTACAGAAGGTTCACATGCTCACTGATGCTCCAGAAGGAAAAACTATGCACTAAGAGACAGGGGTAAAAACTTTTGAACAGAATGAAGATGTGTACATTTTTCTTATTTTGCCTAAATATCTAGTATCTGGTACTGCCCTTCAGAAGCTACAGAAGATACTTACATGTTTCCCAGAAGGCCAAATAGTTTTAATTTACCCCGATCTTCAAATTCAAAAAGTTTAATGCATTGTGTTTCCTTCTAAAGGATCAGTGAGTGTTTGAGCCTTTTGTAATAGTTGAGTCCTTCAGTTGTCCTTAGTGTGAAAAGATACACAAAAATGTTGAAAAAACAAATAATTTGTGTGACCTGGTGGATGTAAACTTTTGACCTCAATCAGTACCTAATGTAGATTAAAATGAGTTGACAGAATTTTAAATTAAAAATGAAAATTCAATATTAAAATGACCATCTTTAAATTAATAATAATAATAATAATAATAATAACATCAGGAAAGAAGAAAACTTACTACACTTACAATATTTTACAGCTGGGTGCCTACTTTGTAAATAAAAATATATGAGGTAATATGAGGTAAATGTTCTATATTTAAACCTGATAGGAGTTTATTAAGCCCATACAGGCTCTGGTGAGATTTATATATAATTTTAGACAATCATGCTTTAGGTAATCATGTTTTATGTCACAGTCATGATGTCAGCTTCATCATCCATTAAAGCAATTATATGGGATTTTTAGATTCCCAGTAGTATCTATAACCAGAATAATGACCAGACCTACTATGTTTAACACATGCGTGATATGCAAAATATGGTTATTTTCATATGTGATATTTCACATGATCTTGTATTCTCATGTCATTCTCAGAGCTGAATGCTAATTTTGTCAATATTTGTAATGAACAACATGACAGCATATATTTGGTTGAAACTGACTTGTGTTGACATTTAACGTGGTACAGGCGAGGGAAAACACCCACAAATGGAATAAGCAGGAAGTTGCACTTAATAAAAATGTAAAAACTGTTCAGATTATGCTATGCCATATAGCACATGAAGGCATTCTGTAAATCACAGAACAGCATGTGCAACATAATGCTAAATGCATAGCAAAACAAGGAAAACAGAACAATGAAAATAAACTGCAATTTTAAAGGTGTCTCCTGTGACCTCAGGCGACTTTGTGACGGAGTGTCATATTTGAAAGCTTGTTTGCCGGGCCCTGGGCGGAAGAAGAGGAGGAAGGAGAGAGGTGGTGCTATTCCCCTCCCTTTGCTCCTCTTTCTGTGTCTGCTAAGCGTCAGATTGTCTGCCATTTGAGGGACAACCACTGACTTCAAAGGATCTGCATTTTTGCTGCTGTCATATTTGAACATCATGAGACACGCTTCAGAAAACCTCTAAGACAGAAAAGAGACATCCGTCTTTTCCCACTTGTAAATATACACTCTTTAAAACTTCAAGCGCTAGCGCCTGACAGCGTATGTAGTTAGGTTCTAAAACCTAGCGAGGTGTCTATGTAGACAGCATTTTAAGCCTACATATAATGTACTGCACGCTTCGCAGTGAAGGTCAATAATTGATAGCAACAGTCCAAAAAATCCATTCAAGATGACTGAAGAAGTAAAACAAATGTACCCAATAATATTTTATAATATATTATAATACAAATACATATTTAGTCAAATGTAAATATATCTTTATTTTTTATATTCTTATTCTATAAATGTCCTTTTTTTTACATTTAAAAATAAAATTAAATTACCCAATATTATTCCATCTACGTATCTATCTTTTTTTAGAATTTGTAATTTGTGTACATTTAAAAAATATTAAATTATTCAGCTAACACACAAAACCATATTGACTGTATTATTATTTTTATTGTATTTAACATCTTAAAACTTTTTAAAAACTTGACAGTTTGTATCAAAATTAAGCATTTTACACAATAATATTTTATCATATATATTTTAATAAAAAATACATATTTAGTTATTTGTAAATAAATATTTTTTATTTCTATTTTTTAAATTTGAAAATAAACTAAATATTATTTAACCTACCTTTTTATGTTTTTTTTTTAGATTTTGTATTTTTTTTTTACATTTAAAAATATTAAATAATTAATATAATACACAAAATCATCAATAATATTGACAGTATTATTCTTTTTTAAAATTGTATTTTGTTTAAAAATTAAAAAAGCATTTTACCCAATATTTTATAATAATATATATATACAGTTTTAGTCAACTGTGTAAATATATATTCATTTATTTTTATATTAGTAATTTTTTTATTTAAAATGAACTAAATTGCCCAATATCTTCTTTTCTACCTATCTACTTATCCATCTACCTATCTTTTAGAATTAGTATTTTTTACATTAAAAAAATTAAATAATTAATCTAATATACAAAATGCATAATTAGAATTAATTTTAATGTATTTGATTTAAATATATATATATAAAAAATTATATATATATCTGTATTTATATATAACAATGTCACCCAGTATTTGTAAGTATTACATCCAATAATTCTGCTATTTGAGTCTGCTGTGTGTTTTATGTGGTTCCATTTTCATTCAGATGCTATCTTAGAGGACAGTTGCTTATTTAAAAAGCATCACAGCTCAGTAGGTTTTGGAACAGAGCCGCAGTGTTTTGTTTATTGCGAAGCTAGATGCGCACCAAAACTAGTAGTTTTGCACTGATTGATCTTTTATGATGTCTGTGCGACTGTGTTCACTGTGATCTCCATGTCTCCACTGTCACATTTTAATATGTCCACACAAAGAACTGACCTATTGTTCAAGTGAAAGACAGCGCCCTCTACAGTGGCTCAGGGTCACATGAAGATTGATGTGAATAGATCAGTGACCTTTGAAGAAGATCAAAGCCGCACAGGTTACATACGTCTGCCTGTTTAACTCTTTCATCTTCATGCAGCTCCTGGAGTCGCGACCCGAGCCTGTTTATCTAGGCAGCCCACTGCCGGAAGACCGAGAGATGCACCTGCATGCTTGCTTTAACAGAAATGAACAATAATCCAAATAATTGAGGTAGCATTTAACAGGTTTAGAACATAATCCACTTGTTGGATTCAGCTTTTTGGGATTTAGGGTTCCATGAAGAACCTTCAACTTTTCCATTCCACAAAAGGTTCTTTAGAGGATTAAAAAGGTCATACTAAGAAAAAACAGTTCTTTTAAAAACTGTTTGCTGAACGATTCTCTCGGAACCAAAATGGTTCTTTTCAGATAGCAATAAACCACAAATACATTAGAGTTCCTGCTGACTACATAACAGGAGCAACTTAAACGTGCGAAGATTTGGCCTCACGGGTGGGTAACAAAGAGCTATTGCATTCCAGCAGTGAGAGTGAGGTCAATTAAGCCATTTCCCCTCCAATTTATCTCCCTGCAGCACCTAGATCAATTGGACTGCAGCTGCAAGGGCCATGTGTGTCTGGGAAAATGAGAAGATTGAGGTAAACCTCGCCTGGCCCCTAGGAGAAAGACTGGCAAGATTGTCTTCATACCTGTTTCAGATGAATGGGGGTTTCAAGTCTGGCTTTCTTAAGGGTGTGTGTGTGTGTGTGTGCGTGTGTTAAGTTGGGATAAGGATGGGTGTGGGTCAATACAGTATAGGTTTGTCATATTTTGTCATAATCCAGAGCATTCTTTACATATTTGCTAGCCTTGTGTAATATTTATTATATAGACTGTTCTCCACCTTGTACAGAAATCATTAAATGAATTAAGATATTAAACTACGAAGCGTTTTTTGAAGTACACTACAACTTTATATAATATAAGTGTGTTAACACACTTTCAGTTTGAATCAGTTTCAGTAATTAAGTCATTTGTCTTTCTTAAAATGTCACAGAAATCTTTGAAGAATAAAGACCAACTCAACTACACTCTTAAATATAAAGGTTCTTTATTGGCATCAATGGTTTCATGAAGAACCTTGAACATCCATGGAACCTTTTTTAAATGCAGAAAAGGTTCTTTAGATTTTTAAAATGGTTCTTTTAAGAACTGTTCACTGAAAGGTTCTTTCGGGAACCAAAAATGGTTCTTCTATGGCATCACTGCAAAACGGTGGCGCTTTGGAGCTGTGTATGCAAAGAAACATGCATTTTAGAGTTTGCAGAAGGGATACGCTAAACAGTCATACAAACTATCTACTGACTAAAGACACTTTTTGTAAATTCAATCATTTATTCAGTGACTACAATAATGTTAAAGGGTTAGTTCACCCCAAAAATTTCTGTCATTATTACTCACCCTCATGTCATTCCAAACCCGTTCCTTTGTTCCAAGGATGACCTTTGTTCATCCTTGGAATACAAATTAAGATATTTCTGTTGAAATTCGAGAGCTTGCATAGAAAGCAACACAACTGACATGCTCAGGGCCCAGAAAGGTAGTAAGGACATCATTTCAATAGTCCATGTGACATCAGTAGTTCAACTGTACTGTTATGAAGCTGCAATGCTTTTTGTGCAGAAAGAAAACAAAAAAGCTTTATAAAATTAAGGTTGAACCACTGATGTCACATGGACCATTTTAACAATGTCCTTACTACCTCTCTGGGCCTTGAATGTGTCAGTTGCATTGCTATTTATGCAAGGTCAGAAAGCTCTCAGATTTCATCAAAAATATCTTCATTGTAGTTTCGAAGATTATCGAGCGTCTCACAGGTTTGGAACAACGTGAGGGTGAGCAATTATTGACAGAATTTTCATTTTGAGTGAATTATCCCTTTAAGTCATTCATTTTAATTAATTAATTGGCATATCATGTATTCAATTAAAATGTGTAATAATTAGAACCCTAAATGTAAAAATAATATTGAATTCAAATGAGAAATCAAATGCATGATACCTTTAGGCACTGACCTGAACTGACCATTAAATTATACAGCTTTACCCAGCTAACAGTTTTGATTACCAGTTGGTTAAGCTGCATCCGAAAACGCATGTCTAGTAGGTAGGCCTACTGCATTTGTTTTGAAACTTCACACCAAATGCAAAATTAATTATTTGCACGAGTAGATTACATATAAAGTCAATGCTAAGACGCAGAGGAAAATGAGAGCGCAAAATGCACGATATTCACCTCAATCGCATCTTCCATGCAAGTTTTCATGCAAGCCAATCATGTCACCGTTGTATCAGAAAATGAAAGAAAGAGTTATTATAGCCTAAAATTTTATATATAATTATCTGGAGCATAGAAAACAATTAAAATCAGCTGTTGGGGTAGTTGTATTTTATTAGCGTATATAGGTTATAGAAGTGCTGCTATCAACTTAAAAAATAATTGTTTGGCTTTTTCACAACAGGTACAAAGTTTTAAACATTGATATATTTCTTACACAAATGCATCAATTCGCTTCAGAGGCCTTTATTAACCCCCCTGAGCTGTGTGGAGTACTTTTTATGATGATGGAAGCACTTTATTGGACTTTTATTAGACTACTGAACTGTCATTCACTGCCATTATAAAGCTTGGAAAAGCCAGGACATTTTTTAATATGTGACCCTGGACCACAAAACCAGTCTTAAGTAGCACAGGCATATTTGTAGCAATAGCCAAAAATACACTAAATAATAGATTTTTCTTTTATGCCAAAATTCATTAGGATATTAATTAAAGATCATGTTCCATGAAGATTTCCTACAGTAAATATTTTAAAACTTTATTTCTGATTAGTAATATGCATGCTAAAAACTTCATTTGGACAGCTTTAAGGCAATTTTTCTCAATATTTAGATTTTTTTGCACCCTCAGATTGCAGATTTTCAAATAGTTGTATATTTTGCTATCCAAACAAACCATGAACGTTTGTGGTCCAGGGTCACATATTACTCTGACTGAATTCATCTGAAAGAAGAAACTTATATACACTTAGGAAAGTTTGAGGGTGAGTAAATCATGGGTTAATTTTCTTTTTTGGGCGAACTATCCCTTTAATATATCTGAAGGTATCATAAAACTTTCACATGTATCGTGACCCAGTTACCACTTAAACCATCCATAAACATAGTTAGGAATTTCATAAATATGAAGCGTAATTTTGCATTTTTAAACCAACTTGCAAATATAAAAGTAAAGCCAGGGTAGTGATTTCACATTTAAAATCTCACGTTTCTCTATATGCTGTGGTCTGTAGACATTCAGCCGCACTGTGACCAAAGCCACCTGGAGCATTTCCCCAAAGGCACTCTAGGCCTTCCACTCCAAACCCAATTAGCCAAATCACATTTCAAAAGTGCTTGAGTTTACCTGCCAATGGTCAAATCCTTCAGGTGTCAAAAAAAGGCTTAGACCTGGAGGAGAGAACCAGAGAGCAGAATGGAGTGGGATTAGGGTGAACAAAAGGGCCACAGATATCCTCCAACACCTGTGCGGGTACTGTGGCCACTGGAGTGTCTGCTAATGGGAAAAGCCTTTGGTCCAATTTGCAGGTGCTCAGAACCTAATCTCCCATCTCTTAGGATGGGCCGGGTATCTGTTTACCTCTGTACTAGTTTAGCAGACACGGTCTCACTTGATAGGAAGAAGACTTCCATCCACCCTTGCAGCGTAATCTAGGTGATCAATCATTTACATCAGTAATTAGGGCCTGGTGTCAAAACAGAAATGGAACATGAGCCTGGGGACTTGTGTGCAGCGGGGTTGACATCAGACTTGGCAAGTGTTATGGCCAATGTGGGTCTGCGTGGGTGAGATTGAGTGGGGGTGCACGTCTCAATGCCGAACTGTGGTCCAGAAGCCTGAGGTTAAGACATTCCACACAACCTGATCCATGTTTAAGAATACTATTTGTTCCGAGTCTTCCTATAGGCAATCGGGACAAAAAACTAGAAGAATAGATCTATTAGCACTGCAAGATGAAAAAGCAGTAACTCTTAGGCATGACTCCAGAATGACTAAGGAGCCAGTGGCTTCTATGAGGTTTTCACAGAAATCCCATAGAATAACCAATTTTGGTTCCTAAAAGACCTTTCTTTTCACAGTTCTTAAAAGGACCATTCTATCTTAGGTTTTTCAAAATTTAAAGAACCTTTCATGCAGTGGAAATTTTAAAGGTTCATCACGGAAACATAACACTAAAGAACCTTACAATACAAAACATTTACAGAATTGCCCCAAAAATAAAGTTGGACCAATTCTCACTATTAACTTGTTTATTAGTATGCATATTACTGTTTATTAGTACTTATAACACACATATTAATGCCTTATTCTGTGTTACCATATTTTAGATCCCTTAATCCTACTGTATACCTAAACCTAACAACTACCTTACTAACTATTAATGAACATCAAATTGAGTTAATTGAGGTAAAAGTCATAGTTAATAGTAAACATTTCCCCTTGAAACTAAAGTGTGACCAAATAAATTTTTTCTTCCTGATTTGTAGTTGTGAGCTCAGTAATGGCTTTGAGTGATTCATTGACTGAGTCTGATTCAACTTGACGTAAGCGCTGTTTCATGAATTGTTTTGACTTACTCCTTTAAAAATAATTATTTGTTCATGAATCAAACATCACTCAGTGCTCGTTGTCATGTGGAGGAAGCACTGGCAATTATCGCCAAATTTTCTTGTTAGTTTTGCATTACTGTGGCAAACGTCTGTGTTTTGTTCAATTGCATTTAACACTGTTTTAAAGCAATTTACAATTAGGTTTGGAAATCGAGAACCATTTTTTATCCTTAGTCTGGAGTCCTTTTGCTTGAGAAATATTAACTGATGGTAACTGGTTATAAAATATACAGCTGAAGTCAAAAGTTTACATACACCTTGCAGAATCAGCAAAATGTGATTTTACCAAAATGAGAGGAATCATACAAAAAGCATGTTATTTTTGATGCAGTAATGACCCGAATAAGATATTTCACATAAAAGACATTTACATATAGTCCGCAAGAGAAAATAATAGTAGAATTTATAAAAATTAGTTTACATACACTTGATTCTTAATACTGTGCTGTTACCTGAATGATACACAGCTGTGTGTTGCTTGTTCAGTGATAGTTGTTCATGAGTTCCTTGTTTGTCCTGAACAGTTAAACTGCCTGCTGTTCTTCAGAAAAAATCCTTCAGGTCACACAAATTCTTTGGTTTTTCAGCATTTTTGTGTATTTGAACCCTTTCCAACAATGACTGTATGATTTTAAGATCCATCTTTTTACACTGAGGACAACTGAGGGACTTATCTGCAACTATTACAGAAGGTTCAAGTGCTCCCTGATGCTTCAGAATGAAACATAATGCATTAAGAGCCAGAACAGAATGGAGATGTGTGCATTTTTCGTATTTTGTCTAAATATGATATTTTTTTCATTTTTGTACTGCCCTTCAAAAGATGCTTAAATGTTTCCCAGAAGATGCAATAAGTTACATTTACCCTGATCTTTAAATTCAAAAAAGTTTTTCAAATTTGAAAAAAAAAAAAAGCTTTTGACCAGGGTCTTTTTTTATAAATTCAACCATTATTTTCTCATGTGGACTATATGTAAATGTCTTTTTTGTGAAGTATCTTATTCAGACAAGTACTAAATAAAAAATAACATGCATTTTGCATGATCCCTCTTATTTTGGTAAAATAATTACCATTTTGCATATTCTGCAACTGTCTATTCAACTGTATATGTATTTTATTAATGTCTGAAGCCCTGTTGGGTCTTTTTTTACAATAAGTGAGTGACGAGTGACAATAATAGATTTATAGAACTAAATAAAAAAATTCAAGACATTAAAAAGTTTCTGAGCATTTGAAAAAAAAAAAGGAATTATACAATAAATGAGACCTACACAGGCCCAAAAATAAAATTAAGGGAAATAAAGGAAATAAAAAGTTTTATCCATCTTTTGAGATGCGGGTGTTTTGCCACCTGAAAATGGAGGCAAATCTCAATGCAAGCCCACAGTTAACTGCAAACGCAACAAAATAATGTGTGCAAATTTCCAAGTATTGTGGCAAATTTGTGCGCCGAATAAAATCTAACATCAATATACTGAGTATTCAGAGAAAAAAAAGGGTAACATTAAATACTGAGCAAGCAATATGAAGCCACGCAGATCTAAAAATAAACCACATAAAATTAAAAGTTTAAAAAAAGCCTTCAAACTGTTCTGAAGCTGGAAGGCCAGCTGATTGAAGTTTATTACCCGTGGGAACGAACTAAAAGTCTGTTCTTACAATAATAACTCCACAACCTGAGGAACTGTAGGTGTTTCACTTTAACCTTTCACGCTAAATACCAGTCCCATAGCCCAAGGGAGAGCAAGCATTTAAAAGTCTGTCTCAGAATGTTTCTCAGCCAAACTAAGGCCACGCTTTGAAGAGGTGGGCCTGAGCCATCAACTGGTCCAGTAATGAATTAGCCCATTGGAGGAGGCTGCACATGGGTGGGGCAGCAGATCAAAGCATGTTTCTCTTATTGCCTGCACCTCAGGTGAAGTTGAGGCATGCAGCCAGTTGAGCTGATACACTGTCCCACACATCACCAGGAATGCAGAGAACTTCGTATCGCTCTAGAGTTGGGTTTCACGGTGAATGCTGTAGATATGATTACATGCACGCACTGAGATCAGTCATTATGAAAAATGACTGCGGTCAAAATACACATTGAGCTACTGTAATAAAGAAAGGATTCTTTAATCCAGAGAGGATCGGCTTGGTGATTCTTTGGTATTAAAAGGTCTAAGAGTTATTAATGATACAACGCTTATAGTATTAAAGTATCATCTTACAACTATAAGCTAGTATCTGAATGCTGGGTAATGGTTGGTTTTAAATGTGATTGCATTAGAAATCCTACCACAAAAAGCATGCAAATACAACAAGCTGCCACAATGACAGTGGTCACAGGTAGCTAGTTGCAATAAAATGAAGGATTTATTTTCTGAATTGTGACATACATTAGAGTGTAACGGATTATCAAAAAAGGAAAAGAAACTATGACAGGAACTTAGTTCCGTTTGTTGGTTAAGATATACATTGCACATGACACATAACATGCATTAAGTGAATTTTCAAATATTCATATTTTTAACAGCTTAAAACAGAATTGTAAAATTACAAAAATTGTACAGTTACATTGTTTATATATTGTTGTTATCTGTCAAAAAATAGAGGCTTGGGAAACCAAGCATTTAATGCATTTAAAAGTGTCTTTTTGGGGTTGTTGTTTGACATATTAACACATTTGTGACATTTGTATACCTCATCTGAAAGTTAAATTAATAAACTAATCAAAAATATGACATCTGGGCGCAAAAAAAAACGAAATACTTCTTTACAGATTACTTTTTTCAAGTAACTAGTAAAGTAATGCATTTCTTTTACATTTACAATGATATGTGTGAGTTACGTTTTTTAAATAAGCGATGCATGTTACTTAGTTTTTTTCTATTTATTCACTCACACCTTTATTGTCCCCATATTGAGAGAATCTGGGAGCGAGGTGCAGAGACAGAGACACTTTTTCTAGCCTGAGGGTTATTAATCACATTTAGTGTGAACAGGCTTTTACAGTTGCCAAAAATATAACGTTTGGGGTTGGGGTTTGGGCCCAGGTGACAAAAAGTAACGCACAACATAATGCATTACTTTGTATAAAAAAGTAACTTTCCGCAACACTGCTTAAAAATAAACCCTGAGCTTCATAAACCGCAAATGTATCTAGTGTTGTACTGATTAATTCTAGTATAAACATTTAAAATGTGCTATATAGAAATAAATACGGTAACACTTTATTTTACGGTCTCTTAACTAGTTGCTTATTAGCTTGCATATTACTGGAATATTAGCCATTTATTAGTACTAATTAAGCACATATTAATGCCTTATTCCACATTCCTAAACTACCTTACAAAATAACTACTAGCACGCTGTAAAAAATGACTTTAACAGTAAAAAAACTGTAAAAAGCCTGTTAAATGGTTAACGGTAAAAGCCTGTAAAATTTACAGTGAGTAACCATAAATTGACATTCCCAGAATTCCCTGCGTTAAATTTTTTTTAAAATTATTATTATTATTTTTTTTGAAATAACTCTTTCTTCTTAGTTTTTTCTTAGTAGGTTTGTACATTAGGGTCGTATGCTACATCTAATGTTGTTAAATGAATGTTTATTGCATTATTTTACTTTTCATGTATGTTACCATTATGGTGTTCAGTGTTTGTGTAAATGATACTGTGCACCTTCTATATATGTTATTATTTAAAAGCTGCTTGTGATGGGCTTTAGTTCATCATGTGACTTTCTCATCACCACCTGGTTTTGGTGGTTATCAGTGTATTACAAAGGTATAAAACAGATTTCAGTACTTCAATAGGTTGGTACATTACAATTATATCAGTTATGAAATTACAGTATTTACTTTAAATTTAACTGAAAAACATAAACTGTAAAACGTTGCTACCGTATTTTTTAACAATAAAATTCTGGCAACCACAGCTGCCGGTTTACTACCGTAAATTTTACAGACTTTTTATTTTACAGTGAAGCAAATTAGGAATTTATTGAGGGAAAAGTCGTAGTTAACAGTGAATAAGTGTTTCCTATTCTAAAGTGTTACCATAAATACTTTCTAACGATTAATATAATCTAGGGTCCTACTGAAATCATGAAACTTACAACATTTAACAGCAATTTATTAAAAGTTGAACAAAAATAACATTTTTAAAGCCCTTTGAAACGTTTACATTTTTTTCTCAGATTGAGATTTATTTTTACCAAATTCTGTTTTCCATTTTTTTTATATATATATATTTCTTTTCAGTTTCTTTAGGTTAAACCAAACTTTTATTTCAACGGGTTGCTGTGAAGACCTTTAAGTTTCTGTTTGCATAAGATATGACAATAGTTTTTCTCAAATGAAACAGTAAAATGCTACTGAAGTGACTCTTAGAGCAGTTCTAGAGATTGTTTATGTGTTCATGTATTCACATATTGAGGCGGAAGAGGCTGAAAACACCACGAGCACCACGCATGCTTTAATATGTGTAGGAAACTAAACCTTGTATCTGTGCCATTAATTCACACAGAAGATGCAGGATTTATTTTTAAATAGTAGTTTTTCGGCTTAATATTTACATTGATGTAAGTGTACTGACCTACTTTTGATTTATCAAAAAGTAAACAGTAAATTCTGTTAATATTATTGGACTTTGTGATTCGGTCTAATTATCAGGGCCCTAATAATCTTACGAAATCATTCCTGTCTTCATCACGGGTACATTGAAGCAGCTGCTAATAGCTTTTGGTCATAAACATGGCCTAAAAACTACTAAACTTTTAAACTCCAAATATCCAAAAACTGACGTTTCCAATTGAAATTTTTTCTACCCTTATGCAATGTAAGAAAAAATACAAATGACCTCCAGATCATCCCCTTTGGACTGGGCAAAACCTTTTTAGTGCCACCTTGGCCATATGAAAGGGACTTGAACTGAGGAATTACGCCAAGATTCAGTTGACTGTATAATTTGCTTAGCCAAATCAAAATCTGAGGAAAATAATTTGGTGTGCTTCGCCATTGGCTGTCAATCATCATCTTTCAGCGGGGAAAGATAAAGCTCTCATTCGGAATAATAGCTCCTCAAACGTGCACTGGGATATAATCCCAGTTAACAAAGAAGCACTTTGAGAAAATCCACTAAATAGCGCAAAGGCTCTCCTGAGAACATCCACTGTACGAAACAAACAGCAGAACACATACAGAAGAGCCACTGAGACCTCATCTCGCTCAGCTGGATTACTTTCCTGTGGGAACAAGTCGTCAAAGATTCATATTTGCCAGTCTCAATAGTTGCGCTGTATTTACTGTGCAACCACCGAGTGTTAATGCCATAATCGCACGGCTCTGCTGTTAGTCAGACAAAGTGGGCTGTCCCTTGTAGAGGCTGGCGATACAGGCGATGTAAACTGGGATATGTTTACATCATTCCAACACCTGTTTTTCCCACAAGTTCTTGTGAATGGTCTCTCTGTGATGCTGACTGGGGATACTTGTGAGACAAATGATCTTGGGTTGTGGGACCTGTTGTTATCTGTTCCTCTTGAGTCAACACAATTATTTGTGGTAGATCAAGAAATCATTATCGCACACAATAGCGCGCTTAATTCATAAACATAACCTCATGGGTTTTAGCACGGGGCCAGCACATATCCCGTAACAGAAACGTTGGAGAGTTCGTCTTATAAATCTGACGCTTTATATTCAAAAGAATGGAAGCTGTCTTTCATTATCAGCAATAACTAAATCCTGTACGTTTGAAGATGTGAGGAATGTGGCTAGCCTTTGTGGCTTTTGATTAGCTTTAATGATCTACCAAGAGAGAAGATCTGTTGAGATCACAAAAGGATGTGGTAGAGACAATAAGAGAGAGTGAGCCACAAACCACAAACAAGACTAATGAGATAATACGTTTGCTAGCTAACAAGGTACCCGAGTACACTTCACACTGAAGAGAAAAAGTGTGAAGAAAATCCCCAGAGTGTCATTTAAAAAAAACGATGGAAAACCACAAACTGCCAAATCAGAAAGCAAGACACTCTGGGCTGAGAAAAACTCAGGTTTATTGGAAAAACTCCAAAATTTTTGCAACTCCAAAAATGTACTTGTACACAAAAAATCACTGCATTATCCAGCTAAATTGAACACTAGTGGCAGTAAAACCCTATTAATTTTTGCTCCTTCTGACAAATTATGATTATGGGACAGATTTTGGATTAATAATACTATGTTATGAGTTTAAAAAATAAACAACAACAACAACAACAACAACACACTTTTACCATAGTGCATTATTTGAAAAATAAATGTTGATGTTTGCTCACATAACTAACTCTACATATACACTACCAGTCAAGTTTTTGAACAGTAAGGTTTTTAATGTTTTTAGTCTCTTCTGCTCACCAAGCCTGCATTTATATGGTCCAAAGTACAGCAAAAACAGTACAATTTAGAAATATTTGTACTATTTGAAATAACTGTTTTCTATTTTAATATTTTAAAATGTAATCTATTCCTGTGATATCAAAGCTGAATTTTTAGCATCATTACTCCAGTCATGTTCCTTAATATTCTGATTTGCTGCTCAAAAAACATTTATTATTATTATTATTATTATTATGTGGAAAATAGCGGAATAGGATTTTTTCAGGTTTCTTTGCTGAATAGAAAGTTCATTTACAAAACAGAAATATTTTGTAACATTATAAAAGTCTTAAAAAACGTAAAAAATATTTTGACTGGTAGTGTATAGCTTTTCTAAAGTAAACTTGCTTGGTAGCGCACCTGGTACAGCATTGTATTTGCGATGCAGCACACAAAAAAGAGCTAAAAGACTTTAAAAGAGCAAAAAACTACAATTAATTATATAAAATTAATTAAAAGAGCTCAACGATTTGTTGAAGCACATATCTTACATTTGATATTGTTAACATAATTGGTCAGGTTTAATGTAGGTGCTATGTTATTTTAAATATGACTGCGTATAAACCTTTTATCGTCATTCAATAGAGATTTCAACATATTGCTGGCATATTCATGTTCATCTGCTTTAGATAAAACCTAGTCCTGCTAACTAGATATTTCGCTTGTGTGACAAAACATAATATCACTTTCATAAATGTCGCCACAGGCAAACTTTTCCAATGAGCATGGGTTGGAAAAACTAAACTAGTCTTTACAAAAATTGATATACAGCCTTGAAGGTATATTGTGGGTTCAATGCAATTCAATGTTGGGTAGCAAAAAATAATTTCAGCTCATGCCTCCTTTTGTTTAAAAAAGTGAGTGAAGCACTTACATTGAAAGTGAATGGGGACCTTTTTATAAAAGAACTTACATTAATTCTTCTACGCATTATTTGAGCTGTAAAAGTTGTTCTGGCCTTTTTAATGGTCTTTTTAGTTTTTTCTGTAAAACTGGATATAACATCTCACACAGAAATTGCTAGTATAGGCAATTTTTGTCAGTAAAATCATGTACACAAGCATACTGTTTATCTCTTGTGGCCATAATAACTTTATCTTAACATAATAACTCTTATTGGTCCCATTTTCTTTCTTTTAAAGGTGAAAAATACCAACTTTTACCTGCCACTTTGCTTCGATCGAACATTTCTGATTTCCTAAAAACCGTGCGCCTTCAAACACAAAGATACAGTACATTGCCAACCCAGACGCCCAGTGAAGGGGTTGACAGGTGTGTTCTGCCTGTGATAATTATTCCAATCAAACCCAACACCTGTTTGCTTCTCTCCTCTCCCACATGTAGGCTGTTAGCCCCTTGACATATGTCACCTCTCAATCTCATGAGGGCTAATTCAGCGGTTAGCACAAAGAAATAAACACAGATGCTTCTGGCAGACGAAAAAGACGACCTGCAACGGCTGGGACTGCGAATGTAACGTTTTCCTATCAGGTGAGCTGGTTTATTTCATGATGTAAACTTCAATTTGATTCTACTTTTTGAGATAAGACAGCAAGAGACATGGATCGAAATCTCTGTATTGGCAAATAAACAATAGTATGTGTGTGGTATCAGGGTCTTAGCTCCTTTTCCTAACGTTGCCTGTGTTTACCATCAAGATATGCTGTGATGTGACCAGAGGGTTTGTCTTTTTCCTCCTTCTGAGTCAGGCTACAGTGAGATCGCTTGATAAGCTTTCGGCCTCCCCTTTGACGGCGACTGCTTTTGGTCACGTTAACATGGCCCCATTACTCATTATCGGCTCCCAGGGGTTGAACTTGAAAAACAACAGAGGGTAACTTAAAATCTGCTGGAGAAATCCTTCTATGTGTATAATTCTCAAGGAAGATGGAAAAAAAATTATCTGATTGACTTGCTGTTGCAGTTCCTTTGACTGGCTGGGTATAAAAAGGAAGGTTATTTTAATGCTTTAAAATCTTGAAATTGGTAGAGAGAGAGAGAAAAAAAGAGGTAAATGATGCAGAACGGTTCTGTTTCACCCCACATTGCAGGTGATTATGACCTCTCGAAATTCAATTCTACAGCGATTGTACCTCCCAAATGAGCAAGTCCCTGCAGAAATAAGCATAATAAAGTACTCTGGAATGAAAAGTATTCCGCAAACATATTGTTTTTGCACATTCGTGCATTTTAACAATTCAAGGTCCCTTGTGATCTGTGCCAGAGAAAGTTCATAAATTGTACTAGAGCATAATAGGAAGAACAATGTTTTTGAACCTTGAACATTGTATAGCCCATGGCAATTTAGGTTGAGGAATTCAGCTTTGAGGTTTTGTCAGAAATGATGGACTCTGCTGGTCTGAGCTGCCAAGAGTCGGATGGAGCTTGTTCTGAGATTGTGAACCTTTCTATCATCCACGTAAGCATACGTATTTCAAAGACATCCATCACATACAGAAAAAAACCTTCAAGGAACGGCAAGTTGTTGATCAGAAATGCTGATCCTAGAGGAAAGGAAATGCCTGAGAGTCTGGAACTGAAGAAATGTTGATAAGACGTTGTATTTAGCCTGTATACTACACTTGAGTGATGTTTCCCAGTTTACTTGTGATTTACTATTTAAAAGTAAACTTTTATTTCACTTAATTGCTTTTTTGGGATTTCAAAAATATATAGTCCACAAGAGAAAAATAATAGTTGAATTTCTAAAAATGTCCCTGTTCAAAAGTTTACATTTGCTTGATTCTTAGTACTGTGTTGTTACCTGAATGTTTGGGTGTGTGTTTTTTTTTTAATTAGTGATAGTTGGGTGAAAACTTTTGAACAGAATGGAGATGTGTACATTATTCTTATTTTGCCTAAATATCTTTTTTTTTAATCATTTAGTACTGCCTTTAGGAGCTACAGAAGGTACTTACATGTTTCCTAGAAGACAAAATAAGTTAACCCTCCAGCTTTTAAAGCATTGTGTTTCCTTATGAAGCATAAGTAAGTGTTTGAACCTTCTGTAATAGCTGCATACGAGTCCCTCAGTTGTCCTCAGTGTAAAAAGATGGATCTCAAAATCATACAGTCATTGTTGGAAAGGGTTCAAACACACAAAAATGCTGAAAACCAAAGAATTTGTGGGACCTAAAGGATTTTTTCTGAAGAACAGGAGGCAGTTTAACTGTTCAGGACAAACAAGGGACTCATAACTATCACTAAACAAAAAAATCATTCAGGTAACAACACGGTATTAAAAATCAAGTGTATGTAATTCTTTTGAACAGGGATATTTTTATAAATTCAACTATTATTTTCTCTTGTGGACTATATGTAAACATCTTTTATGTGAAATAAATTATTCAGGTCAGTACTAAATAAAAAATAGCATGCGTTTTGTATGATCCCTCTTATTTTGGTAAAATAATTGACATTTTGCAGATTCTGCAAGGTGTATGTAAACTTTTAAGCTCAACTGTCTGTTCATCAGCATGGGATTTTTAGTTGTTTTACGCTGGACTGCACTTGAGTCAAGTGAATCAGCCATTTCTAGTGAAGGTGAATTACTAATAATTATTTAAAAACACTATTTATAAGTTTAAATGCTGTGTTATTGCCATTAATGAAAATAATGAGAATACGGTCTGTTCATAAGGATGAATAATAATAGTAGAGGCCATTGCATTTTATGCTGAATTTAGATTTCATTGACTGTGAAAGTAAAATTTGCATGAATGTAATTTAATCCATTTGTTAGCATACACTGTAAAAATTTGGTTTTTGTAAGTTGTAAATAAAAAAAAAGATTACTGTAGTATGTTTTACAAGTAAATACTATTTCGGTCATAAAATGTTCAGGTTTAATTCATTGTGTTAATTGTAATTATTTAAAGGATTAGTTCACTTTCAGAACAAAAATATACAGATAATGTACTCCCTTGTCATCCAAGATGTTCATGTCTTTCTTTCTTCCGTCGTGAAGAAATTATGTTTTTTGAGGAAAACATTTCAGGACTTCTCTCCATATAGTGGATATGAATAGTGTCCCAAAGTTTGAACTTCCAAAATGCAGTTTAAATCCAGCTTCACAGGGCTCTAAATGATCCCAGCCGAGGAAGAAGGGTCTTATCTAATGAAACGATCTATTATTTTCAAAACAAATTGACAATTTATATACATTTTAACTTCAAATGTCAATACAGTTAGGGTATGTTGAAAAACTCCCATCCCGTTTTCTTCCCCAACTTCAAAATCGCCTTACATCGCTGCAGAAATGCCAACCCAGTGTTTACAAACTGAATATACAAAGAAAATAAAATGCCTTTTACAAAAAAAGAAGTTAAAGACGAAAACGAGATGGAAGTTTTTCAACATACCCTAACTGTATTGACTTGGATCACACAGACTACGCATACGCAACGCAGTGACGAGACAAAACGAGCATTTGAGGTTAAAAAAGTATATAAATTGTAAATTTGTTTTGAAAATAATCTTTTTTTGCTAGATAAGACCCTTCTTCATTGGCTGGGATCGTTCAGAGCCCTTTGAAGCTGCATTTAAACTGCATTTTGGAAGTTCAAACTCGGGGGCACCATAGAAGTCCATTATATGGAGAGAAATCCTAAAATATTTTCCTCAAAAAACATTTGGGGAACGACTGAAGAAAGAAAGACATGAACATCTTAAGTACATTATCTGTAAATATTTGTTCTGAAAGTGAACTAATCTTTTAAGAAATTACCTAGCAATTTAATAGCAGTTTCGACACGAATTCCCCAAAATCATACTCATACAAAGTAGAGTAACAAGTACTTCACACCTCTCATTATAATACACAGACTTCATTAAAATGTTCTATTAAACAAAAGCCTGAAAAACAAGATACGAAACTGCTTCACTTGAAATCAGAACACTGAGATATGCATACTGTACACAGAAGCCTGCAGGGGCACTTGAAAACAATAGCTCGGCTTTCTTCAGCTATCCTCAGGTAAGGCTTTAGTCCACCTACTACAGGTAAAGCACATAAAGCTGAATAGGTCTGATCTGCCTCTTCAACTAAATATCCGATACAAAGCACGAGGCTTTAGGGATTACAGAAAAATCTCCATCGGCCCTCGGAGCTGTGGTCAGGAAGGGTGGGGCCGGCGCGGCCTGCAACCGAAGTGGATAAACTCACTAAAATCTCAGTATCGTAACCCTCCATCATTTTGCATCCGTGACGTTTATACGCTGGGCTTGCCATGCTCCAGTAACACCAGGGACGGTGGTAGGCCCGAGTGACACATATCTCGCCGATCTTTGTACTGCGCATTCAAATATTTGACGGAAACCTGGCCTGGACTTCAGTCGGTGGCTTGGCCTGGGGCAACGGGCCGCACAGTGGCCTTCTCATTGTCATGCATCAATGAGTGCGAGGGCCCATGGGGTCACACGGCTCGGAGGTTCATCCTCTATTGTTTTTTGAGCTTGTGAGATTTGAAAACCTGACTTTTTCTCCTTTCCACTCCCTCCCCCGTTCGGCCATCTTGTTACCTTCCAGCATTGAGGGGCTGGAATGTTTATTGAGCCTCGTCAACAATGACAACAACAACAAAACCAGGACTTGCCCACCTGTGTACCCGCCCCTTCTCAAACAATGCTGCCTCCGAATCACCAATCTAGGCCTGCCAGTCATTCTAACCCAACCCTAGGACCCCTGCGGACTCGGGAATGCCTGAAGAGCCGCCTGATTTTAGTGTTTTTGCCACTCCTTGAGTTCTCAGGGAGATTAGCTATAAAACTGGAGGGGTGCTAGTCTCCTATCAAACACTCCAGCTGTTTCTTACGTAAATATGAGGGGTGAGCCTAATTTAAACACTCATTAGTGACATCCACTTTAAATAAATAACACCGGTGTAATCAAGCTATGTTTTTACATAATGAACAATTGACAAGCGTTGATGAGATTTTGTTTATATATATATATATATATAAACCCTTAAACTGTCACCCATCTATGTTTACTTCATCATATTACAAAATCATATTACAAAATCATATTACCATGGAAAATGTACATCAACTTTATATTCCAAAATGTGTTTGTTCATGAATTTTAAAAATTTAAGTTTGAAGTGCATTTTCATGTCTATGTTTAAAAATGAGAGTGACAGTTAAAAGGTTAAACTCCAACATGTTATGTATTATTATATTATTATATTATAATATGTTGCGTTATACAATACTGGTCAAAAGTTTGGAATAATTTAGATTAATTTTATTTTTTAATTAATTAATTAAACTTTTTTTTTTTTTTGGAAAGAAGTCTCATTTGTGACCCTGGACCACAAAACTAGTCATAAGGGTCAAGCTTTCTACTGATGTAAGGTCTGTTAGGATAGGACAACATTTATTGTGAAATATTACTCCAATTTACAATGTCGTCTATATATTAAAAAGTTTGGGATCAGTAAGATTTTTAATGTCTTTTTAAAGAAGCCTTTTCTGCTCATCAAGGCTGATTTTTTAAATACAAAATCTGAAAAAAAAAACCCTGTAAAATTGTGAAATATTATTGCAATTTAAAATAGTGGTTTTCTATTTTAATATACTTTAAATAGAATTTATTCCTGTGGAAGCTGAATTTTCAGGATCATTACTCCTGTCAATTTTTTTTTTTTTGGAACCTGTGATACTTTTTTCATGATTTTTTGATGAATAAAACAAATAAAAAGTACAGCATTTATTTAAAATAGAAATCTTTTGGAACAATATACATTATCATTCAAAGTTTGCTGTCTTTTCTTTCTTTCTTTTCAGGATGTGTTAAATTGATAAAAAGTGATAGTAAAGAAAAGGTTTTATATTTTAAATAAATGCTGTTCTTTTAAATTTTTTTATTCATCAATGTATACTGAAAAATTATCACAGGTTCCACAACAAAATTAAGCAGCACTGTTTCCAATATTGACAATAAATCAGTATATTAGAATAATTTCTGAAGGATCATGTGACACTGAAGACTGGAGTAATGGCTGGCTGATGAAAATTGAGTTCGCATCACAGAAATAAATTATATTGTAAAGTATATAAAAATAGAAAACTGTTATTTTAAATTGCAATAATATTTCATAATATCTCTCTTTTTATCTGTATTTTTGATTAAATAAATGGAACTTTGATGAACACAAGAAACTTCTTTAAAAAAATATAAGAAAACTTGCTGATCCCAAACTTTTAAATGACAGTGAATATATATATATATATATATATATATAAATGAAATGTTAATTGAAATATTAATATATATATATATATATATTTTTTTTTTTTTACATATTTTCAATTAATATTTCATATTTTTTTGTGCAAACTGTGATACACTACTATTTAAATTTTAGTAGTGTATCACCATTTGATTTTTCAGATTAAAAATAATAATAATAATACTTTTATTCAGCAAGGGTGCATTAAATAGATGAAATGTGACTTTAATGTTAATTAGTGTTACAAAAGATTTCTGTTTAAATGAATGCCATTCTCACAAAAAATAGAACAAAAATACCACAAAAATAATAAGTAGCAAAAACCAATATAAATCATTAATATTTGATATTAATTATGTCCAAGCTGTCATTCATAAAATCACCGTGCTGGAAAAATAACATCATGATCATTAATGAGGCTCTCTAGACTGAGAATTGGTCCATTACTAACTGGGCACTTGAGAATGAACTTTAAAATTCTAATTTTGGTAGTTGTTTTTTTTTTTTTTTGTCTGAACTATTTTTGATCATGAGGGTTGGAGGAAAGTGAGAAAGCAGGCACAGAAGTGCAGAGTGGATTGGTGGGAAAGCATCTTGGATCCGTGTCTGTACTGTAGGTACATGTGCACGCCACATTTCAAGCATCGCCCTCCAGTAAAATCAAACTGTGTTACAGAGGAAATAACAAAACAACAGCAACAACAAAAGAAAACAACAAAAATGACTCTGTAGACCGAGCACCACATAAACAAACAGGAAATTAGATCCCACTCCGCAGTCGAAAAGGAAGAAACCTGTTTCCCTTAAACGCATTGAATGCAGCGAATGAATGAGATAACTTGACTACATTTCACAGTGCAGAGATAGGGACCACATGGTTTGGGGCACACAGGGTGTCTGGGCTTTATCACTCTGACTGACAGCTGGGTGGGGGCACAGCCTCTGGCAGTTTAATAGCAGACCCTTAGCCCACCCACCTGACCCTGCCCAAAACCACCATCTTGAAACACCTATATTATGCTCTCAGGAAAAGGGTTAATGAGGGAAAAAGGTTCCGGAATCAGGAGCTATTTTTGGATTTAGGGTTTGAGGCGGTCAGTGAGCGAGCATGAGTGAGATATTGTTTGGAATATTGAAGTGTGTGCACAAAAGTGTGTTATTTTAGTATGATGAGATGAATATTTTCAATTTGATTGAAAATATTTTACTGGTTTTGTCATTTTTATTTATTTGAATAAAAATGTTTTTTCATTAGTGCTGTCAAATGATTCATTGCAATTAATTGCATCGAAAATAACAGTTTTTGTTTACCAATTATATGTGTACTGTGTATATTTATTAAGTATATATAAATACACACACATGCATGTATATATATTTAAGATATTTGCTATGTTTACATACTAAAAATATTTATATTTAATTTCAATTATATGAATATATATATATATATATATACATAAAATATATAAATAATATATAAAATATATAATATATAAATATATATATAAACATGTAAATATGTTTTAATTATTTATTAATTATTATTATTGCTGTTGTCAGTATCTTATCTCAGTGTTATTTTAGTATGATGAGATATTTAGTTTTTATTAATATTTTTAATTTTATTTTGTTTTTATAATTAGTTTTTTTATTGTACTTTGAAACTTTGAAATTGGTTTTGTCATTTTTATGTATTTGAATATTTTTTTTATTAGTGCTGTCAAACGATATATAAATATAAATATGTATATACACATGCATGTATATTTAAGAGAAATTTGATATGTTTATATATTACAAATATTTATATATAATACAAATATACATATATACATGTAAATATAAACAAAATTAAATATTATCTAATTATTTATTAATCAATATTTTTGCTGTTCAAAATGTCTGTCAGTATTTCATATCAGTGTTATTTTAGTAAGATGATTATTATTTTTTATTATTTTAAATAAAATGTTATTTTTATTTTTTATTAGTTTTAGTAATTTTATTGCTTTTGTCATCTTTGCCATGTTTAAGGTTTTAAAATTGTATTTCAAGAAATAAGAATAAAGAATTTTTATATGTAATAAGAAATAAGTATTTTATGGTAATTTTATTAATGCATATATATTAATATTTTATATGAAAATAAATGTAATAATTATTAATAAAATTTATGTTTACAAAATTAATATCAATAAAATAATAATTATTTGAAGTTTTACATTTTAATATTTTTGTTATTGTTATTATTTTAAATATAATTGTATTATTTATTAATTTTTATTAATTCTGTTCAAAATCTCATGTCAGTGTTATTTTAGTATGATGATATATTATTTAGTATTTTTAATTTTGAAAAAAGAAATCTTTTCGTTTTTTAGTTAGTTTTAGTAATTTTATTGCTTTTGTCATCTTTAAGCATTTTTAAATGTTTTATTCATTTTTATTTCAGTTTTAGTTTAGTTGAAGTTTAACTAAATGAAAATGTGGAATGTTGTCTAGCTGAATTTGTTTTTAAGTTTTTAAATTGTATTTCAAGAAATAAGAAAAGTATTTTTTATAGTTTTTATAGTAATTTTCTTAATGCGTACATATTAATATTCAATATGAAAATAAATGCATTAAATATGAATAAAAATAATGTTTACAAAATTAACATAAATAAAATTATTCTTATTTTAAATACTTTTATTATTCTAAATATAAATGTATTATTTAATAATTATTATTATTGCTGTTCAAAATCTCTGTCATCTCATGTGTTATTTTACCATGATGAGATATTTCAATTTTAGTTTATTTTAGTACAGTAGGTTTAACTAAATACACATAAATGCATTAAATATGAATAAAACAATTGTTTACAAAATTAATATAAATAAAATAACAATATTAGTTTTTTAATGTTAATGTTTTAAATTATATATTTATATATTCAAATTTCATTTTATTTATTATTATTTTATTATTTATTATTGCTGAAATTTCTGTCAGTATCTCATGTCAGTGTTATTTTAGTATGAGATATTTCGTTTTTATTATTATTTTGAATAAAATGCTATTTTTAGTGAAAGTTTTAGTAATTTTATTGTTTTTGTCATTTGCATTTATTTATAAATGTTTTTAATTTATTTTTAGTTTATTTTAGCACAGTAAGTGTGAGTAAATGAAAATGAACTAGCCGAAAAAAAAAAAAAAAAAAAAAACGTTTAAGGTTTTTAAATTGTATTTCAAGAAATAAGAAAAGTATATTTATGGATATTTTATTAATGCATACATATTAATATTTGATATTAAAATAAATGCATTAAATAGGAACACAACTAATGTTTACAAATAATAATAATTATTACTTTAAATTATATTATTTTAAATTTTATTATATAAATTATATTTACATTATTAATATTTTAAATCATATATTATTTAAAATATTATTTAATTACATATTAATTGTTATTTTTGCTGTTGATGATGAGATTTTATTGTTTTGAATAAAATGTTATATTTTGTTATTTTTATTTTAGTTTTAGTTTTAGCAATTTCATAGTTTTTGTTATTTGTATTAATTTTTAAATGTTTTTAAAAATTTATTTTCATTTCATTTTTAGTTTATTTTAGTACAGTAAGTTTAATCAAATGAAAATAAGGAATGTTGACTGCCTAAATATGGTTTATTTTAAGAAATAAGAAAAGTATTTTTTTAATCACTGTCATCATTTTATTAATGCATACTTAATAATATTAAAATAAACATTTTATTTATCTTAATAAGTTTTAGTAATTCTTTTGTTGCCTTTATTTATTACTTAAATGTGTTTTTATTCATTTTTATTTCAGTTTTAGTTTAACAAATTTACGGTAAGTTTAACATAATAAAATCATTGTATTAATGCATACAATTTTATATTAAAACAAATGCATTGAATATTAAACAATAATTATTATTTGAAATATTAATATTTGAAATAATATAGAATTATTATTTGAAATATTATTTTGTTATTTATTTAATAATTATTATTATTATTTTAAATAGTTATTTTAAAATCCCAAAACGTGGCCACTATTATAAGCAGACTGGAGCTTAATGTGTAGTACTATTCATAAAAATACTGATTACTCACCATGCCTTTATGCCTTTGTGCAACACTAAAGTGCAATTCCCATGAGCCAGTGAATTAATAGCAGTAATTAATTACTAAGCAATTCGGCAATTATGTAAGTTCAGCGTTCAGTGATCCACAGTTCACTGCACATAGATGGGAATTTCCATAACACTCAGTAGGATCCAAGAGCATGAAACTACATTGAAAACCTTGTATAAAATCTAATAGAACCTGAAAAAAAGCATACAAATTGAGTTGCACTGTTTCTAGGTCACCAATCAAATGTAAGCAAATTTGTGACACTGACTGTGTTGACATTTTCAAATCATGATGGATAAAAGGATCATCAGGCTTTCCCATGTTACCTTAAATGATGCATTCAAGGTACACGCAGTTCTTGCTAAACGCACTTGCAGCTCTCGCAGGTGCACTTTTTGTATATCACGAAGTCTGTGAAATAAGCCAGCCCCATTTATTTTGCATGCGTGATGGTGACCATTACAAAACGTAGGCCGAAGTAACTTGGCAATGATAAATATCATGTCTGGAACGGCTGCTTTCCAGATGAAAACAGCTAATGAGGAAGTAAGGTGGAAAATCAGTCAAATCAGGTGGGTTCAAGGCGGGTGGGCTGGAGGTGTCCACCCATCACCAGCGTGATACAAACCAGAGCACCTCAGAGCTTGGAGTTTAAGTCATATTCTCTCTCATGCAAACACTCAGAATAAATGTTCATTCACAGGTGGACTCAAACAAACAAGGTATATGCGACGTTATGTTTTCACGTGTGAGTCAAAAAGTGAACGGAAAGCAACGACGTCTGGCCAGCTGGAGGAAAGCCAGAATTTCGAAAGAAAGTCTGGCTGTAAAGTCAAGTGCACATTACGCTACAAACCTGTGATTACATTGCGTAAAATAAAGGCCATTAAGCTGTTAAAACGGAAGATAACATCAGCTGCGCAAGTTCAAACCACTAAACCAAGTGTAAACTTTCTTCTTCGTGTCTAGGTCATAAGATCTCAAATTTAGTGCTAAAACATCTGTAAAGTCCTTTCATGCTGATTTCTGTGGAAAATATCTTAAATAATAATCAAATTACTCAAGACATTTAATAAACAACCACAAAAGTTACAGGGGATTCCATGTGGACACTTTGTGTTTGATCAACCACAGCCAACATTAAGGCCCTATGAAATTTTAACATTTTATTTTTTTTCCAAATGTAGTTTTTTCCTTTTTCATTTTTCTGGACTCTTTTTTAATGGTTAAATACAATCTTATTAATCAAAAAACATGTCTTCAAATTCATGAAACTTATATCATTTAACATCAATTTATTAAAAATGATGTGTTTAAATATTGTATTTTATTGTTACCAAATTCTGAATTATTTAATTATAATTAATTATAATGAATGAATTATAATTCTGAACCAAATCTAATTATTTGAATGCATAACAACTTTTATTTATTCTTACAATAGCCTTGTGAATTTTTATTCACTCAGAAATTCTGTGTTGCGTATTATTTATATTAACAGAAGGCATAAAAAATGTATCTTTTAATTAAAGAAAATTAATATATATATATATATATATATATATATATATAGGCAAGCAAAGGTGTTTTTCTATTAAAATTAAAACATGAAAAAAATATTGTGTAATTATTTCTTTAAAAAAGAAAGTTTTATTAATTTTTCAACAGTAGTAATAGAAGTATTATGCACATTATTTTTTTCTGAAAAATATATTTCTGTCATCTTTAAGTTAAACCAAACTTTTATTTTGACGGGTTGCTGTGAATATCTGTAACTGACGCTGGTTGTGGCTAGATAGACAATAAAGTTTACTCAAATGGAAAGGTCAAATGCGAATGAAGTGACTGTCAGAGCAGTTCTGGAGATGATGTTCATGTATTTATGTCCTCATTTATTGAGACCCCAGATGCTGAAATCACCGCCAGCATCACGTATGCGTCAGTATGTACAGTAAAACCACACATCTGCGCCATTCTTAAACACAGAGACACGCGGAGCATCCAGGACTCATATTTAAAGTCTTTTTGCGGCTTAATATTAACACATACTAGTTCATTAAAAATGCTTTTCTTGCTTAGATTTTTTGTCTTGTTTCCAGCTAAAATATCTATTGTCTTATTTTCAGAAAAAATAAGTCAAAAAGTGAGTTTTTGCTTAAAACAAGCAAAATAATCTGTTAATGGGGTAAGCAAAATAATTTTATTTCAAGATGAAAACTAGATTTGTTTTGTTTACCCCATTGCCAGATTATTTTGCTTAATTTTGACTTCTTTTTTCTGAAAACAAGACTAGTCTAGACTTCCTTGCTTTAAGAATTTTAGATATTTTGGCTGGAAACAAGACCAAACAATCAAAGTAAGAAAAGTATTTTTTCAGTGTAACTATGACCGCAAACAGGTCTGAATCAAACCAATTACTTAGTCTGTCCAAAACCAGGCTCTAATCAAACCAATTACTTTACTTGTCCGAAACAGACGTTTCCAATCCTCTGATGCTTTCCAGCGCTAAAGCGGTCATAACTGGTTTATTTGTATGTTCCGCTTCATAGCCGTTGTAGAAATAACAAGGCTTTCTCATTTACATAGAAGAGCGAGATGCATGAATAAGCAAATGAATAAGCAAAAGGTTAAATGAAAAGCAAATGAGTCAATGACATGTAAAGAAAAGAAAGAGAAGAAAAGCACACACATGCCAAGTTCTTGGAAATGTATTTATGCTTGTTTCATGTGGTATCAAAACTCATCATGACTACAATATATTGACAGTTTCAGACAATTTTTCAAATTAGCAATGAACCAAGTTTTGTTACAATACTGTTGAGGTCAAAAGTTTACATCCTCCTTTCAGAATCTTCAAAAAGTTAATTATTTTAGCTAAAATAAGAGGGATTATACAAAATGCATGTTTGTTTAGTGCTTATCTGAACAAGACATTTCACATAAAAGATGTTTTTCTTGTTGTCTTAAAACTTTGTTGTTACCTGAATGATCCATAACTGTGTTTTTTTGTTTAGTGATCATGAGTTAGTTGTTCATGAATCCCTTGTTTGTCCTGTTCTTCAGAAAAGTCTCTCAGGTCCCACAAATTCTTTGGTTTTCTAGCGTTTCTGTGTATTTGAACCCTATCCAACAATGGCTGTATGATTCTGAGATCCGTATTTTCTCAAAAACTATGCATTAAGAATTTGAAGATCAGGGTAAATTGAACTTATTTTGTCTTCTGGGAAGCATGTAACTATATTCTGCAGCCCCTGAAGGGCAGTACTAAATGAAAAAGCATGATATTTAGGCAAAATAAGAAAAATCTCCATTTGGTTAAAAAGTTTTCACCCCCTGGCTCAATGCATTGTTTTTCCTTCTGGAGCATCAATGAGCATTTGAACCTTCTGTAATAGTTGCATATGAGTCCCTCAGTTGTCCTCAGTGTGAAAAGATGGATCTCAAAATCATACAGCCATTGTTGGAAAGGATTCAAATACACAAAAATGCTGAAAAAACAAAAAATTAGTGGGACCTGAAGGATTTTTCTGAAGAACAGCATGCAAACTGTACAACTTTTCAGGCTTACAAGGGACTCATGAACAACTATCACTAAAAAAAAAACAAAAAAAAAAAACAAACACAGCTGTGGATCATTCAGGTAACAGCACAATATTAAGAATCAAGCGTATGTAAACTTTTAAACGTAGTCATTTTTATAAATTCAACTATTATTTTCTTGTGCAGACTATATGTAAACATCTTTTATGTGAAATATCTTATTCAGGTCAGCATGAAATAAACTGAATTTTTGACTTTTGACTTCAACTGATATCAAGATTTTTAGATGATCTAGAATTTCTTTTTTACAACTTGACAATATTCAAAGTATTCCCTAGTGAAAGTGAATGGGACGCAGAGAAGGTGATCGAAAAGACATGTCTAGATGGGAACATATGGCAGCAATTGAGGAGAGAAAGCGCTGTCTGACCAGCTGCAATTAGCACACTGCCTCATGTTGGCCTTTCTTTTAATAGCTTGGATTGCCCTGTTTAGACTAAAAATAAATGGGCCAATTTAGGGCTGTGGGGACTGTCATTTTAGGAGCATGAACTCTGACCTTGGCCAAAGCTGAATGTCCAGATGGAACGTAGCGTTCATAGCATAAAACCACATCCCTTCAAAATCCAGAAGAAATGGCTTCCACACTTTCTGCACGCATCACTGCAAAAGACCTCACAATCTGTTCGCTACTAGAAAATGAAGGTTTTCAAAAATTGTGTTTTCACAGCGACGCCATAGAAGTACCAACTCTGGTTCCCAGAAGAACCTTTCATTAAACAGTTTTGACACAAATTTCAACGATTCAACACGATTCTGATTCACAAGATTGCGATTCGATTCAATCTGATTCACTATTAATTATGTTGGATATTTATATCTAGTACAGTACATGCCAAATTTTCTCAAGCGAAAAAGGAAAAACTAATGCTGTAAAATATACATGAGAGTCAGTTGGTGCTACATTACTAATACTGAACATTAAAATGTACTAAAATTACAATTATATTTCTACTCCAGTTTTTTTTTTATATATATAAATATATACATGGTGGCTGTCATAAAAACAACATACTCAGACTCAAACATAAATTAAACACTGAAAAACAGTAAACAATGAGTAATGAATATGTTTTATGGTGCACATATTTAGCAAAATTCTCCTCTCTAGAGTTCATTTTTCTACCTGACTAATGAGTTCATTGTCACTGAATGTTTTTTGGAGGTAAATGTGGCATTAAGTGACACTGTTTACAAACTTATTTTCACATCTTTCCACAGCTGAAACACCGACTGAGTGAATACATGAGACAGGATACGGATTTCAGTAAGTTGCACTGTTTATTTTTGCTCCAAACTGATCGCGCAGAGAAAATCATTTGATTCAGATCGGGACCTCAAATTGCGTATCATAAATTATTTCATTTAGAACGGGACCTTGGAGCATGTATCGTGAAACATTTGATTTGGATTGGAACGGGTTTGTGAATCATTTCGTGAATTTAATGATTCAAATCAAATGATTCACAATCCTCGCTCCGAGTCCTGATTTATAAAGATGTGCTTCTTCAAAGTGTGAATCATGAATCATTTGATTTAGATTTGAACTTTAGAGTGGGTTCACAAATCTTTTGCTTTAGATCGGAACTTTGGAGTGTGGATCGTGAATCATTTGATTCAGATCAGGACTCTGGTGTGGGTTCATGAATCATTTGTTTCAGATCAGGATTTCGGAGCGATTTTGCAAATCTTTTTTTTTTTTTTTTTTTTTTTTTTAAACAGTAGCAAATATCGAACCATCAAGGCAGTACAGTTCTAAAAACAAAACCAAGAAAAAAGAAAGAGTAAAGTATGAAAAAAGTATGAAAGTAGAAAGTATGAACAAATACAAAATATCTTACAAAATAGCACAAATACCAGAAGGCCAGACCCTGCAGGTGAATAGGGTAAAAAAAACTGCTAATCGTTATCACCTTACTTACCCAGTTGTTTGATTCCAGTAGTTAGATTTTTTTGTATTACAAGTTTTTTTTTTGAAATGTTATGTAGGGTTAAATATGAAAATGAGGCATTATATGCAAATATGCACTAATTTGCATACATTTCTAGTACAAAAATCTAAACACTGGATGAAGTCTTGAAGTCTTGAAATTCTTGTTTATTTTTTTTTTTTTTTTACACATTAGAGTCAGATGTTTTTACAGAGGGAATTTTGGGTATCTCATTTTGTCACTCAATACTTAGAACACACAGAAAACAATACATTTTTACAATTAAATATGAACAAATCCCTCTGCAATAACCTTCAGGATATAGACAGGAATAAAAATGTAAAGTTTGATGTGTGTAAGTGCTACCGAAGTTGAGATATATGGCTCAGTGTAGGAGAAAAAAACTAATTTTGAGAAAACGGCCTTTAAAAATATGTATTGTAATTGAAATCTATTGACACAAATAGATAAATTGCTATAAAAGAAACACTTAACAGTGTCTTTTGGATGTTTCCACTAGTCTGAAAAAATACTTAAAATTGAAAAAAAAAAAAAAAAAAAACTGTTATTGCCTGCAGTGTATCCCCTTAAGAAAATGAAGCATGGTTTTATTATAGTACAAGTGTAGTATACTTTGTGATACTTTAGTACTAATACTTTGTATGTGCTTCACTTTATTTTTGATTTTTTTAGTATATTAGTATTAGCATATTTTAGTATATTAGTATATTTTTATTTATCTATTTCTCTTTGTTTTATTTGAAATAAAAGACATTGTTTGACAAGTGAGATCTCTGAGTCCTTGAAAATCAAAAAAGTAGTGGAAGTTCATTTTACAGTACCTGTGCGAACCCTGCCCACATTAAACAGTGCCAAAACGGCATTTATTGTTTGAATATTGCAACAAAATGGACAGAATTTCAAATATGAGACTTTGTTTGAAATCAAAAGTAACAAAGCACAAAGCTTATTGCAATTTCAGGATGCGAGGTGCGCTAAAAACAGACTAGACTAATCGATTCTTGGGACTGTTTCCTAAAAGTCTAGAAATCTATATTTTTTACCCAGCCCTAATAAAAACCCTTTTATGGAATGAAAAGGTTCCATGGATGTTAAAAGTTCTGGAACAATAAACGCCAATAAAGAACCTGTATTTTTAAGAGTGCACCAAGCTACACATAACTAAACAAAAAATACAATGACTCTTTGTAGGTATGTTTGTTTTTCCATAGCAATTATGCTGGATTTCTCAAACTAGCATAGACGTAATACTCTAAAGCCAGTTCCAGATCACTATCTAGGGCTTGATGGGGTGTGAAGAGGAAACCCGCTGCGCTTGGGACTCCGATAGCCAATCCCTAAATCACCTTCCATGTCCGCCCTGAAACTTTCTTCTGCTAAATTACCCTCTTGTTTAAATGGAATTTGCAGCCAGATTCGGGCTGAATTCGTTCCAGAGCGGCGGGCCTGACCGGTAGTCCGGCACAGATGTTCAAATAAGCCCAAGAACAACAAGGAGAACCCTTCACACCTGGCAAGTCTCAACGCAAAACTTGGCACCCCAGAACCTGTAGGCTTGTCCTGTCTCAACCTTTCACCCCTGGTGATGTCAGCGCATCCTTCGGCCAATCGGAGCGCTCCGGCCTGCCCTTGACTTTGCCGGCCCAGACACAAAGACAAATGAATCTATCAGATTAAATGTTTTTTAATGGCGTCCGTGAAAGTCCGTGAGGACCCTGCTAGAAGCCATATGTGGATTTGCTCTGATAATCATTCAAAATGAGCTCTAATTTGTAATCCGCTCTGCCTCACAGGGGCCCATGCACAATCTGTGTTGTTTGTTTCTCCAGATGCACTGTACGTAATGACAGCAGAGCTTTGTAGTCTTAGACAAAGTCCAACTCTTAGCGCTCCTGCCTACGGCCAAGTCGTTTATTCCATCTGAAGCGGAGGAATACGTTTGAAAATGTCAAGGAAAGGCAAACTGGAACTAAGACTCAATAAGTCATGGTTCTATTCCTTCCAGAAAGAAATGGAGACCACCTGAGGATTACTGTGTCCAAATCATGTCACACTTAATTAAACTGGACTGATAATGGAGAGCGCATGAAAAGACCGTGAAATATTGCATCTCCTGCGACACAATGGCCATAACTAATTGTTCTGCTTCACGAAAGCTACAGCCAAGTTTTTCTGAATCATACTGGAGAATATCAATGCAGTCTGCACCTATGAAGTGGTTAACGCTATTAGACCAGTCAAAAACTCATGCGAGTAGCAGATTTTGTTAAGGCAACCTCTGTTTAGCAACTGCTTGTGCTTAGGATATGAATCATATAACTTGTTGAGGTGCGGTGTTATTTTTCTAAATGATCAGATTTGTGACTTCTTATATATATGTTGTAAAATAAAGCCTTATTATATGTTTATGTTAATGTAATGAAGAAACTCTTATGCTCACCAATGTTTCCATTGAATACAAAAATACAGTGAAAAATGATGGCAATTTAAAATGTAACTTTATATAATTTGTAATAATGCATTAAACATAATTTATTCCTGTGATGCAAAACAGAATGTTCAGCATAATTACAATGTTGAAAGCAGTCGTGCTGCTTAGTATTTTTTGTTGGAATTGTACTTTTTTTGATGAATAGAAAGTTCAAAAGAACAGCATCTATTTGAAATGTACATAATGTGCATCCAAGTTAAAATGTTTTGTAACATTATCATTTTTTTTACCGTCACTTTTGATGACTTTAATAAATGCATCTGAATAAAATTATGAATTCATATTTTTTTATGTAAATATGTTAGTTAGTTTTAACTAGTTATAGCTCATTTTGTATTAGTTTAATATATTGAAACTTGTGTATCATCATTTTATTTAATAAAACTGCTTCCATCCTTTCATGAGTCATCATGTTTTAGAAGTACACTACCAGTCAAAAGTTTTTGAACAGTAAGATTTTAAAAGAAATTTTTTTTAAAGAAGTCTCTTCTGCTTACCAAACCTGCATTTATTTGATTTAAAATACAGCAAAAAGAGTGCACTTTTGAAATATTTTGACTTCTTAAAAATAACTGTTTCCTATTTTAGTACGTGTTAAAATGTAATTTATTCCTGTGATCAAATCTAAATTCCTAAATTCCTAAACCTAAATTCCTAAATTCCTGTGATCAAATTTAAATCATTACTCCAGTCTTCAGTGTCACATGATCCTTCAGAAATCATTCTAATAGGCTGATTTGCTGTTTAAGAAATATTTAGAATTGTTGTTGTTGTTATTATGAGTAATTTTTTTTCAGGATTCTTTAATGAATAGAAAGATTCAAAGATCTTTCAGAAACTTATCTGAAAGTACAAAAACACAATCACACTTATATTTTAGTTAGTATATATATATATATATATATATATATATATATATATATATATATATTTTATTTAGCAAGGATGCTTTAAATCGATCAAAAGAATAAATTAAAATTATCACAAGAATAAATTAAAATGTTAAATATATTCAAATAGAAAACAGTATTTTAAATAGTAAAAATATTAGAAAATTTGCACTGTTTTTGTTGTACTTTGAATCAAATAAATGCCTTCTTTAAAAAAACATTAACAATCTTACTGTTCACAAACTTTTGACTGGTAGTGTATAAAAAAGGCAAATAATGGCAAGAGATAAACAAAAAAAAAAAAAAACTACATAAAAAGAAGCCTAAGAAGCTCCCAATTGATCATCGGTGCAGCACAAAAGAGGCTTTTGAAAAGCTGCGGAAAGGTCAAGTGATGCTCCTACAAAGAGCTGTGGGTCATTTAGATCAGACAGACACTGTCCTCCAGTGGTGTTTCTTCATTAAACAGACACAGGTGAGAGGACAGTCTGGATTTGGGCCCAGTAAAGCCAACCTCTACCTGTGATCAGCCAAGCAAGATGAGTGGAGAGAGAGAGAGAGAGAGGAGGGGTTCAGGACCCTAGCCGAGGGGCAACCTCGTCACTCACCTGGGCCGTTGTCTTTGGACAGGACACTCGACTATCTGAAACAGCAAAGCACCCCCACACACGGCTTATTAAGGGCAGGTTTGTTCTTCCTGACAGAGCTCAATTGTAGATAATTGTCTCTTTCAGATCACTGAGGGCTTGTGTGATCCTCCATCCATTGAAGTTGAAGGAATGACGGATTCTTTTCGCATGTGGATGGAGGAAGTTCCACTTCACATAACACAAGTCAATAAGGAGTCAAAGACCCTTTTTTCTCAAGGTTTAATCAAAGTGTTTACGGATTGCCAATACATTTATTAATAGGACTTTTTTTTTTTTACGTTTTTATATTAATATAGTACAATATATATATATTTAATTATAATTAAATTACAATTAATCGTATGTAATATAATTCATAAAAATGCATGCATGCATCCTAAAATGAACAATAAAAAAATAAATTAATATCAATGACACTAAGGCAAAACTAAAAAGTATATAAAAAAACTAAAACAAAAGCTTTTTTGATGCACAGAAGGTACAGTCCGTTAAACACCCACAACCAACGGCACTGCACCTACAAATGATTCCAGTTTCAACTTGTGATAACGTTTAGCTCTGAACTGTTTGACGTCATCTGAATAGAGAGGTTTCCCTCCGTTGCAATTCCTTCAGCAGCTCACACACTCACACACACACACACACACCTGCAGCTGGTCTGATTAATAAACTCCCAATGGCAGTCCGTTAACAGGCCAGCTGTAGAACAGCAACAGAACCATGTGTGAAATTAGCATGCTACAGGTCCTGTTATGTGCCTAACACGACCATTACTCACACACTAACACATATCCCTATAAACTGACAGACTAAGCCTGGTTTATTTGGACTAGAGGGGACATTCATTAGGTCATTGCTGTCATAGAGTACACAGTCTTATGTCACAATACAATGAAAAAAATATTTCTAAGATGGAAAAGGGTTTCATTTTAAATGAGTTTACTACGTTGGTTTGAGTGGATTTATTATTATTCTTTTTTTGTGATTTTAAATGACTTTACTACTCAATTTTAAATTACTTTTCTATTTGGTATTTACTACTTTTGATACTACTGAGTGGATTTTTTTTTTATTATTATTTTACAACTTTGAGTGCTTTTTTAAATTATAAATTACTTTAATTTGGTTTGAGCAGACTTTTTTTTATTTTAAATGATTTTACTACTTTGGTTTGAGCACTTTTTAATTTTAAATAACTTTACTACTTTGGTTTGAGCAGATTTACTTATTAATTTTAATGACTTTACTCATTTGGTTTGAGTGGACTTTTTTGGATTTTTAAATGACTTTTCTACTTTAAGTGATTTTTTTTTCTTTTTTGGAATTTTAAATGACTTCACTACTTTGGTTTGAGTGGATTTTTTTATTATTTTATTTTATTTTAAATGACTTCAGTACTTTGCCTTGAGTGGACATTTTTTTTTTAAATTACTTTACTACTTGGCTTTGAGTGGTTTGTTTTATTTTAAATGATTTTACTACTTAGGTTTGAGCAGATTTTTATATTACTTAACTTAAATACTTTAGTTTGATGGACTTTTTTTGAATTTTAAATGACTTTACTAATTGGCTTTGAGCGGATTTATTTAATTTTATTTTTTTATTCTAAATGACTTTACTACCTTGGTTTGAGTGGACGTTTTTGGGGAATTTTAAATGACTTTTTTTGGCTGTACTGACTTCACTACTTTAGTTTGAGTGGATTTATTTTATTTTATTTTTTGTTAATTCTAAATTACTTTAATACTTTGGTTTGAGTGGACGTTTATTTGGGAATTTTAAACGACTTTACTACTTTGATTTGAGTGGATCTTTTTATTTATTTATTTATTTATTTTTAAGTACTTTAGTGGATTTGTTTTTTGAATTTTAAATGACTTTACTACTTTGGTTTGAGTGATTTTTTTTGTGCTACATCCTTGGTGCTGAACTGATTTCTAACATGGAAAATGACAAATTATTAAGAAATATTCTATTATTTTGGAATATTTTTAAATATATATATATATATATATATATATATATATATTTTTTTTTAATCAATTCATAGGCTTTTTTGTCTCTATAAATTTTTACATTCTATCTTGTTAGCCTTCCACAATATCCCATAAATTTATCTTTTTAATGAATAAAGCAAGTTTCTTAAATGACATCATTCTCCAGGACGTGGCAAGCTTTTTGCAGTCTTTTTTAAAATTTTCCCTTTTTTTTCCCCCTTTTTATGCTTTTTAAAGCATTCTGTTTTATGCAATTACAGAAGTCTGTATGGCATTATAAAGACGGCAAAACAATTATCATCAAATACACAAACTCAAAGGTTTTCATGATAACCCATCAAAATAAAAATCCATTTTAACTTGGAGCAATTAAAATCTAGAAAAAATAAACCAGAAAACAAATAACCTAGGAAAAATTAAACAGCCTCAACAAATATGGCCCTAAAAATTTCATTTTTGTTTCAATCTGAATAAACCGCTGATAAATTGTGTAGGCTTTATGATTTCAATTAATTAGACATGCTTTTTGCTTACTAAATTAATTACAATTATTAAAATGCAATCCAGAAAAACTCAAATTGGAAAAATTTAATCCAAAAAAAAAATGAAAGTGGAGATAAATAAAATAAATAAATAAATAAATAAATAAAAATACTTCCTAAGAACAAAATAGAAACCATTAAAATGGACACAATATTGTCTTATGCATCACTAGATCTTCCTTGCAGGTAAGTTGTGTGTATTGAGATCGATGACCCACGCGTATCCCTCAGATAAGACTCCCTGCCCTCAGTATTTTTACCTTTTCCGCTCCATTCAAACCTATTCACAAAAACACACTCACATCCTCTGCCTCTGAAACACTCGATGCACCAACAAAGACGCTCTACACATCCTGGACGGTCATGTGGTGACAATGTGTGCGCTGTGGTGGAAGTCTGCAAGAGGAGGAAGCGAGCTGTTGCCCCGAGCAACTCGTCCTGGGGAGGAATGTTTATCGTGTCCAGTGTCTTTGATCTCGCCCACTTAATCACTTCCTGCACACTGTACGTGAACTGCTGCAATGCCACATAGGGGAAGCAGGGGGAGGCCATTAGATGTGGTTACTCCTCCACTACCTTCCACAAGTCATTAGATAGAGGCTGCGATAAGGTGCACAAATCTCATGGTTTCGGGGTGTTGTGGCTGATTCCTTGAACATCTCGGAGGACCGAGCAAGACAGCCTTTAATTGCTGTCTGGCTTCGATTGGCGTCTCCAGTGCTGGGAACTTCGCCGTATGGGGGCAGACAGATGCCCGAGCCAAGCTTTACGCACTCTATGGCGGTCTTAAGCATGGACGCCTACAGGATTTCATCTCATGGTATGCACAGAGGGGACATTTTTGGACAAAAGCAACACTAAAATGTTACAAATTCGAATACAGTGCTGTTGAAAGTTTGTTTCTATATTTCTGGGTAAATATGAACCAAAACATCATCAGATTTTCATACAAATCCTGAAAGTAGACAAAAATACCCCAATCAAACAAGTCAGAGAAAAATAGCAGTTAATTGAAAGGTAAAATTATCTGTGCAGATGTATTTTCAATGACTATCAAATGTTTTATTCAAAGAACAGGGATCTATCAAAGTCTGATCATGTTTGTAGAAGTGAATCATGTCACAAACAAAGGAAATTACCTTTGACCTCGGAAATAGAGTGGATGTTGCTCATCAAGCTAGAAAAGGTTACAAAACCATCTCTAAAGAGTTTGGAATTCACAAATCCACAGTCAGACAAATTAAAGACCACTGTTACCAAAATAGAACTTAGTGGTTTAAATGAAAAGCTACTATGTTCGGAGAAAAGAATACAATGCATTTCATCTCAAGAATCGTATCACGTCTGTGAAACATGGTGGTGGTAGTATCACGGCTTGGGCCTGTTTTGCAGCATCTTGGCCAGAACAGCCTGCCATCATTGATGAAACAATGAATTATACCACACCGTAAAAAATATATATATATATTTGTTGAGTTAATTTAAAATAATTTGTTACTTGGCGGCCTTAACATTTTAAGTTGCATGACAGATGGAGGCGCCGGTGCGGTCACTTGCATACTCCGTCATTTTTGCTCATACAGATAAAAGTAAAAAATCTTTCAAATCTGTAAAGACTGTTTATTTGTGTGCGCTCACAATAACAATGAAACGTTGCACTTTAAATAAATTAATAAATTAATTATTAAAATAATTAATGCAAGCAGTATGAGTTTTCTGCCGTCTCTATGACGTCTCTTGAGCGCAAAACTTTGAAACTCTAGCATACTTGCCTTACAGACATGAAAATTATATCTATAGAGAGTGAAATGTCTACTTTTAAATGAACCAATTCAAATAATCTCAGATTATGTAATTTGTATGACAACATGCACACTGGTGCATCCACTACTGTGGAGATAACGAGTCAGTGTCGCCGAAAGAGGAGCATTTATTGGCGTATTAGTCATTTATTTGTACTTTTTGCTTTATATTTTTAAATGATAAAATCAGTATTATAAAGTATCAAATCATCAATAAATCAGATCTTGTCAGAGTTTTACACTTTTTTATGTATGAAATAAGAAAAGTCACTTTTCTTCAATTTGCGGCTAAACCATTTAATAAAAGTAGATAATGCTACATTTAATAAAAGTAGAATATATACATTTTCTATATAAAAATTAGAATTTGCAAGTTACTGTTGCTAATAAAAGCCAATTTTGTATGATTCCCAACTCAAGCTTAATGCTTTACTGTCAAATCTGTATAAACAAGAAATAAACAAGAAATGAACATGTAATATTATTAGTAACTGCACTTATTAATGCAAAACAACATTAATAAGTGATCATTATGATAATTTATGATCAAATAATCTATATTTTTTATACTCCCACAAGCCACCCCCCAGTGCTACCAAATCTCAAATGTGACCCTGGACCACAAAACCAGTCATAAGTAGCAGGGGTGTATTTGTAGCAATAGTCAACAATACATTGTATGGGTCAAAATTATCGATTTTTCTTTTATGCCAAAGATCATTTGGATATCAAGTAAATAGCATGTTCCATAAAGATATTTAGTAAATTTCCTACCCTAAATATATCAAAACTTAATTTTTAATTAATAATATGCATTGCTAAGAACTACACATGGACAACTTTAAAGGTGATTTTCTCAAATTTAGATTTTTTTTTTTTTTTTGCACCCTCAGATTCCAGATTTTCAAATAGTTGGAACTCGGCCACATATTGTCCTATCCTAACAAAACATACATCAATGGAAAGCTTATTTTTCACTTCATATAGCATTGTTTGTTCTCCATATTTTTAAGTATACAGTTACAGTTTGTTTTACTGACTGAGAAAATGCTTCAGGTGATTCAAAAAAAAAAAAGAACTCAAAAATTCAACTCAGGTTGACAAGCTTTATTTTCTTGAGTATGTCCAGCTACAACAGACTTCTATTAGATTTGAGAGTCTTTGGATTAAACGATTAGTGAGCGAAAACAGCGCACCTGAGCAGAACAAAGTGTCTTGTTTTATACGCTTTTAAACCCGAACATCCATCCAACGCATGTTCAACAGGAAAACAACTGAAAAACAATGCAGGTGGACACAAAAACATTTGTGCCAATGGAAAGTGCGTAGGGTGACAAATTAATGCAAATTGATTCAGACCGTTTGGCAAACCCGTTCCACAGAAAAGAAAGAACCGCCTCCAAAAGAATGATTCATTCACAAGTGATTACCATCACTGGTTCAGAAATACATGACAGACATGATTCGCATTAAAAACATTTCTCAGGTCAGTCAGAGCGCTCACGGTACACACAGAACTACAGCCACTGGTCTTGGGCTCCGTTTCTTTGAGCTCACATGGAGACCGAAGTTCCAGAAGCACTATAAAACGTGATGGAAGAACCTCGGAAGGGACTTTGCGCATGCTGCGACAGGTTTGAGGTGTACTGAAGGTAACCTCCCCCTACTGTGTCTGGTTCTCATCGTGACTGGTTTTTCGGGGGCAATTCTGTCAATCACAAAAGCGACAAGTTGCTTCTGGCAAGGGTGACTCAGTGCGGGCCAGCGGCCTCCCTTACAACCCCTCGCCGACTCGCTCGGGTATCGGTGGAGAACTCCGCTGCCCTACATACTCAACTCAAGCCCTCAGGTTAACCGGCTCCTCCCTATGCAAACCGAATTGCATGTACGAGATTCTCACCAGCCTTAAAATAGGGATAAACCTGGCTCCACACCTGGGAGAGGCACAAGCAGGGACAACCTGTTGGCTCGCCCGCGAAGGATCGGCGATTCAGGGGATTTATCTTCTGTATTTCCTTATGCTCAGCTCTTATGTCATTCCACAAAGCGCTGTTGCTCTTTTGACTTGAGGCCAGGATTCAGTCTGTCAGTGGCGCGATGATGGCTGGGCAGTTGGCACGGCGCGTAGGCGCTCATGTACTCCTCGAGAGCCAACGGGTGTAGCCGATGAGTGTTACAGAAAACCTTTTGTTTCTCAGTGAGTGACGAGATCTACATAGGCAGGATCTGCAGAATGTTCCTGAATCCATTAGTTACCAAGGGTCATAAACTGTTGTTTCCCATTACAACTTTCTGGGTGTTCTACGATGAACAAACATGGCAATCGGCCAATATTTGGAGGCTGATCTTTAAATAAAAACGAGGCCTGCACGAAATGCCTACCAATTTGAATACACGTCATTTTCTAAATTATATGCATCGGGTTTGTTTAATTCAAAAATTTGAAAAACTCATTTCATGTTATTTTCAGCTACCAGTGAGTGTGTAACTCAATTTACAATTTACACAATTTACAATATTCCAATCAACTGTGCAGATTTATACCAAATCAGCGCAAAAAATGGTAAAAAGTGAACTGAAAGAGGCTTATTGTAAAATTAAAATGCCCTGTAAACACTGATATGGTTATCCATACCATACCAGTGGTAAAATAAACTAAAATAAAATAAAAGATCTTCTATGTTCTGTGCTAAGTTCAGGGTTTATAATAGGACATGTCCAAAACAAAATAAAATTTTACATTTGATTTGATTTGATTTGATAAAATAAAATAATAGATCATCTATATTCTGTGCTAAGTTCAGGGTTTATAATAGGGCATGTCCAAAACAAAACAAAACAAAACATTTTTTTTAAATTTGATAAAATAAAATAAAATAAAATAAAATAAAATAAAATAAAATAAAATAAAATAAAATAAAATAAAATAAAATAAAATAAAATAAAATAAAATAAAATAAAATAAAATAAAATAAAATAAAATAAAATAAAATAATAGATCTATGTTCTGTGCTAAGTTCAGGGTTTATAATAGGGCATGTCCAAAACAAAACTAAACAAAATGTTAAATTTGATAAAATAAAACAAATTTTTACATAGCATAAAATAAAATAAAATAAAATAAAATAAAATAAAATTAAATTAAATATCTATGTTCTGTGCTAAGTTCAGGGTTTATAATAGGGCATGTCCAAAACAAAACTTTTTAAATTTAAAATAAAATAAAATAAAATATTTTTTTCCTGCATGTTGGCTGGACTACATGACAAAACTGGTTGTAAATATTAATAGTGAAACATTTTTTTCTAAGAAACTATATAAAAAAAACATCTATTCTATTTTATCAGGACAGTTGTGTCACCCAAAGATGTTTTATATTATGCTCCAGCCAAAAAATCTACACTAATTTTATTAAAGTTACTGTATGAATTGCATTTTCATGCATTTCTGAATAAATTGCTAGATAGATCAGGACTGAAAAATGAGTGTCTTGTCAGTGACCCAGTAACCAAAAGAGACTAAAATGATATAGTGTTAAGTATGTGAGATGTGCAGGCTCAAAAAAGCAGCGGAGCACAAACGCTGTTATTATTCTACAACGTGTCATGGCAGTCATGGTGAAAGGGCCGGCGTCTTTCATATTTCTCATTCAGCAATGCCCTCCAGCTTGTTTCTTTGCTGTCAAACTGCACGGCTGGCACATACTCACAGCCCGGCTCTGTTCCAAAGAACGTTTAGGATCTGTAGTCTCAGCCCAGTTTCTATTGACTCACAAATATGGGAGTAAACATTCCTGCTCAGTTACATTCTGTTTGCAAAATATCATTTTTCAAAAGTGCTACGATATATTAAAGTAAGTGCCACAACAAAAGTGGACAGAATATATGTTTCCATGGCAGCATAATTGCTTTAACTGACAGGCCACTTGTTGGATAGTAACAAATGCTTTAACACTCCCATATTCTTTTTATGGCGGCACCACCCACATGTTTACAAACACAAGCCTAATTCTGGAGCGCAGGAGACATCATTTTACCAGACAACAGTTAGGTGGATCTATCTTGATACCAAAATATACTATATTAAATAAGGCGGCACACACCAGACCCCTCACACATTCCCTCTCATAAATTCTAATATGAGAACTACACTTTGCAAACTTTCACTCATGTCAAGTTAACATGAGTGATTACAAGTTAACTTCCGTAATTACACTTACTCATGAGTGAAACAGGATATTCATCTGGGGGGGGGGGGGCGGGGGGGGGGGGGGGACAAAAAAAAAAACACAAAGCAGATATGATATTTGTCATATATATGACAAGAGGTCTGTATTTAACAGGTGTTTGGAAGGCAGGAGTTAAATTGATGTGAAATGATTCAGATACAGCATTCAAAACTAAAGGCTACAATTTAAATTAGAAATTAGTAGTTTAATTAGTAATAACAGAATGTGTGCTAAATAAATTAAAAAAAAAATAAATAAATAAATAATATATATATATATTCATAATCACCTATTCATTAGTGAAACTGGATATTTCTATAAAATATATTTAGTTTTGAATTATTATACGTATTTAAATTTTCAATATTTAATTTCACACAGAAAAAAATATAAATAAAATAATTATATATATATATATATATAATATGTGTGTGTGTGTGTGTGTGTGTGTGTGTGTGTGTGTGTGTGTGTGTTATTTCCTTTTTAGATCTGTAATGGCACCTATTCATGACTGAAACAGTATATTTAACCAGAAAATAATATGTTTATATAAAATATATTTAATTATTAGACAAAGTGAATATTTAATTACACTGAATGATGTCTTAATAATATTTAAAAATATTTGTTTTATTTCTACACAAATAAGTGTGTGTGTGTGTGTGTGTAAAACGCAAACCCATTTTAGTTCCCTATTAATGAGAGAAACAGGATATTTAACCAGGAAAAAATATGTTTATATATTATTACTATATGTTATTATTATATATTATATTTTTATTTTTTCTTATATTTTATTTTTGTTTTTGCACAAATTCACAATATTCAATATTCACAATATTCATGAGTGAAACAGGATATCTGACTCAGATTTTTTTTATCATTATTTAAAAAATGTGAATATTTAACTGCATTGAATTATGTTTTAATAATATTTTCAATTTTTTTATTTGTACACAAATATATATGTGTGTGTGTCTGTGTGTGTATATATATATATTTATTCTACATAAATATAATAAACACAACCCATTTCAGTTCCCTATTTATGAGTGAAACAGGATATTCAATTAGGAAAAAACATATTTCTATATTAATTTATACAGAACAAATTAATGTGGATATTACAGACATACAAAAATACCCAAATAATTAAAATGTATGCATTTAAATAATAATTAAGACAATTTTATATTTTAGTATATGTGTATATGATATTGAAATTACATTGTGCATTGTATATATATATATAGTAAAATAGTATATATATATATATATATATATATATAGTATATATATTTACAGTAATACTAAAATATTTCTCTATATAAATATATATAAATACTAGTATATTTTTATTAGTGGCACCCATTTATAAGTGAAATTTATCCAGGAAAAAATACATCTATATTATATATCTATACTTTTTGACATTATTTACAAAATACAATTGTATGTGTGTGTGTGTATATATATATATATATAACAAGTATATTTATGTGCCTATTTATAGTGCACTAGCAAACAGATATATATTCGAAATGTGTTACATAAGTAACAAATTTCGATTACAGGGTTGACTTGACATAATTATTATTTAAAATATCAATATGAAAGGCAGGGTTACGTGGAGCCACAACAATGTTAGCACAAACAATTAGCATAATGTGTGTAATGTTAATATAATTATGTCACTGAGGACCCAATTATCGATCAGAAGTTCATAATAACCTTCAACAAATACTATTAGAATGGCAGTAACCACAAAATACCAAGAGGAGCTGTTCTGGCACTGCGTGTACATGTCTGTTGTGTCGGCTTGCGTGACTGGGGTGTGTGTGTGTAAAGGCTCCAGTCCCGCCTGAGGCTGCCGGCACACTGGGAGCAGCTCTTTACTTTTAATCCTTCAGAGTCTTAAAAAAAAAAGTCATATAAAACAACAAACACTTCAGCTTTGACATGGGATGCCAACGATGCCCTGAACAACCACAAGCGGAGGTGACTTAGTGCGGAGTCTGCAAGCAAAGAACCAATGCACACAAACAAGGGCACCATTATTTAGGAGAAGAACTGCTGTGCCAAGCACTGAGGTTTTTGGAAATGTTTAGGTGCAACGGTCGAAATACAGGGAAAACGTTAAACTAAAGGCTCATAATAAACCCAGGTTTACTGTTATCACAATTCAAGCTGGAAACAGCAGAGGCCTGATATTACACCAGCAATGCAGCTGTTAAGAAATGAGTCAGAACAGACAGGAGTTTTGGAAACGCCTCATAAATATGTTGACATGTCATGTGTTTCTGAGTCACACTGGCCGAACGCATCATCCCAACCCAAACGACCTCCAGATACGCAGAGACATTTCCTCCTTTACCTGCCTCAGCGACGCCACCACCGTCACTGCTATCTGCTATTAAAAAATTATTAAAAAGAATTGGCCTTGCATAGCAAAATGTAGGCTAGAACCAGGGTTATTACAGCTAACTAAACACTTAAACCATAAAAACATTTCAGCTATTTGAAATAAAGTAAACATTAGCTGAAAAAAATAAGAAGTGGTGTCAATCGATTCTAAAAAAACAAATTAATCACACATTTTTCCTGAAATTATGAACGTTTTTAATTATAGTTTTATATTGCAATAATTTCACATGCATGCTTCAAATTAATGTAGAAACAACATAAAGAATGTATATTTGTAATATTTTTTTCCTAATATTTAACCATTTAACCAGTCAACATTACAGTATAATTGAGAGCTATCACTTTAACATTTATTAGACTTTCAAAAATAAATTCTAATTTAAGTGAACTTGAAACCTTGAAATCTTCAAATAAACCCATTACAATAAATGTCATACAGGCTAACTACCTGTGCCCTTCAGCAAGAAAATATAGCCTAAAGTTATCAAACACTAAATCATATAAACAAACCTTAAAACTACAGAAGTTATTCATTTCCTCTTTTTAATTTTGTTCTTTGATTATCATACATCACAGCAGCAGGTTATTATGATATTTTGGCCGCTGTTACTTTAAAAGCTGCCGCTGCTGAACTTGATGCGGATCTGACACCGCTTTAATAGTGGCCTATAAATAATAAACACTTACATGCACAGTTTTAAGGCAGCTTTAATTGCCCTTTTGTAAATTCATTTCTCAACTGATGACATAACTACGACATTGCATACTTGCAGTTTCATTTGGGTTTGAATATGATACATCGGTTTAATATAGCCTAATACAACGCGCGCCGACACATTTGTGCATGCACTTAAAAAGCGCGCTATGATCACAGTATAACGGCTGACAGGACAGGAAGATTCGTTTTTACCGACATATGGCCTGACAACATCTCATCTGACTGTAGTTCACTGATGTTCTACTGAAGCTCCTTGTCAGCGGTACCATTTCTGCGCTCGTTTGACTTGCATCTAGTGCTGTTGACGCGCACATCTAAAAAGTTTGAAATGCTCGTAAAGACGCTCTGTGTATCCAAATAAATGCATTTCATAAGCAGTTGAGAGTGGGGTGGCCAAACCTAGCCCCGCCCATGCGTTAATTGTGTGATTCGCCTTTGTTAACGCACTATTTAGCAATATTTTAAAAAAGGTATATATATATATATATATATATATACATGTATATATACACACACACACACACACAATGTGTTAATATTAGGGCTGTCAAACAATTAATCGCATCCAAAAAAAGTTGTTTAAACACATATATGTTTACACACATATATGTATGTATGTTTACATACTATATGTGTTTACTGATTTATATTTGACAGAATTACAAAAATAATTTAGCTAAAAATGAGAGTACAAGCATAAATATATAACTAAATGTACTACTATGCACTTTATTTAGCAATATTTAAAAATGTATATATATATATACACACACATACAATTTGTGATAATATTATAATACTGTTTAGTATAAATTATTTATTGACTAATTTATATTGTACATAGTAAATATATAGTACATAGTATATAGTACAAGCCATAAATATATAACTAAATCTACTAGTATGTACTTTATTTAGCAATATAGAAAAATGAATGTATATGTATATACACACACACACCAGTTGTGTTAATATTATAATACTGTTTAGTATATATGATTTCTTTACTTATTTTGATTTATGTTTATGACAAAATGCCAAAAATTTAGCCAAAAATAATCCATAAATAACTACATATACAATTATGTACTTTATTTATTTTTTTACACACACACACACACACATATATATATATATATATTATACACTTACACATAAATATATATTTATATATACTATTGATTTATTTTTATGACAACTGGATTATTTAGTTGTATTAAAGTTGTTGTGTGTTCTGTATTAAATCACAGCAGATGAGACTGTCTCATTCTCTCTTTAAAACTGTCACAAACATGAAGCAGTGGTTTGTGTATTCGTGTTTATGCCTTAACACAAGGAATATCCCACATGTGTCATCATATGTATCATGTAGGGCAAAAAAAAAACAAAAAACGTGAACATCCTATATCAATATCCACTGAAATTTCACTGCAGTATAAGACATCAGTGTAGATGTTTTCCTCAGCAGACAGTTTGTTTGTCTTTGATTTGTATCATTCGCCTCATTTAAGTCACATCTTCCAGTTTGATCTGTGTTCAGCTCTGATTACTTGCCAAAACTGCATTTTACTTGCATCTGGCGCTCGGTGAGGTTTCATTTTGGATCCTGTCTGCATCCTTATTAGACTATACTAGCACATGCTATTTCAGAGGTATGTCATGATGACAACGTATGAATCTAGCAGGGAAACGACGTTTCTCATCTTCCTCAGACACTCCCAGAACTCTGAGCAGGTATACAGCTGGTGCGGGAGTTCCCGTGAACGCATGTTTCTGAAAGCGGGAAGGGTGGGAAGCGTGAGGAACCTGCTGTTTCCCATCCCAGGTGGAAGGCTTTATGTGGGGAGGAATACAGAGGGTCAGGGGGGCCGGGCTCAATACCTGCTGTGCCGCTGAGACCCCCCTCACCTGGTGGACTCGTGTCTGAACAGGCACAACCTGAGCCCATTGTGATCAGCGCCTCTGTCTCTCACCAGGGGCCAATCTGACAGGGCTGGATCTGCCGCCGCCGCTACTCTCCACAGGCCAACTGCCTGACACCCACAACACGAGGGATAAAGACTCCCATCTGCTGGCCTTGACTCGGTGCCAGATGGGCTGAAGACCCACTGCAAAGCTGAGGAACCAGGAAGAGGCCAGGAGGAAGGAGCTTTTTTCCTTTCCATGGGTGCAAACGCGAGGAAACCCGGCCAAAAGCACTCGAAATCCTCCAAAATTGCGTAACCTCTGAAATCTTGCACAGCTTTCGACTTGAAAACAATGGGCTGCCCTTTAAAAGATCCCCACTGAATTTCCGACAAGCCCAAATGATGACATCTCCAACGTCCTAATGAATAAACGCAGAAACAGTTCGAAGCACATTGTGATCTGTAAATAAGGCTTAATGTATATTAAGTGAGCTCGCAGGTTCAGTTGTTGTGACATTCCAGTCAGGCCATTGTGTTCCCGTTCCTCTGTGCACGTGACAAGAAGTGGTTGTTTGGAAAAGCGAAAAGAAGCAAAAGAAAAGAAAGCTTTTGTTTACTAGAGCTGGCCTCAGGTGCAGGTGACCTTTGACTCCTCCAGTTCGCAGGTGGAACAAAAGACCCTTGAGGTGGAAACATGCTCCCCTCGAGCAAAACACCTACCGCTGCAACGAGAACTAGTCAACAACTCTATGAAGAAGCAACAGTGCTATAATTCTATTTAAAAACAAAAACAATGTTATTGCTAATATCAAATTAACACTCCTGAGTGCTTAAATATTTAGAAGCGCAAATTAAGGGATTACATATAATTTATAGCGTTATAGTGTAACTTCAATGTGTGTCAACCAGTGGCCAACTATAGTCTAGATTTTGTATATTATATTATGTAATATAAAACAATAGTACAGCTTCAACAAGATTTTATAGTTATTTAAGTGAAGTTGTTCAGGAAAAAAGTTTTCTTTTATACATAACATTTATTGAATTATATATATAATTATATATAATTAATTTATTTCTGTTTTTTAAAACAAGTTTAAAAAGTTTATTATAGGCTCTGTTCCAGGTATTATATTATATTATATTATATTATATTATATTATATTATATTATAGAAAACAATACTATACAGATTTTAGAGTTATTTAAATAGAATTGTTCAGGAAAAAAACTTATTACAACATACTAAATATTTATTGAACAATTTCAGACCTTTTATAATTTAAAATAAACATAAATATAAAATATATAAATATAAAATTCTGTTCCTGGTGTATTATATTACACAGTTGTTGTATAAATATTACAACATACTAAATATTCACCTTTTCATTTTTAATGATTATAGGCTCTTTTCCGGGTATTATATTATTTATTATATTATATTATATTATATTATATTATAAAAAATAACAGTACAGCTTCAAATTCAAGAGATTTTATAGTTACCTAAGTGAAATTGTTCAGAAAATGTGTATAAATATTACAACATTCTAAATATTTACTAAACAATTATTATTATTATTATTATTATTATTATTATATGCTATTTATTTAATTATTATTATACTTTGTTCTGAGTATTATATTACATTACATTATATTTTATGCTACGATTAATATATATTATATTAATATATATATATATATATATATATACAGGTCCTTCTCAAAAAATTAGCATATTGTGATAAAGTTCATTATTTTCTGTAATGTACTGATAAACATTAGACTTTCATATATTTTAGATTCATTACACACAACTCGAAGTAGTTCAAGCCTTTTATTGTTTTAATATTGATGATTTTGGCATACAGCTCATGAAAACCCAAAATTCCTATCTCAAAAAATTAGCATATCATGAAAAGGTTCTCTAAACGAGCTATTAACCTAATCATCTGAATCAACTAATTAACTCTAAACACCTGCAAAAGATTCCTGAGGCTTTTAAAAACTCCCAGCCTGGTTCATTACTCAAAACCGCAATCATGGGTAAGACTGCCGACCTGACTGCTGTCCAGAAGGCCATCATTGACACCCTCAAGCAAGAGGTCTGTGGGAAGGAAAAAGTGTGGCAGAAAACGCTGCACAACGAGAAGAGGTGACCGGACCCTGAGGAAGATTGTGGAGAAGGACCGATTCCAGACCTTGGGGGACCTGCGGAAGCAGTGGACTGAGTCTGGAGTAGAAACATCCAGCGCTACCGTGTACAGGCGTGTGCAGGAAATGGGCTACAGGTGCTGCATTCCCCAGGTCAAGCCACTTTTGAACCAGAAACAGCGGCAGAAGCGCCTGACCTGGGCTACAGAGAAGCAGCACTGGACTGTTGCTCAGTGGTCCAAAGTACTTTTTTCGGATGAAAGCAAATTTTGCATGTCATTCGGAAATCAAGGTGCCAGAGTCTGGAGGAAGACTGGGGAAAGGGAAATGCCAAAATGCCTGAAGTCCAGTGTCAAGTACCCACAGTCAGTGATGGTCTGGGGTGCCATGTCAGCTGCTGGTGTTGGTCCACTGTGTTTTATCAAGGGCAGGGTCAATGCAGCTAGCTATCAGGAGATTTTGGAGCACTTCATGCTTCCATCTGCTGAAAAGCTTTATGGAGATGAAGATTTCATTTTTCAGCACGACCTGGCACCTGCTCACAGTGCCAAAACCACTGGTAAATGGTTTACTCACCATGGTATTACTGTGCTCAATTGGCCTGCCAACTCTCCTGACCTGAACCCCATAGAGAATCTGTGGGATATTGTGAAGAGAAAGTTGAGAGACGCAAGACCCAACACTCTGGATGAGCTTAAGGCCGCTATCGAAGCATCCTGGGCCTCCATAACACCTCAGCAGTGCCACAGGCTGATTGCCTCCATGCCACGCCGCATTGAAGCAGTCATTTCTGCAAAAGGATTCCCGACCAAGTATTGAGTGCATAACTGAACATAATTATTTGAAGGTTGACTTTTTTTGTATTAAAAACACTTTTCTTTTATTGGTCGGATGAAATATGCTAATTTTTTGAGATAGGAATTTTGGGTTTTCATGAGCTGTATGCCAAAATCATCAATATTAAAACAATAAAAGGCTTGAACTACCTTGAGTTGTGTGTAATGAATCTAAAATATATGAAAGTCTAATGTTTATCAGTACATTACAGAAAATAATGAACTTTATCACAATATGCTAATTTTTTGAGAAGGACCTGTATACATGCATGTGTGCGTATTTATATATACATAATAAATATACACAGTACACACATATATTATGTATACAATTTTTTTTCTTTTGCATGCAATTAATCACGATTAATTGTTGCCTAGCACTAATTATATTGTAATACATATAAAACAATAGTACTTTAGATTTTATAGTTATTTAAGTGAAATTGTTCAGGAAAAAAAAGTTTAAATATTACAACATACTAAACATTTATTGAACAATTTCAGGCCTTTTTTTCATTTAATATAAATATTCGAATATAAAAGTCTGTTCCTGATGTATTATATTATATTAGATCCATTTATTGGACAACACAATTTAGCATTTATTGATATTGTTCAGAAAAAAATATCTGTATAAATATTACAACATACTACTTTTAATTAGATTAGATTCGTCAGACTTATATGTGGAACTTAGTTGTAAATGATTTATAAATACAGTGGGTACAGTATTTATGGCTGCATGAGTCAGTTTGACAGTGGTACCATTTCCCATCAAGAGCCATTACTGTTTCAGCAGCTTTCCCAGAGGCGATAATGACCCTCCATCAACACCGGTGAATCCCTGTTTGGCAGATCGATGATTGATCATTTATCTCTTTGGAGATGATATTTTCTCGAGACGTCTCATCCTTCAACCCTGTCCCAGAACCTAAACACAGGATACGGTTCAGTGACAAGTAAGTGTGGTTGAAAGAACAGGAACAATACTTCCTCTGATTTCCGGATGACAATAGGAGTAGTGACAATGATTTAAAGTGCAGGGATATTTGTTTTTAAGTCTTGAAGTATGATAATTCCAAAAAACAGAACAAACAGAACAAAAAAGTTCACAAACAAATTGCAAATATCCCCAGCTGTACATAAGAAGAGTTTGGGTTTCTCCAGTGGTTATGTCCTGCATGCAGCTGTTTGGGTTGCACACTGATACTGGCTCAACACTGCCACCAAGCGGTCTAGCCACAAAAATTCACAAGTAAATAGTGCTCCTCTGCTTCTTGTCACTCTCTGGAGTGGGTGAGCTGTGGTTAGGCTGGTGAGATGACCTCACTAGAAGGGAAACACATAGAACAGAATGGGATTTTCCATTGCGCTGCGGTGTGAGAATGCTCAGACCCTCTTGTTACACCGCATGCTAACAAAAAGAAGCGCTCGGCTGAATTACAGACAGAAACCTTTACAGCCAAAAGGGAAATCCGTGTAATCCTTTAAGATTTCATGTTCAACGTGTCTGTTTGTGTCAAAGTCATCGGACAGGGGAGACCTGTCTTTTTAGAACTGAAAAAAAGTTGCATTGCAATTAAAATATCAGTATTCCAAAACAAGTCTGACAAAGATATAAGTTACAACTCATTATTTAAAGACGCAAGGTATTTTGGGATGGTGGACAGGAGGAAAAATCGACGCCAGTGTTTCCCCAGTAGGCTGTGATGCCAGTAAGCACTGGGAGTGTTGAAGAGCTGTAAAGAATTTGCATACTTGTCTTAAGGGTGTGTGGGAATGCAAGTACCTGGCAATGCTCAAAGACTGTATGCTATGAAGGATCATCAGCTGAGTTATATAAAATCGCACACATCAGCTAAATTAAGCACAACAAAACACTTGAGAATAAAGTACCATTATATAAGGGAAATTTAGGGGAAGTGTGCCATTTTTTTCAAGGAACAAAGCTGTTATTTATGGAAGCCCATTTCTGCCGCTGAATAAAGAATAAAAAAAAGATTATTGCAACTTTTTAATCTCACAGTTCAAGATTCAAACTTGCAATTCTGATTTTTGCCTGCAAGTATGAGTTTGTATCTCACAATTCAGACTTTTTTTCTCACAAATGTTAGATTAAGTCAGATTTTCAGGGGAAAAAGTCTGATATGTTCTTAGAATTGCGAGTTTATATCTCACAATTCTGATTTAATAACTTAGGATTGTGTTATAAAGTCAGAATTGCAAGATATAAACTCGCAACTGTGAGAAAAAAGTCAAAATTGTGAGATCGAATTGTGAAATTACTCTGGCTTTTTTACTCAGAATTGTGATATAACCTCACAATTGCGAGATATAAAGTCAGAATTGCAAGATATAAACTCGCAAACATTCAGAACTGAGTTTATATCTTACAATTCTGACTTTATGACTCGCAATTACACTGCCCTCCAAAAGTTTGGAAACACCCCTGTGAAAAAAGATGATATCGGCATAAATACTTTTATTTTAATTTTTTTGATGCAAATACATTAAAGTAACTTGACATTATCATTGAAGACCATCATGTCTGTCATGGAATGGCCTCCCCAATCACCCTATTAACCCAATTGAGCAAAATGATCACAAATTATAAAGGATTCATGCCAATATTGTCCAAAACCCAACTTTTCTAGGGCATTTCCAAACTTTTGGAGGGCAGTGTACGTGTTTATAGCACTTAATTCTGACATCTCACAATTCGCAATTGCGAGTTTGTAATGCAATTTTGAGGAAAAAAAGTCAGATTTGTGAGTTTATCACACTTAATTCCAGATATAAAATCGCAAAAAGTCAGAACTGAGTTTATATCTCACAATTCTGACTTTATAACTCACAATTACATGTTTATAGCACTTAATTCTGACTTAATTTCTCAGAATTGTGAGTTTACGTCTCACAATTCTAACTTCTTAACTCGCAATTGTATGGTTTTATCAGAATTCTGAAAAAAGTGAGAACTGAGTTTATATCTGTCAATTCTGTCAACAGTTTATGTCTCAAAATTCTGACTTTACAACTTACAATTATGCTCTATAGCACTTAATTCTGACCTCATTTCTAGAATTGCGGTTTATATCTCAAAATTCTGACTTTTTAACTCACAATTGCGTGTTTGTCATGCAATTCTGAGAAAAAAAAGTCAGCTTTACAAGTTTATATCTTGCTTAAGCGTTTATAGCACTTAATTCTGACTCCATTTCTCAGAATTGCAGGTTTATGTCCCACAATTCTGACTTTATAACTAGCAAATACGTGTTTGTCATGCAATCCTGAGGAATTTTTACAACTCACAATTACGCTTTATAGCACTTCATTTTGACATCATTTCTTAGAACTGCGGTTTACATCTCAAAATTCTGACTTTATAACCCTGTCATTGTGAGTTTGTCATGCAATTCTGAGAAAAAAAGTCTGATTTGCTAGTTTATCTCGCTATTCTGACATTATAACTTGCAATTGCAATTTTATAGCATTTAATTCTGAGTCCATTTCTCAGAATTGCGGGATTATATCTCACAATTCTAACTTTATCACTCGCAACTGCGACTTTGTCATGCAATCCTGAGAAAAAAGTCAGATTTATGAGTTTATAGCACTTAATTCTGACTCCATTTCTCAGAATTGCAGGCTTACATCTCACATTCTGATTGTATAATTTGCAAGTGCGAGTTTATATCACAATTCTGAGAAAAAAAGTAAGGATTGCGAGTTGATATCACAATTCTGAGAAAAAAGTCAGATTTGCCAGTTTATATGTGACCCTGGACCTCAAAACCAGTCATAAGGGTAATTTTTTCTGAAATTGAATTTATACATCATCTAAGAGCTGAATAAATAAGTGTTGTCATGATAGGACAATATCTGGCTGAGATACAACTATTTGAAAATCTGGAATCCGACAATGCAAAAAAAACTTAAAACATTGAGAAAATCGCCTTTTAAGTTGTCCGAATGAAGTTCTTAGCAATGCATATTACTTTTCAAAAATATAGTTTTGATAGATTTACGGTAGGAAATTTACAAAATATCTTAATTGAACATGATCTTCACTTAAAAGGACAATAAGCTTTAAAGCTGCTCATTGTTTAATTGATAATTTAGATGTTCTGTGCAGCAGCATGGAAAGATCAACCACGTTTCCTCATAAACCAGCTAAATTAGTATTATTTTTCACTATTCCAGTTTTGAAAATTAAGCAATCTCAGACATTTATACACTGTGTGTCATAAATTCTGTAGTTTATCCCTTACAACCTTGTAAAATTCAATATGTCTAACCTGACTAAGCTCTGTTCTATCTTATCACCAACATTTATAATCATGACTAAAATGCCCACAACTCAGAAAGTCAGGACTCAAAGAAACCCTTAATTACATTAATTAATGCAAATGCACTTATGACGTAAATATGATTGTTCTGATGTGACTTATTGTTAGTAGTAGCAGATGCTGTAATTATGGTCTATTTACTAAGGGATTTTAATGCCCAAAGGATGCTGAATAATTCAAACGCAACCTAATCGCATTCATAATCGCGACTACTATACATTCAACAAGTACACGTTAGCATTAGCATTAGCATACGCCGAGAAAATCCATCCAAATCTGATTTGTTTAGATTGGTTAAATCTTGCCATAATAAAACAACAAACACTGAAGTGCACAAACTTGCAAAAGCAAACACCGACGCAAAGTCGTGCAGGGTGAAGTCGACACACAAAGTGCCGGGATTAGTGGTGTTGGCTTTCTTTCCATCGTGTGAGAGAGTGTTACCACAGGAAACCTGATCTTCTTCAATAATTCACAGTAACACTGGACCACTACAGCATTCTCCATTAGCCCTGCTCAAGACCTCTGGCCTTACACCTCTCATTTGCAGTCTTTCTGGCACACTGGATAGTCAACACTGTAAATGAGCAACAATATATAAAGACTACAAGACAAGTACTGCTTTACTTCAACTGGACTGAAACTTCATCAAGATCATCAAATTTGTATTCAGAGAAAATATCTTAAATTAAGTCATTCTGATTTATCTTAAATTTGTCTTTACCTCAGTGGAGAACTGTTTTACCAAAATGTCTTTTTACTGAAAGTTTTTGCAGTAAAATCACTTTTCTGTGTTATCTTACAGTATACTTTTTCTTTTTCTTCATTCTTGGATGTAAAATATATGATTGACTTTAACATCTTTTTTAAATGTTCATTTTCACTTTGATTTGGTCGATATTTTAAGCTGATACATTAATATAGATTCTAAAGACTTTCTGTGATTTTTTTTTTTGTTATGATATAATATGATCATATTTTTCTTATTTTTAAGTAATCACTTTTGAACAGAAAAACTTTTTTTCAGAAAGGGGCAATCTTAAAATATCAACCCTGTTATGATGCTTTTATATAGTAAACAAATTAAAATTGAAAAGAAAATATTTGTAGAAATATCAGTATGAATTTCCCTTTCTACAAAGAGCTTTTCAACAGAAAAACTCAATGGAATAAACATCTTTGCTAAGTTTTTCAGAAGAGGACCATCTTAAAACCTCAACTCTGCTACAATGCTTTCATAGTAAACAAATTAAAATTGGAAAGAGAATACGAGTATGAATTTCACATTCTACAAAGAATTTTTGAACAGAAAAACTCAATGGGATAAACATCCTTGCTAAGTTTTTCAGAAAGGGACCGTCTAATACAATGCTTTCATATAGTAAACAAATTCAAACTGGAAAGTGAATATTTGTAAAAATAACAGTATTAATTTCACTTTCTACAAAACATTTTTGAACAAACAAAAATTATTTTGGTTAAACATCATATTAAAATATTAACCCTGTTCCACTGCTTTTATATGGTAAATCAATGATATATTTGTAGAAATACTAGTATGAATTGTACTTTCTACAAAGAAAAACTCAATGGGATAAAAATTCTTGCTAAGTTCCTCAGAATGGGACACTCTTAAAATATCAACACTGTTACAATGCTTTCATGTAGTAAACTAATTAAAATTGAAAAGTGAATATTGGTAGAAATACAAGTACGAACTTCCCTTTCTACAATTTTTTTTGGAACAGAAAAAACTCAATGGCATAAACATCCTTGCTAAGTTTTTCAGAAAAGGACCATCCTAATATATCAACCCTGTTACAATGCTTTCATATAGTAAATTCGATTCAAATCGAAAAGTGACTATTTGTAGAAAAAACAGTATTAATTTCACTTTCTACAAAGAATTTTTTAACAAAAAAAAAATTAATTGGTTAAACATCCTTGCAAAGTTTTTCAGAAAGGGACCATCTTAAAATAACCCTGTTCCAATGCTTTTATATGATAAACCAATTAAATATTTGTAGAAATACTAGTATGAATTTTACTTTCTACAAAGAAAAACTCAATGGGATAAACATTGCAAGTTTTTCAGAAAGGGACCATCTTAAAATATCAACCCTGTTACAATGCTTTCATACAGTAAACAAATTAAAATTGAAAAATGAATATTCTTATAAATTGGCGTGAACTTCTCTTTCTACAAAGAATTTTTGAACATAAAAAACTCAATGGCGTAAACATCTTTTCTAAGTTCCTCAGAATGGGACACTCTTAAAATATCAACCCTATTACAATGTTTTCATGTAGCAAACAAAATAAAATTGGAAAGTGAATAATTGTAGAAATACGAGTATGAATTTCTCTTTCCACAAAGAATTTTTGAACAGAAAAACTCAACAGCATAAACATCCTTGCTAAGTTTTTCAGAAAGGGACCATCTTAAAATATCAACCCTCTTACAGTATTTTCATATACTAGACAAATTAAAATTGGAAAGTGAAGGCTCATAATGTCAAATGAAACTGTCCATCCTGTTACCTGCACTACCAATCTTATTTTTACATTTTGCTATTATAGTTTTATTAATGTTTTGAATTAGTTATTATTTTAATATTAATATATTTGTATGTTTATATTATTTACATTTTTGTTAAAGGTTTAGTCATTTTGTTGTCTTGAACATTTCTAATATTATTCAAATGAATTATTATTTGAAATATAATATCTATATAGATATATATTCTCTATAGAGAAAAATACATTCAAGAAATATATAGCCAAAACATACTTTTTTTTATTTTAGTTCACATTTATTTCATTTCAAGTGATAAAAATGAGTTTAAGTTTTCATTTTATTTAATATAATAACCCAGTCTCAAACCATAATTATATCCCAGCATACATTACAAGCTCAATGCAAGTCATTTGCACAAGAAATTCAAACTTGTCTCTGCTTCACAGAATGACCCATATTACTCTGAGGCAGACACAAAGTTGTCATAAGATGGAAAAAAAACAGGTCTAGCAAAATGAGAAGACAGGACAGCGCTCAAGTGGAGACATATTAAGAAATGAGGTGAGACAAAAGTTGTGAAGTGCTGGAGAGGTACCAGTCCTGTTCAGAAGCTCTCATGTGCACTTTGTCTCCATTTACTTAATTAAGATGTGAGGCAGCGGCCCGTTCTCGGAGGGCATAAATCCTCCGGTTGTCCTGGAAGACCCATAAACCACTCATCAATTATAGACACCAGCAGCATGAGCGTGACTAATACCCACATGACATGCTTATTCACACCAGAGCCCCAGCCAATGAGCACCTACGGAGCCTTGACAAGACAAGTGCGTCACCTTTTTGACCAGTGATGCTCTTTGCAACCACCAGGCTGACCTCATGTGCTCTGCCACAGCTGATCTTGAAAAACAAGGTGTTTGAATCCAACACTGCTGACATAAATTACGAAAAATCTTTTTGTCTGCTGCTCTGACAACTCTGTAGAAAGTTATACGTGTGGAAACCGAAGCCGTGCTATCTGAGATATAAATTTTTAAGCAGCTCCTAAATTCACATGCCTGAATGGTGGAAATCCAAACTGTAGTTGGTATGAATGAAGCTGCAGCTGTAAGGACACCCTGATAGTTCCAAGTGAAGTAATGATATGTTTAATGCCACAACACCCTGCTCCTGTTGTTAAGCTGCTGAGCCATGTGGAACAGCCAACTGTTTGCGTGAGAGAAACTTTATGGCTCTGTGCCCGTGTGTGGCACACTGGAAATCTAAGACAGCAGGACGACACCGATGCTGTTGTTCCTGACACCCAACTCAAGTGCCACTTTCAACGTTTCATTTTTATGCTTTTTTCACCATGTGTTGTGACTTGGCACTTCAAAATGCTCTGACAGGCTGAATTTGATCTCAAGATTCAATGCATTAAGAGACAATGTTATAAAAGTCAATGTGAAACACCATTTAAAAACCATTATACTTCCATAATATGATGTGAAGTGTATATTCTGCAAGAAAAAGGTGTCGGGTGGGACATCATTTTATCCATTGGGAATCAGATCATGAAAAGTGGGTGTAGCAGTCTATTATTGCCAATTGTAGCTATGATCTACTTAGGCTTTTACAATGCTTTTGGCAAAACACAGCTCAGAATGTAGTCAGATGGTTAGCGAGAGTTATTAGACTTCAATGAACTATTAGGAAACAGAAAGTACATAAAAATACTTCTAAAGCCAGGTGAATGATGTACAAGTCCTTTTTTTTTTTTTTTACATTTGCTGCTTGTCAGTTTGTAAGATATAGACGCCGATGAGAAAGCCATGGCTGGCTGTTCAACATCTTTCATGTCAGACTGTACGATACATATCCTAAACTTTAGTCATGACTGACAACACTGGCTGAATATTTTCACATCAGTCTGTGTCATGCATTGCTACAATGATATCTACTCATCTTTTCATATTTATTTTGCTCTCTGTCTGCCCATAAGTTTATTCAGCTCTTTCTCTCCGACGTCATTGTGATGAAGTTGGTCAAAACTGCTGGTTTCACCAGTTACTGTGTTCCTATTGGCTCTTTAGTAGACGGGTGTCATTGAACTATTCAAACAGCAGGACTGCGAATTTAGCGAATAAAGACAAAATTAAAGGTATAATGCATCTAATAATGAAAATTACCCCACGATTTATTCACCCTCAAGCCATCCTAGGTGTATATGACTTTCTTGTTTCAGATGAATACAATTGGAGTTATATTCAAAAATGTATTGGCTCTTCCAAACTATAATGGCAGAGAATGAGTTTTATTTTTCAATAGTCCAAAAGAAGTCCAATAAAGCACATCCATCCATCATAAAAAAGTTAATAAATGGCTCCTGAAGTTAATTTATGCGCTTTTGCTTCCCAGCGAATGACGTAGGATGTAGCCGGATGTGGAGGTGCAGAGGAAAGAGCAAAACAAAACGCTAGTCATGAATTAGAACAAAAGTACAAAACATTTTGTAAAGACAAATGTCAGAGGATTTCGATAAAATCCAAGATGACACTGGTTTTCCTCTGCTAAACAAAGGAAACTGCTTTCTTTGCTCCTGTAAACAGACCTTGGTTCTCACAAGACTAGCATGTTCTGTTGCAACATCAGAGCTTACACTATGCCTATGTCCTTCATCATCCACTGGAACGACAGTTAGCCGAAGCTAGAGATAACGATTTAAATATATAAGATAAAGTTTTAAATATGGATATTTTTCTTACAAAAAATCATCAATTTGGTTCAGAAGGCCTTTATTAACACCCCAGAGATATGTGGAGTACTTTTTATGATAGATGGATGCACTTTTTTTGACTATCGAAAAAGAAATACCCCCCTTTTACTGCCATTATAAAGCTTGGAAGAGCCAGAACATTTCCAGGACCTTTCAGGGTGACATTTTTATATAACAAAATGGCCAACTAGTACAAATACAGTCAAAAAAATAAATAAATAAATAAAATAAAAAATAAACAAGCAAATCAAATTAAATAAAGGCAATCAAAGCAAGATAATTGCAGAATATTTTACATATGCATTACTTGCCTATTCTTTGTAATTATTTGTGACCCTGGACCACAAAATAAGTAAGCAAGTAAGCAATAGCCAAAAATACACTGTATGAGGCAAAATGATACATTTTTCTTTTATGCCAAAAATCTTTACTTATCTTACAGACATGAAAAATATATCTATAGATAGTGAAATGTCTACTTTTAAATGAATCAATTCCAATAGAAAACAAATATTCTCAGATCATGCAATCCATATGAAACGTCTGTGAAGATGACGTGTCAGTGTCCCCGACTTCATCTATTAAGCCAAAAAAAAAAAAAAAAATGAAAGCACTTGTTTATCAATTAATTATCATTAAAGGCCTACTCCACCCCAAAATGAAAATGTTGTCATTAATCACTTACCCCATGTCGTTCCAAACCCGTAAAAGCTTAGTTCGTCTTCGGAACACAATTTAAGATATTTTGGATGAAAAGTGAGACCTCTGTGGCTGCCAAGTAAATAATACTGTCAAGGCCCAGAAAAGTATGAAAGACGTCGCCAAAATAGTCCATCTGCCATCAGTGGTTCAACCATAATTTTACAAAGCTATGAGAATACTTTTTGTACACAAAGAAAACAAAAATAACGGCTTTACTCTACAATTTGTCTCCGTAGCACCATTTTGGAGAGTATCCACTGGACGCAAACTGCGTGCGCTGTTCTCTGTCAGCCGCATTACGGATACGTTTTCTAAGTTTATTTATGCTTTGATTCGAATGAAAACAGCGTATCCACATGACGCTGCTGACAGAGAACAGCGTACGCTGTTTGCATCCAGTGGATACGCTACAAAATGGCGTTACAGTGGCGCAGAGGAGACAAATTGTTGAATAAAGTTGTTATTTTTGTTTTCTTTGCATACAAAAAGTATTCTCGTAGCTTTGTAAAATTATGGTTGAACCACTGATGGCAGATGGACTATTTTGATGACACCTTTCATACTTTTCTGGACCTTGACAGTTTTACACACTTAGATTCTAGACTTTCGGCCAAATATTGTCCTATCCTAACAAACCATACATCAATGGAAAGCTTCATGACTCTGATGACTGGTTTTGTGGAACGGGGTCACATTAGTGAAGTTTGCGACAAAATTAAATAAATAAATATCTGAGAAAAAAACGTTTCCACACCAAATGTTTTCCAGTATACTTCCAAGTTCTCATTAGTTTGGTTTGAAAAGTCACCCTAAGCTTTTACCTTATTTCAAAATAAATCCTGAAACAGCTTCTATCAAAACTCATCCATTAAATCAATTAATCAGCCAAACATTTATTCTTTAGAACAACTCATAAAGGTAAGTGTGTACAGGTCTCGTCTTAAGAGCCATTTAGCGTCACAAGTGCCTGAAGCGAGCTATATCTACGTATACAACACTATCACCCAACGGCATGCCACTGTTTTGAATGGGAGAACCCCCTCTGAAATAACAATGTTAGCAATTATCCTCACTGGGATATCTCTACTTGATTCAGCTCTGGAAGAACCTGCTGTATGACACAGAAACTGGCACCTGGGGCCTTGCAACCGGCTTATCTTAATTATCATATCAGCTGTCCTTCAATTAGGGTTTACTTTAATGGATGCATCCATTGCGCCAAAACACAGACTAATGTAAATTATTGACAACTCGTGGCAGGGCAATTACAACCTAATTACAGCTTTTGTGATTCAAATGACAAAACTGGTAAATGGGGCCTGTAACATAAAACTAATTATTGCCCCCCCCCACCCTTCCAGACACTTTTGCCTACCTACTGTACTGGCTCTCATTTCCCTTTTCTCATTTGTCAGATCGCTATCGAAGCATTGAGGAATGTGGCTGTCAGTGTCTGTTAGCTGTCAGTGGAGTAAAAGAGCGAACAGACGTAACAAAGCCGGTAAACAGAAGTATAGGAATGTGCAAGCGGCCTCTTCTTTCTGTCTCGGTCTGTCTTGTGCAACCTTTTCAGGTTGTTTGTCATGACAGACTCTTGCAATCATTCTCATTGTGTGTCACGCAACATCAGAGTCCAAACGCCTCTGAGCTTCACCTTTCAGAGAGCGATGATTCTTTGATGTCGGCCGGGATGCGGAAATGATACAGAATATTCACAGATGGAGCTGTGCGGCTGTAAGCCGCAGTGGCTTTGCACCAGTATTTTACTAGAGTATTTTATGTGCTTAGCGTTGGTATGAATTATTGCAAATTTTATGCCTATAAACTACATAACAAAACCCGCGTGTGTGCTTGATCTAATTTAGGCCTCTAATAATTTTCATATGTCTTCAGAATGTCTGCCAGCGCAGTGCTTTGTTAGCAATTGTGACCTCTTAAACTGTACGCGGTTGTTTATTAATATGATTTTTGCACAGCTAGACTTTTAAGTATTGGAATAAAGTCTGGTCCAGTTTGTAGACTGGCCAAAAGCCGTCCACCTGTTTCAGAAATTGTGACTAATCACAGTTTACATTTTTCCGTGCACAGTAGCAAATGGGTGTGGATTCTAATTTGAATAATTACACTGTAGTTCAAGACTGTACACAAAATACAAAGAATTGTAGTCCGCGTTTCAGTACAGTAACGTATTTCCAACTAAAGCAGCAGGTAGGGTTTTATTTTCACACTCCTATTCTCCATCTCTTGCTTGCAGAAAACTGGTTGGAGGGGAGTGGTTAAGGATACTCTGCCCAAACCATCAAACTGACATCATCAGAAAAGGCAGGGCTCGTAAAAATGCTAGCCAGAGGTCCCGGGGCTAATGTGTCTTCCAGTTGGGCTACCAAAATGTATCTTAAATACAGGGTTCCGGCGGGTCATTACAATAGTCCCAAATTTAAGCTGTGTCAAATTTAAGGCCATAAAAAGTCTTAAATGCCTTAAATGGTATAAGAAAAGATCAAGACATCTTACATTTGGGGGTGGAAAGACAAGAATCCCTGTATGGATTAATGTGATGATTAAATTTCAAAAGGCTATGATTTCATTGAATAAATATGAGCGCTGCACGTTTCAAGTCAAAACACGGCGTGGGTGTTTTTATATGAATGCATCTCAAAAGGGAACCAACTGCCTTCAGAAAAGTTTCAATGGCATTTTTATTTCATCTTTTCTATAATTTCCTGATAAAGCTGTGATTATTTTTCGAAAATGTTTTAGTTTGATGTTTCGACTCTTATACAATTTTCTACATTAAAAAAAAAATTAGAACAAAACCACAAAACCAGTCTTAAGTAGCATGGGTATATTTGTAGCAATAGCCAAAAATACATTGTATGGGTTAAATTTATTGGTTTTGCTTTTCATTAAGCATTTATATTTAAAGATCATGTTCCATGAAGATATATTGTATTCTTTTTAGGCTTATTTAGGGCTGTGTGGGACACCATTTCAGAAGATGTATAAATCTAATTTTAAAAAACTGACCCTTATGACTCGTTTTGAGGTCCACAACTGTCTGTTTTTAATCAGACTAGTTAAATTCTACTAAAATATGAAGAGTGCCTGTCTGAAGGGTTATCAGGGGTTTTGAAATTTTCCAAGCCCTGAAAATTTCACAAGCCCTAGAAGGAATGCCATTCTAGAGTGGAAGCAAATGTTCAGATTTAGTTTCAAAATTAATTACATGATTTTTTTTTCAGTGGATTAACTTGCACAGATTAATTGTTCACCTCAAGACTAGCAATGTGTGCTAACAAAGTATATAATGTAAATTTTTATTTTATTTGGACTTTACCAAGTGTATGTGGGGACATTGTATGAAAACTCACGTATGAAATCGCATTAGCAACACCAGAGTCATGAGTTGGATTTTTATAGAATTCCTGTATATCTTGTACCTGTATTACCTGAATGCAAAGTAAGTTGCTTTGAATAAATGCATCTGCCAAATGCATACTGTACATGTAACTGAAATATGCACTGGTACTGGTACTATTCTTTAGCATATTTATTATTAAAATAATAAATATCATATTTATTATTTTAAAAATATGTTTTAAATATTATTATTATTAAATACTGGATTTAAAAAAATAATAATAATTAAAATACAGGATTTAAAAAAAGTATTTTAGAGAATAGATTTACAACTATTATTCCTTTTAAATTAAAAAGTAAAATCTCTGACTGACTAAAAAACAGTACTGACTACATGAGGAGTGGATTTTCTTTTTTGGATTTGATGTTTTATGTCAATGAATTTGCACTCCGAAAAAATGTATCACATTTAATATTTTAATCATTAATCAAAATTCAAATACCACATTGACCCGAATATAAGCCGACACTGGTTATAAGACGACACCCCTTTTTCAAGATGTACCTTTTGGAAAAAGGCTTTTTGAAAACCAAATCTTGTGTTTTATTAAGAAAAAAAAAAGCTTTTGTTTTGAAAGTATAGTCAATACTGGTAAAATGCACCAGCAATCACATTTAAAAAAAATACACTTTTTGATATACCATAAAAATAACAGGTAATCCATCTAAATTATATAACAATTAGGCTATCCATCTCATTGCTGCCTACCAACATTTCTTTAACAGTAGAAGTGAAATCTTATCGTAGTCTTCAAATCTAGGTACTGTCTTATATTTTAAAATCACTTACAAAGAAAGTTATTTCAGTCAAGGCTCTTGCTGCTATAAGCTTTTCTTTATCTTTTGTTTTCAATCACGTTGTTCTAATATTACGACAAACATTACATTACGTATTTCTTGGCACACTCGTTTACACGGATTTGGCGCCACCTATAGTTGTGGGTGTATTATTGACATAGACCCTGAATATTAGACAAATGCGTTCTTTCAGATGTATTTCCAACAAAAAGCCTTGTCCTAAAGTCAATACAGTAAATAAATAAATACATAAATAAAAAAAAATGAATACATTAACACTGTAATACTACATTGTAGTATTTTTTTTAAAAGGCTCTTCCCAGCTTTTCAAATTAGACTTATTTTGGAGATATTGTTTTATTGGTGTCAATTAATAATATTTTAAAAACAACCTTGATTTTGTCAGCCTTTTAATGAGACTTTTTACAGTAGGTCCCTCAAAACACAAAATAATAACAAACATCAAAACTGCTTTTTATGCATGTTATGTGTTGTTGAATAACTTAACAGATTGTAGAAAACGTTGCGCAAAAGACAAAAAGGTCTGCAAACGAAAAGAAAAAAAAAAACTTACATCATTGACCCAATAGCCAACACAGTAATCTGACTGGAGGACTTTTGTGTAAGCCTTCATCTCATATCCTATTATGAAGGTGACAATCATGGTGAGTGCTTGGTGCCAGTCGCATTATCCGTTCTTTGTGACGTGCAGAATACAGTATAGTCACACAGACATCATAGAGCATTAAGACCTGCCTCTCTAACTACCACCCACAAACTCATGAGAAAAACAAGACCTCTAAAGTGAGCCGCAGTCAGTGGCGGCCCACACAAACATGATGCAGAGGGGAAAAAAAAAGCCTAGAAGAATGTGAAGGTGTTGGTGGTTGACGCCACTCTAAGCCAGTGTGGCTCAGGTGAACACAGTGCTCTCGCAGGCCTGTTGTCTGGGCTTGGCTCATCACACTCATGAGAAACTCCCATCGTGCCTTCAGGGCCTTCTCTGCACGGCAACAGGTATGCATGTTGACGCATGCCGAATCCCTCTCTTTTCTTCTGTTTTTTCTCCTCAAAGTTCTCGTGAACGTCGCGTAACGCCCTGTCTAAACCGCAGACATCAGAAAAACCACCTGAGCAAAGCTGTAACTTGTTTGATTGCACAGGCTCACACCCTGGTTTCTCCCGCTTCACCCCCTTCCCATTCCCATTCCCATTCCCAACCAGCCCCGTCCCAAAAACACACAAGTAAACACACATACATACATACACACACACACACACACACACACACACGTGTGTGTGCATAGCTCTAATGGCATCGGTGGTGCCACCTGTCCGTCACAAAGCGTTCCCCGAGGCCTGATCCGGCCTGGGCTGTTGCCATGCGCTGGGAGAAGAGACATGCTGATGGATGGAGGAGGAGGTGGATTCCAGGGACAGGTGAAGGATGTGCCGCCTTTGATCTGCTTCAAGTGCAGAGCGAGCAGGAAGAGAGAAAAAAAAACAAGTGACAACGCACATCTCAAAGGTCAGACGCTTTGTCGTCACGTCAAGTGGTTGAGGAACGATGTGTTGTCCTGCAAAAACGGTGGCCTTATGGGACGCATTTGACTGTTATTGCATGATATGTGGTATATAATGACTTTCACATTGAAAACATAAAAAAAAATCACCAAGTTCCAAAACCTTTTCAATTTAGAAGTTGCAAAGTAGAGGTTCAAAAAGATTTTTTTATTAGAAGTTGCAAAGTTGGAACTGGTTCCACAGTCTTTTTATTTTTTATTTAGAACCTGAAATCCTACTTATTAAAGTTTTATTTAAAGTTGCAAACTTACTTGCTGCAAAATGTTTTTTTTTTCCAAGTACTTCCAAAATTAAGTCCCTTACAGAAGTTACAACAAAAGTTAAAGATACAGGTTTTAGAAGTTGCAAACTTGCTGTTCCAAAAGTTCTTTTAATTTAGAAGTTCCAAATTAAAAGTTCCAAAGATATGTTTAGGTAATTTAGAAGTTGCAAACTTAAAGTTTCCCAAAAAAGTTTTATTTAGAAGTTCCAAAATTGAGCTTCTAAGCTTTTTTTTTTTTTAAGAAGTTGCAAACTTTTTATTTATTTGTTTATTTATTTATTTTTTAGAAGTTGGAACTTTATGTTGCAAAAGTTTTTTTTTTTTATTTAGAAATCGCAAAATGAAGTTCCAAAGTCTTTTAAATTTAGAAGTTGCAAACCTAAAGTTACAAAAGTTTTAAAATTGCAAACTTGAAGTTTCAAAAAAAAGTTTTTTTTAAAGTTTTATTTAAAAATTCCAAAATTGAAGTTGCAGACTTTTTATTTATTTATTTATTTATTTTTAGAAGTTGGAACTTTAAGTTCCAAGTTTTTTTTTTTATTATTATTTAAAAGTCCCAAATGTTCAATTAAGAAATTGCAAACCTAAAGTTCCAAAAGTTTTAAAGTTGAAGTTATTTTCAAGTATTTCCAATTTTTATTAGTTTTAAAGTTTATTTTAGAAGTTCCAAAATGTAAATTTAAAGTTACAGAAGTTACAACTTACAACTTAGAAGTTGCAAAGCTGATGTTCCAAACATTCTTTTAAAAGTTCTAAATTTAAAGTTCCAAGGCTTTTTTCATTTAGAAGTTCCAAAATCGAAGTTCTAAAGATTTTATTAGAAGTTGCAAACCTTTTATTTATTTATTTTTAGAAGTTTTCAATTTAGAAGTCCCAAAATATTTTGAATTTAGAAGATGCAAACCTTAAGTTACAGAAGTTTTAAAGTTGGAAACTTTAAACTTTTTTTTTTTTCTCAAGTAGTTCCAAAATAAAGTTGTATTTTTTTATTTAAAATTTGACCTTTTTCAATGTAGAAGAACCAAAATTAAAGTTTCAGACGTTACAACATTGAAGTTACAGTTGCTGTTTTTTATTTCAATTTAGAAGTTGCAAACTTAAAGTTCCAAAATTATTATTTATAGTTGCAACATTAAAGTTGAACTTTTTTTACTTCAGTTTAAAAGTTGCAAAGTTCAAGTTTCAAATGTTTTTTTTTTAAGTTCTTTCGAAAATGAAGTTCCAAAATGTTTTCAATTTAAAAACCATGTTTTAAAACTGTTACAAAACTAAAGTTCCAAAGTTTTTTTAATTTAGAAGCTGCAAACCTGAAGTTCCAAAAGTCTTATTTGAAGTTGCAACATTAAAGTTATAGGTTTATTTTTTTAATTTAGATGTTGCAAACAAGAAGTTCCAAAAGTTTTAATTAAAGTTGCAACATTGAAGCTACCATGTTTCAAAACAATGATGCTGTACCTTTAAACAATGTGTGAGACCTAGTTTGACTAGCAGAAATAATTTGTTATGCTGCTATAGCAACCGTATCTGCAAAGAAAGATGAGCAAACAAAGTTGTAGGTGTCAAGATGACGATATATTAGCATTGCAAAAGAGCCAAAGAGCAAATAGTCCGAGTTGCTGTGCCAACACTTCACCATTAGTAGGTTACAGACTGCTGAGACATCCATCAACATAAACACACGTTCTGCAAAGTGCGATCCATCTCACAAATAGAAAGTGATATCAAAAGCAATCTGACTCCCCATTAAGCCTTGCTCTGTATATCAGTTTCAAAATAAGGAAGAACATTAACATAACACAAGCACGTAATTAGACTGCTGAAGCATACAAAAAGTTTGCAGGAAAAAGAAAAAGGAAGTCATAATCATTTTACCAGGTCAAGAGAGTTCATCTGCAGGCTAATCAAGGTTAATTTGCTTCCTCTGATTATTTATTTATTTTAGGTATAAAATTTAGTCTTATTTTAGACATTAATTGAAGAGACTTCAATTTAGTTCAAAACAAAATACACAGTCATATCTCAAACTTCCAGTATGGAAGCCTGTTTTAGAATTAAAAAAAAAAAAAAATCATTATAGTTTAAAATAATTAGAATAATTAAAATACTTAAAAATCACAAAGCCACATTGTGATATACATATGAAGTTACTCAGTGAGTTATAAAGTCACCATTTTGAAAAAAAAGAGTTAATTTCTTCCAGAAGCCATTTCACTCGGATGTGACTAGTCATATGTCAATTTTTCGAAATTGAGATTTATACATCATCTGAAAGATAAATAAATAAGCTTTCCATTGATGGACAATATTTGGCTGAGATACAAATTTGAACTTTGAAAATCTGGAATCTGGAGAAATATGGAGAAAATCGCCTTTAAAGTTGTCCAAATGTCCAAATGTTCCAAAAGTTCTTAACAAATCATATTACTAATCAAAAATTTTTGACGTGTTTACGGTAGGAAATGTACGGAATATCTTCATGAAACATGATCTTTAGTTAATATCCAGATTTTTGGCATAAAAGAAATATTATACTGTTGTCTAACTCAGTAAACATGTGAAATCACATCATTGTGGTAGTTGTAATCCTTATTTTAGCAACTTACATTTCTGAAGCACAGAAATTGAAATTGTAAACTCAAACAAACCAAGAATGCCTCTTCAATTTATGTTCAACATGGACCTTATTGCGATCATAAATTTAAAACTACCATTCTATAAAGCCATTAGAAACTCCCGAGGGAACCCTTGGCTCAAAAACGCCAACTCTCTTCTGGGTTTTAGTACTACAAACTCAACAGCTCCATATAAAACACATTACAGTCCTTTAAGGACATTTAAAAGTTTTACTGGTCGAATTTGGGTCTTCTGTAATCCCAGATGCAGCTGCGAATGCTGACGCTATATGCAGCATTGAAAGATGTCTTCCTCAAAGGCACCAGTCGGTCCAGTGCAGGCAGCATTGCATCACACACTGTACTCATAAACAAGGCTGTCTTGTATTTCCTGTTGCTTTGCACGCCATCTTCTTGGCTGCCCTAGACGGGCTTGGCTTCAGTGACATAGTTGAGGTGGAGCGCCGCTGGTGAAGCTGGGACACTAGGCACATGGCCAGCGGAGAGAAGGTGGTTCAGACACCACCCTGGCTTCAGGCACCCCCACCATACCGCAAAACCACAGCCCCCTGAAAAAACATCAGACGTACTAGATACATCAACCCCCGAAACCTTCATACAAAACCAAGGTCGGATCCTAAAGTTCAAGACGTGCAACAATCTTCACAGTGCAAACCTAAGGGGTGGTCTCAGCCACAAGAAAATTCTCATAATGTTGTAAAAGAAATGTGCACATATATGCCTTTCTACTAAATAAAAAATTATTCCTAAAGTAAAAAAAAATATTATTTTACAAAAACAGGCTGTTATCTACCAGAGGTGTGCTGATTGGTCACTTTCACATGCTAACTACAGGTGTACCCTGTTTTACAAGTATATTTTGTTGCTGGAAACACACTTGCAAAGCAGATTCTTGTAAAACGAGTCCTCGATCTGTAGTGTATATGAGGATCACATAGTCGTAAACAAGGCCTCGTGAAGAACTGTTCTGCTATTAATAAACCAAAAATAAACCTTTCATAATACACCTATATGACTTTCTTTCTTCAAAGGGAGACAAAAGGAGCAATTGTAAAGAACTGTACCGATTGTTCTTTTCTATGCATCTACAATGAATGGAGCCTGAGGTTTCAAACTTCAAAAACTGACACAAAGCATCATAAATGTATCATAAAATGGTCTATACAATATGTACAGTCTTCTATACCCATATGTGACCCTGGACCACAAAACCACTCTTAAGTAGCATGGGTATATTTGTAGCAATAGCCAAAAATACATTGTATGGGTCAAAATGAAAGATTGTTAGTTTATGCCAAAAATCATTAGGATATTAAGACCATGTTCCATGAAAATATTTTGTACATTTCTACTGTAAATATCTTTAATTTTTGATTAATAATATGCATTGCTAAGAGCTTCATTTGGACAACTTTAAAGGCGATTTTCTCAATATTTAGATTTTTTGCAGATATGAACAAGTGAAATTTAAGACCTTTTTAATACCACCTCATAAGAAATGTAATACTAAACCTGTAATGGAAATACACATCATATTGCATAAATATACGTAGTAGTTAATGTGTTTAACGTAAAAAGAAAACTAAATTTAATCGCTGTCATAAATTATATTTATTACTACGATATACAGTGAATTTTTCATATCAGCATGCAATATTCCACACAAAATATCCCCATAAAAGTACCACATCAGGAGATTTTGGTGGTTTATTTATTCTGAAGCAATATTTTTTTTAGATCTATTTAAATCTGCATACTTTTATTTACCTTTATAAAGGCCTATTTTTTTTACTTTTGAAATGTATGCATCACCTTTCATGTCAAATTATTACAAATTATCAATCAATTCTATAGGCCTGTTCCCAGTCAGATTTAAAAAATGACACTGCAAATAATTAAAAAAGCAATAAATTATGTTATGAGATTAATGATAAATCTATTTATGAATATACAAATAAGGGAAACGCATACTTTTACTAAACTACCAGTAGGTGGCGGTAAGTCCCTTAATGACTGATTCAATATGAGTTATTTTAACTGATTCATTCAAAACACTGAATCATTCAGTAACAGAACACCGTCAAGTGTTGCTTGGAGAATGTGCTGCTGTGATCTTTGTTTGTAACTATTTTCGTTAATGAAATGGAAAACAGTAAATATTGTGCTTAAAATAAGTAACTTAACTACTTGACTAACTACTTGTTTACTAAACTAAAATCAAATGTAGCATTTGCAATCGTAAGAATATTCAGCAAAGCTCCGTTGGTATGTTACTGAACTATACTGAACATTTTGAATTTTTACCTCAGTGTGCTTCTTCTGAGTTTCCTGAGTTTGTGCTGTTTCTCTCATTTGTTTCCAAGTCTCTCACAAAGAGACAGGCAATGCGATTTTGATACCAGAAATACACTATCCATTATCAAACGCTTTTTACGTTGAATGCATTAAAATAAGAAGAATCATTTTTGAGTTTCAATGCTTGGCTGGTTATTTATTTATTTACATTTTTTGTCAATCTTCGGTCTGTCCAATGATTGTAATCAGTCATTAGGTCCGTCAGGCTGACAATATTTTAGCGGTAATGTGACCAAAATATTTAAGACCCATCGATTCTAAATTTATGACATAGTAAGACTTTTTAAGGCCTTTTATTTGGAAAACGTTATTTAAGACATTTTAAGACTTTTTAAGGACCAGCGGATGGACACCCTGCTCAGATTTCATTTCATTTGATTTCACCCATACATCAATACAAAATCGTATTTATTTATTCATAAAACTTGACCTTTATGTTTCGTTTTGTGGTCCAGGGTCACATATGACGTCATTGTAACAATTAGTTTTTTGAGTTGATTCATAATTCATGAGTTTAGCTGTTTCAGTTCTTGATTTTAGCCACTGATTTAGTTAAGATTATCAATGAAAAGCATCTTAAATTTCAAGCTGACCTTCAGACAACTCTACCATATAGTATATAGGTCACATGGACTGTGTTTTGTCTTTTTAAAACTCAAAATCTCTAGTGATTACTTGTTTCTTATTTGTGACTCTGGACCACAAAAGCAATCATGGTGTATATTTGTAGCAATAGCCAAAAATACATCGTATGGGTCAAAATTATTGATTTTTCTTTCATGCCAAAAGTCATTAGGATATTAAGTAAAAATTATGTTCCATGAAGATATTTTGTATATTTACTACCATAAATATATCAAAACTTAATTTTTGTTTAGTAATATGCATTGCTAATAAATTAATTTGGACAACATAAAAGGCAAATTCTCAATATTTGTATTTTTTTGCACCCTCAGATTCCAGATTTTCAAATAGTTGTATCTCAGCCAAATATTGTCCTATCCTAACATCTCATACATCAATGGCAGCTTTCAGAAGATTTATAAATCTTCTAAAATGACTAGTGGGTGCACGACACTATAGTTCATAGTTCATTTATGTAAGTGAGGATTGCAAAATAAAGTAAACTGTGACATATTATACCCAAAAATTCTTCATACAGTACTACCAGTAAAACTGATAAACATTTGGGACCAAAAATTATTCAGACACTTTGACCTGACCATGTTTTGCTTTAATTGCTAATGCAACCTTTTTACACCACAGACTGAACAAAATTAAGCATTGCTTGGTAACTGGTCAGCAAAGTATTGATAGTTGTGTAAATACTGTTATAATAACAGATTGTAATCCATTAAATATCATTCTATCAAAATTACCTGACATTATCAAGATGAATATGTTCTGACGCAGAGTTCTTGTTGTATTTACTTACCATTTTCTAAACTATAGCAAATAAACTCTGATAACATGAAAAATGCTGAAGGGTCCGAATAAATTTTGGTTTGACTTTATCACTTAAAAAAACTTTGTTTTTGTCAAAAAATACATTAATAGACTCTCAAAGTATTTCTGAGATGTTTCTTGATGTCCCCACAGTGTCCCGTGTCCTGTCCCGCTGTCCCCCTCCCTTCATCTCACTACACCTCCTTCCATCCCTCAGTCCCTCCCTCTTCAGAGTCTGGGATGAACAGTCTGTAATTGTGGACAGGCCACAGCACACAGCCAGGGATATAAATACCCATTTCTCCTGTTCCTGTCAAAATAAAGGACCTTATGAAAAAAGAAACAGGGACTCTTTTTTTGTGGCATCCGCCTGCCAGTGTAAGGGTTTATTTTGGCTGTATATTTGTGCTGTGTACCTACAGCATCCTCAGACTGGTTTCCTTCAAAAAAGATGCACTCGGTTACCAAGAGACATCCACATACAAATAAATGCGTAACATAAGGATTAATTTGTCTGTAGGTCAAAGTCATTACAACATGCCCACGTCACATTTTACTCTAAAATTAGATATAAATTAGATTTTGCATAAAGAACCTGTAAGATTTGTGAATTTTCATTTAATTTCATTTTTTTCCTTCTCCAATCAAGTCATTTTCATTACATTAATGTTGAAAATAGACATTATTTAAATGTATAATATTTAATTATTTAAATGACCCTGGGCCACAAAACCAATTATAAGGGTGTTTTTTTAAACTGAGATTTAAAATAAGCTTTCCATTGATGTATGGTTTGTTAGGGCAGGACAATATTTGGCAGATATACAACTATTTGAAGTCGCCTTTAAAGTTGTCCAAATGATGTTTTTAGCCATGCATATTACTAATCAAAAATTAAGCTTTGATATATTTACGGTAGGATATGTATAAAATATCTTTATAACACATGATCTTTATTTAATATCCTAATGATTTTTGGCATAAAATAACAATTTATTGACCCATACAGTGTATTTTTGGCTTTTGCTATAAATACAGACTGGTTTTGTGGTCCAGTTTCTTATCTTCTAATGCATTTAATGCTGATATATTATAAATACTGTAGTATATAAGGAAACACAATAATTTACAATTACAAAAATTACAAAAAATAAATAAAAAATAAAAAAAACAAGCTTTCATATTTGTCTTTCCTAATCAAGTCAGTCATTTTTATTACATTAATGGTATGTATAAAAGCATTTATACATTTTATAAATATTTTTTAAATATATTTTTATATAATGCTGATATAAATACTTTAGAGTATAGACATCAGAATCACTTTTAAGAATAAGTGAAATTACAACTGAAACTGAAAAAAAAATATTTCATATGCATCAATATCACAAACCTTAAAATCAAGCTTTTTATTTTTTCTTTCCTAATCAAGTAAATTTTATTACAATAATGCTAAAAACACAAATTATTAACATTTATAAAGTATTTATACATCATGGTAATAGATCCTCTAATGCATTTAATCCTGATATATTATAAATACTGTTTAAATGCACAAGACCCACCTTTTAGAATAAGAATTTAAATTTTTACATTTAAAGTGTGTTATGGTTAATTATAATAAACAGGACTTCACTGAAAAAAAAAGACATTTAGTCAAAATTCCTATCTATTTTCTTAATGCTTGTTATAGATATACTAAATGATAGGCTATACACTCTCAAAAATAAAGATGCTTTAAAAGGTTCTTCACACTCTTAAAAATAAAGGTGTTTCAGAAAGTTCTTCAAATGATGCCACAGAAGAACCATTTTTGATTCCACAAAGAACCATTCAGTCAAAGGTTCTTTAAAGAATTATCTCTTGCTTACCCTTTTTTTATAATCTGAAGAACCTTCTTTTGCCACAAAGAACCTTTTGTGAAACAAAAAGGCTCTTCAGATGTTAAAAAGTTCTATCTAGACAAAAAGCTTCTTCTATGGCATTGTGAAGCACCTTTATTTTTAAGAGTGTAGAAAAAACATTTTTGGTTCCATGAAGAACCATTCAGTCAAAGGTTCTTTAAAGAACCATCTCTTTCTTACCTTTTTAGAATCTGAAGAACCTTCTTTCACCGCAAAGGACCTTTTGTGAAACAAAAAGGCTCTTCAGATGTTAAAGGTTCTTTATGGAACCATTTAAACAAAAAAGGTTCTTCTATGGCATTGTGAAGCTCCTTTATTTTTAAAGAAACACTCCACTTTTTTTGAGACTAGGCTAATTTTCTTACTCCCCTTGAGTTAAACAGATGAGTTTTACCATTTTTGAATCCATTCAGCCGATCTCTGGGTCTGCTGGTAGGACTTTTAGCATAGCTTAGCATAAATCATTGAATCTGATTAGATCATTAGCATCTTGTTCAAAAATGACCAAATATTTTCAATATTTTTCCTATTTAAAACTTGACTTTGTAGTTATGTCGTGTGCTAAGACCGACAGAAAATGAAAAGTTGTGATTTTCCAGGCTGATATGGATAGGAACTATACTCTTATTCTGGCGTAATAATCAGGGAACTTTGCTGCTGTATCATGGGTGCAGCAGTCGCGATGATATTACGCAGCGCCTGAAAATAGGTAACTTCCAACGTGACCAGCACTAAGCCACTAAGGTAATAGTAAAATAGCTGGGGACTATATTCAGGCGCTGCGTAATATCATTGCGCCTGCTGCACCCATGCTATGGCAGCAAAGTTCCTTTGATTATTCAAAGTGATCTCATGACAATTTGTATGTATTTTACGTAAAATGTGGCTCTACAAAACGTACATTTACTTACGTTTTTCCCGACACTAAAACGTACAATACTGATGTATTTACAGCATCTAAATAAATAAAAAATACTTACCTTTTTTTAGCATTTTAACGTACAATACAACAACTACTTATATTGAAATCGTGGCATTAATTTCATTATTATTGTTGTTTTTAGCTGTCACACCAATGGCCTAATGTTTTCAATTGCATTATTAAATAATTTAATCGTTTACTAATATGAAATTATAACATTTCATTCTGTTCTATGTGATTTCAGCTGCCAGCTCATTTCTAAGAATAGGTCTACATAATGTTAAATGTTAAAGACTATACTTTAAACCCTTAAAATAAATAACATTTTTTGCAATCGTTTAACCATTCATTGGCTCTCGCCTGCATTCGTCACAGATTACAACATGTCGTGTTTCTATTGAGATGTGTTTGAATGATGCGCGGGCGCCTTCACGAGTTCACGGAGTGGATCAGGGTAATAATCTGGATAACATTTTCAGCGATTAACAATTTAAATTCTGCTCTACGCTTTAAACAAGCTTACTGTGTTCCACCAGAAAAGACTGCGGCTGCAAACGTGTCGTCATTTGGATTACTTCTTGGTACGGTTGTGATTGCACTTTTCTTTCTGTCATGTTTTTCTTTATTACTCTACAGAGAGAGTTATGGTTAACATTAGGTTTAGAGACAGAAGTGGAATTAGCGAATAAAAAATATTTTTATGCTATAAATGCTAATTTCCCTGCATATTTTGGTCAGTTACGTTTTATAACATTTTATATTCGCTATAAAATGGGTAGGTTTAGGTTTGGGGGTAGGTTAAGGGGGCTAAAAATCTAAATCGCTTACTAATAAAATTATAAAAATGCATATTTGCAATAAATTTGGTAGGTTTAGGTTTGGGGTAGGTTAAGGGGGCTAAAAATCTAAATCGCTTACTAATAAAATTATAAAAGTGCATATTTGCAATAAATTTGGTAGGTTTACATTTGGGGGTAGGTTGATACGAATATCCTAATTAAATAAAAGATGCATAAATACTTTACGTTTTTTAGCTAAAAATACGTAGCTATTTGTACGTTTTAAATGTTGAAATACGTCTAAATTGTATGTTTTAGCATCAATAAAAACGTACATAAATGTACGTTTTGTGTGTCTAAAAGTTACATATAAATACCCACGTATAAACAGTGAGACCAGGCTGGATTATTACACCTATTATGGCTGGGCGATATATATTGATAAATTCATGCGCATCTCGTCAGTATGCCATTTTTTTTGATTAGTAGTAAATCTCCATCACCTGTTTTCAAATGGAGCGCCAGTTAATACACAGAGCCATAGATCACTGAAAAGCTACCCTAATGAATCACCCGCGAAACTGAACCCAATATTGCGTAGCTTGTCAGTGATCTACGGCTCTGTGTATTAACTGGCGCTCCATTTGAAAACAGGTGATGGAGATTTACCGCTAATCAAAGAACCGGCTTTACTGATGAGATGCACATAATATCAATATAAATATATCGCCCAGCCCTAGTTCCTATCCATATCAGCTTGGAAAATCACTAATTTTCGTTTTCTGTCAGTCTTTGTACACAATGTAACTACAGAAGAGTCAAGTTTTAAATAGGAAAAAAATCGAAAATCTTTGGTCATTTTTGAACGAGATGCTAATGGTCTAATCTGATTCAGTGATTTATGCTAAGCTATGCTGAAACTGCTAACGCCAGACCCAGAAATCGGCTGAATGGTTTCAAAAATGGTAAAACTCATCTGTTTAACTCTAGGGGAGTTGGAAAATGAGCCTATTTTCAACAAAAGTGGAGTGTTCCTTTAAGAGTGTATTTTTCATTAAAAAATACCTATTTTTTAATAATCCATCCTATTTGGATGAGCATCACAATACAGATCTATCATTACACAACAAGATCTGTCATTACTTCCACTTTCAACAGTACAATTCTCCTAAACTTATTTTTTATTGAGTAAAATAGTTCCTGTACACAGCCTAATGCATCAATCCTAAAGTTTCATGCCATGCAAGAAGTCACCAGGAAGCAGAATATTGTTTCTAAATTCATCCCTTGTGCAAACAAATCCAAAAACACATGTGATAGTGAACTTTTTTGGCAAGCCGAGACCTTTTTTTTTTCCAACCAACAGCTCCAGGCATCTTTTAATTAATTTTCATGACTTGATGAAAACAAAACACACGCTGTCTGATATTTTACAACGCAATTAACTGTTTACTCGTTCACAATAGATAACCTATTGACTATAACGACTTTAGGCATTTGGGGGAAAGCAGCCAGTGTGCTAATGCGATTTAGCGCAACGCAGTCCTTCCAGTGTTGTTTTCAAGAATGCAACCAAGTTGTTCCTCTACACAGGCGGTAAGGAATCTATTTTACCAACAGCCCTGTGACTGCTCCACTTTAACCTTTTTCCATATCAGTGAGACCACACAATGTGCAGAGAGAGGAAAAGGTATGTGACTACATTATTGGAGTCTTGTTTGCTGCCTAGTGCAGTAACTCCCAAACAGGGATACTTTTGTCTTTATTAATTAATACATTTTGTATGTTAATTTTGGAAGGGTGCCACTGAGCAAATCAATGGCTACCGGCAACTAACATTCTTCATATATTCTCATACCTTAATTTATGTTAAACAGTAGAAAGAAATACTGGTTTGGAACAACATGAAGGTGAGTAAATTATGACAGAATTCAAATTTTCGGCTGAGAAGAAAAATTAAATAACATGTAAAGTGTCTGGAGCCTCAAGGTAAGACAAAAGCAAAGACTGCTCTAGTATAAAAATTTATTTTCCCATTGTAATGTGTACTCGGCTACGAATAACAATATTTATATGTACATAATACCCCATAGCTCTTCACAGTCATCAGATCTCCCGATGATGAACCACTAAATATATTACAGAAAGGACTGTAGTGTTGCTGCTATTGCCACAACAAATGATATGCATCACTGACTCATGCTGGTGTAACCCGCATAAATACGTGCTTGAACTAAGGACAGTGTATTCTGAGCTGTATGCCATGCACAATTTTCTGCCGCTCGCTTTATTTATTCCTTTCTCCCTCATCGACAACAACAAAGTACAAAACACGTTGTTGGAAAGTTTGCGAGATATCATCTGCAATGCTTTCTCCTACTCTCCCACCATGAGCGGTAATGTTTTTCTCTTTTCCTTTCCACAACCCTAATAAAAATTCAAGATGACAAGCCCATCTAGAAGTTCTCCAGCAAAGAGAAATTGGGTGGGATTTTTGATCTTAACCTTGAAGTTCATCCTACATTTGAGTAGAATTGGTAAACCAAAACCTTCTGAAACGCTCAGATAACTCAGAGAATACCTCAGCAGAATTGAGTTTTGGGGTTGTATTCTTTTCCCACAGGCTCACATGTTTAAAGAATAAGATGAACAATGTGTCTGTGTGCAGGTATTATAGGATGGAGAAGGTGTTGATAAGAACGCTCTGAGCTGTGCACGCATAGATGACTGTTGACGGGCCGCCTTGTTTGATCTTGTTTTTTGGCGTGTAGAATGAAACCAAGCTTCATGGCCCACACACCTGCCACATGGGTTTGCTGCACTGTACATTTTTTAGCACACTTGAACTTCACCATGTTTTTTAGCATTTGTGGAAATTACTAAAAATATGATTATGAAACATATACATTTGCAGCCATTTTCACACGTTACTTAGTTACTTTTTATAGAAAGTAATGTGTTACATTACTTTTGCGTTACTTTTTAAATCTGAGCAGCAGTGTTGCCAAGTCCACGCTTTTCCCGCGGAACTGGGCTACTTTAACACTGTTGCCGCAGGTTGTTTTTGATGTCCACTAAAATGTGAATTTGCCAGGGGAACCCCGAGCAAAAATGTGTATTTCATCCCCCTAGAAAGCGATTTTTAACGGGGGACCCCCTTGAAATGGGATTGTGCTAGTTTTGGGCTACTTTTGAGTAGAAATTGGGTGGGTTTTGTTGTGAAAACCTGGCAACCCTGCTGAGCAGGGCTTGCTTGTTTGTTTTTAATAAAAAAAAGTTTGATTCTTGTCAAATGTAAAAGCCCTTTCACATCAAAATGAAATTAAGTAAATAAGGCTAAGGCTAAAGGAAAATTAAATTCACGTCTGTACAGTAGAACTGTAGGAAAAGAAAGTTCAACACTCTTCAGCAATAAGGAAAGAAAAAGCACAAATGTTAGTTTATCTAAAGTAAGTTTTGCTTATTAGTACACTGCAAAAAATGCTTTTCTTACTTAGATTCTAGACCAAATATCTAAAAATTCTTAAATCAAGAGGGATTCTCTAGAACAGTAAAAATTATTGCAACACGTTGTTGGAAAGTTTGCGAGATATTATCTGCAATGCTTATAATTTTAATTTATGATGATCATTTTTACTCATCTAGTGCATTCTCTAGACAAGTAAAAATTATTGTCATTATTTTCTGAAAACAAGTCAAAATTAAGTGTGTTTTTGCCTGAAACAAGCTAAATAATCTCCCAATGGGGTAAGCAAAATAATCTTGTTTTCTGTTTGCAATAAAAAAAAAACATTGCTTACCTCACTGGCAGATTATTTTGCATGTCCTAAGTAAAAAACTCATTTAATTTTGACTAGTTTTTTTCTGGAAACAAGAAAACAACTATTTACTTGTCTAGAAAATCCTTCTTGATTTAAGAACTTTTTTGATATTTTGGCTGGAAACGAGACAAAAAATCTAAGTAAGAAAAGTATTTTTGCAGTGTATGGTTGAATTGGATCAACAAAGGTCAGCAGCAAAGTCATTGTTTAATAAAATGGGATTAAATAACTAAAGGAAACAAAAAAGTACCTGGCGATACTTTTTTGAAAAAAAATGGAAAAAGTAATGTGTTACTTTACTAGTTACTTGAAAAAAGTAATATTATTACATAACTTGCGTTACTTGTAATGTGTTACCCCCAACACTGGCCCCATTTACTTTTTAATGCACATCTTAGCTGAGTATGTACTTATTGGCATTATGCCTCATGGGGATAGTAAGCTGTCCAATGGATGCACATTTTAGAATATTGCAGAAATACTGTGAATTCAGACAAACCACTCTTTACAGTCTTTTTTCACATACTATATCCATTTTTTTCTTTAACGAAAGTAAGCCTATGGGGTGAGGCTTTCGGTTCATTAGATACTATAGGGAAATAATAAGAAGAATAACAATGTGCAGTAAACTGTTTGAACTACAAACCAGTGTGCTCAAAATTAAAATAATACATTAAAATAAAATAGTAAACACACCAATGTAATATCAAGCAGCAAAACAGTAGTGTTAAACATAGCTGGATGAGACCAGAAACCTAGTCTCATGTAGCCAGACCTCCAGACTGATGGCAGAAGGTCTGGGAACTTTGGCCGCTTTGAATGGCCAAGGCCCACCCATTAGGCCATATGACTGACAGGGAAAACAACCAATCACGTTTCATTTTGTGCCATGACATGTTTAGGGGCATGGAAATTTCGCCACAATAACAGACCGATGAGTGACACATTTTTAAAAATTCTATGCCGCAAACTTAACATTTTTCTTTTGAAAATCTAGCATTTAGTTGATCCTAATAGGCGCTCGTCGTCATAGTTGCAAACATGACAACTTCATTCTTTTGTGAAGGGGCTGGGCACCACGGCATTTTTGTTTCCAGGCAGAATGTTAAAGAACGCGACACACGTATCCTGGAAATGACTTCGAAACTCATGAAGTTTTTTCTGGATATGTGTGCCATGTGCATCAGATGTTTAGACTACTGGAAGCCAGAGCCATAAAATGTACAAATGGCCGCACTCGCTCTTATGGGAAGAAAAAGGTGGATATTAGGCAGACCCTCCAGTTTTTTGCGATTCCGCGATCGCTGAACACCGACGTGTGCACACACCGTAGCGAGCACAAGCTAGAGACGTGTTTTAGACAGCGCTGCATACCGAGTTGACTCTCCATGCGTTTAAGATACATACACAGGGGAGTTTGTGGTTATGTCACAATATTGGAAGTATTTCTGTTTTAAACCATGAAGGTTCTGGATGGCATAGAAGGACGACAACGTATACTACACACATACTAAAGCACTTGTGATATGAGTACATAACCACACAAACATTCTCTAGAACTGCTCTGAGAGTTACTTCATGAGCATTTTACCGTTTCTTTTGAGAAAAACTATTTTCATATGGTATACAAACAGAAACTTAAAGGTCTTCACAGCAACCCGTCAAAATAAAAGTTCACTTTAAATTGAAGAAACGGTGAGAGAAAAAAAAAAGTTATTTCTTAATGTAATGATAAAATTATTTAAACATTGTATGTGTTTTTTATAGAATATTTACTAGAAGAAATATATGTATCTAAATTTACCAGGAAATAAAAAACACAGTATTTATTAAAATAAATAAATAAATAACAATAACAATAAAACTTTTTTATATATAAAAACAATCAATTAGAGATGGTTTTGATTATTAAAATCTTTGATAAAAATAAATCTAATTTGAGAAAAAAATATTCATAGGGCCATAAAATGTCATTTTTGTTAAATCTTTAATAAACTGCTGGAAAATTGTGTAAGTTTCATGATTTCAATTAATTAGACATGCTTTTCATTCTTTAATATTTTGTAATTAAAATGGAAAAAAATGGAATTTGGAAAAAAATAAAATAAAATGGATTTCATAGTGCCCTACAGAAGTAGCAGTCACCATAGACAGAACTTTTATCATGGTGAATGGAAACTTATGTGACCCTGGACCATAAAACCAGTCATAAGCAGCACAGGTATATTATGCCGAAAATCATTAGGATATTACGTAAAGATCATGTTCCATGAAGATATTTTGTAAATTTCCAACAGTATATCAAATTTAATTTTTGATTAATAATATGAATTGCTAAGAACTTCATTTGGACAACTTTAAAGGCAATTTTCTCAATATTTAGATTTTTTTGCACCCTCAAATCTCTATCCTACCCTAACAAACCATACATCAATGAAAAGCTTATTTTTTCAGGACCTTATGTGATCCTGGACCCTTTCTATTTACCCCGACAGCAACTGAAAATTATCACAGATTTGTATGACATTCTAAAACAACAACAAAGAAAATTAAAACAAAAATATTGATTATATGGGTAGAAGAAATAAAGATGTCAAATTTGTTGTCACTAAAAACACAACACAGCAGCATTAACCAGTTTTCTGTCATTCGCCAAAGTTATAAAACAATACATAGCGCTATAGAGTGACGTTAATCATTTTGAAAATGAAAAAATAAAAATGTTGCTAAATTAACCGGTCACTACATGCGATCACAGTCTTTAAAAAGGCACTACCTAAATAAATGAATAAATAACGACTGTCTTTGTACGTTTCTGAAACAACTTTTCTTTTCAGCTGTCATCAAGGCCTTTTATTTTTCAGCCCCTCCCGTTTCACACCAAAATTTTCACCATTCAAAAAATTCCAGATAACTAAAACCAAGCCTCGCTTACACTTTACCAAATTCAATAGCCTCAGAAATTACATAACACTGAATTAAAATGCAAATACCATTTCATATTGATTTCAAATAAAAGAATTGTACGGTCTGTTTCACCATTGTCCCAGACAACTCCACATAAAATTCAGGCAAGTCTAGATCTAAATGCTAAAAAAAGTGTGACACACAGTCTTTAAAAACAGGCATGCAGAAAAAAAACAATGCACACATAAAAACATTCACACCTGCATGCCAAAACACACACATATAAATGTTCATCACACACACAGAGCAGAATTCCCTGTCTGGTACGGCTGGGAAGGGCTGGGATGAGAGAAGAGGAAGGAGGAGGGTTATGTGTGGAATGCTCCAAACCCGGGCTGGTGTTGCGACTCGTCCCAGACTCTGTGCCGTCACCGCTGGGGTCTGTGGCCAGACCTCCCTGTGCCAGACCCACTGGCTCCAGAGACCGCCCAGGCCAGTTTAGCTGCAGCACAGGGCCCATAATTACACAGCTCTACCCCCTACTCTCTCTCTCTCTCTTTCTCTCCATGATCCCTCCAGCAGGGGCTCATTCATCTCGGTTTCAAAACCTAGTGAGCTGCCTACATAGGCAGGACTTTAAGCGCATCCACTCCCAAGGTTTCTGAGTCAACTTTGCATGTAACCTTCACAAAGAAGCTAATCCCATTATACTGTAAAAATAATAAATACATTGACATATGCTTAAAATTGTATTATTTACAATTTTTAAAGGATTAGTTCACTTCCAGTTTACAAATTTCCTGATCATTTACTCACTCATGTCTTTCTTTCTTCAGTCGAAAAGAAATTAAAGCTAAGTTCACATTTGCATGTTGTATGAACATAAATGTGTGTTGGCAGTGTGTGTACACATCTACCCTATAATGATAAAAAATTAACCCAGTGGTTTTTATTTAATGTGTAAAAAATATTTTGCCCTTCTAATCAAGCCAGAACGCTCCCACGATTGATTGATTGACATGGACGTCTTACCTTAGACCTGCCCTGAGTAAGCTGTCAAAGTCCGATCGCCATTGTCCCGATGCCGGAGCAGGGATGTAGACAAGAATGGTTCCTAAGCAATTGGGTGTTCTGTTGTTGGATGTAATAATGAACATAGTAGTCCTCATTTACTCCCGATATCTGAGAGGCTGAAGACGCATTGGATGTCTTTTGTTTGTGAATGGAAAGTGATTCCTGATCTACATAAATGCTTCATGCGAATCATCCGTATTCCAGCTTCACTTTTTAAATTAATCTTTGCAATCACCTTTCCTTATAACTTGCTAGTTAGCAAGTTTTGCAGCTTAACACGCTAAAGCAAACAAAGGATCATCACTCCACAGGGCGGGGTGAGCAGAGCTCATCTGCATTTAAAGGAACATGAAAAAGAATGGGTTGATTTTTTGTAGAGCTGATTTTGACAACTTAAAGGGTGTTTTTTTTTACACTACTATTGAGAATTTTTAACTAAAGTATATTATTGACTTTTCATTAAGACCCTAAAGAATCATATCAACTTGTGGAAAATTGGCATCCGATGACCCCTTTAAGGTTTTTGAGGAAAAATTCAATTTTTTCAATCTTCAATTCACAGCGGGTTTGAGGTCCAAATTGCAGTTTCAATGCAGCTTCAAGGGGCTCTTCGCGATCCCTGGACAGAAACAAGGGCATTACACATTACAGAATCACGCACAGTTAGCGCTTCGTCTGTGTACTTCAGTTCAAAAAGGTATGGTAGGGCGAAAAACTCGTCCAACATCATTGTTTTACCATTTTTTTGTAGTGGGCGTTTGATTTTCTTTGTATCTTCACTTTGTAAACACTGGGTCGGTACTTTCATAGACGTCACGTGTGACCTTTCCAGCATCACTACATTATGCATGAAGCCGAGCTAGTGCATTTTTTTTAGAAAGATAAGACCCTTATTGCTCTGCTGGGATTGTGTAGAGCCTTTTGAAGCTGCACTGAAAGTGCAGTTTGGACCTTCAACTCGTTGGTTCCCATTGAAATGGAAAAAAATATGCTGGAATGTTTTTCTCAAAAACCTTAATTTCTATTCGACTGAAGAAAGAAAGACATGGCATGGGGGTGAGTAAATTAACAGGAAACTTTTATTCTGGAAGTGAACTAACTCCTTTAAAGTTATACAAGATTCAACTCCAACTAATTACTTGAAATGACCTGTACATGTAATTTGTTTAAAAAATGTGTCATGTGTATAACAAGGTGCAATGCATAGTTTCAAGCACTTTGTGTGCACAATAAATGCAAAACTGCATACAATGTGACACAATCACTGCCAATCAAAGTAATATGTATAATGCAGTCATGAAAAGTGGAACTTTAGACTAATAACTATTCAAAGTGGCCGGAGCTAGCACTGCCACTGACATATAAACTAGTGGTGTCAAAATTAGCGTTAACGCAGGCGATTAATTTTTTCATTTTAACGCATTAAAATATTTAACACAATTAATGCGTGGGCGGGGCTAGGCATTCACAACTTCTAAACAATTGTGCTTATTTAGATGCGCAGAGGGTCTTTACGAGCACATAAAACGGGAGACTTTTCAGGCGTGCTCAAGCAACAAAATCAAAAAGAGGAAATTAATAACTTCTGTCGTTTCAAGCTTTATCTTTATAATTTAAAATTTTATATAATTTAGTGTTTGATAACTTTATGTTATATTTTCTTGTTGAAGGGCACAGGTAGTTAGCCTATGTGACATTTATTATAATGGGTTTATGTGAAGATTGTTTCAAGTTCACTTAAATTAGAAGCTTTTTTTGTCAGTCTAATAAATGTTAAAGTGATAGCTCTCAATTATACTGTAGTGTTGAATGGTTGTATTCAATGGTTAAATATTAGGGGGAAAATAGATATCAGTTGGAATCAGTGATACTTGCCTTCAGTCATAAAAAAGATGGCATTAAACTAATATTATAAATATATACGTTCTTTAATTTCAGGAAAAATGTGTGATTAATTAGTTAATTTTTTTTAATCAATTGACACCACTAAAACTAATCAATTAGGTCAAACTTTTTGCATTGCATTTGATTGGGACATGATGTTGAAGTATTGCATCATTAGATTAGCAAAAGTCTGGAGCGATGACATTTTTGTAAGCCATCTTAAAGTTTCCTGGTTTCCTCAACAAACCAAGAAATATTCTACTGACTTTTGAATGATTCCAGTAAATAAACAAGAGCACGATTATAAACACAATAAGGCCGTAAAAGCGGATTTGTGAGTGGATCTGTTTAAAAAAAAAACAATGAAACTGGAATCATTACTCATTACTAGGATTTGGCCTACAAATATATACCATCCCAATTGTTAGTCTCACAAGAAAAACACTATTTGTGCACCATTATTTGAGCTGTTGCCTATGTAGAGTGTTTTAAATCAGTCGAAGGCAGCTCGCTAGATTTGGAATGGAGCCCAAGACATGCAGTACTCATTATTAATGTCATTCACTGCTGTTTTATAGATGTGCTACTGGGAATCGCATAGCACAGTGTGTGGTGGGATGGAGAAAAGACTCGTTAAAATAACTGCTTATAAGTTTCTGTTTGCCAAAACATGGCTCTGCATTGTAGAAACAGCACTCTCCATGTGTTTGACAGCACAAATGATCTCATACATCTCCTAAAGCAATAGTTCTCAACTGGTGGGTCATGGCCAAAAAATGCGTCCCAGGTTTGTTCTAAAAAAACAATGCTCAATGCTCATAATAAAATGTAACGAACAATAAAATCTAATATTTTATTGTTGATGACACCGGCTGTGTGACCAAATAAATGCTATCTATTGGATTTTACAACAAATTCATCAGAATAAAAAGAGGACCTGTTGCAAGCTGGGCTCAAACTAATGTTGCCTGCATCAGCACCAAGGCTCGATGTTTCAGAACATGCACGCTAATGAATGGACAACGCCCGACTTCTCTATTAGATTAACGGTGAAATTTATGCTTCTGTCAGCAGCGTTCAAGAGTCTGAAGAGCTTAATTCCAGCTGTCATAGAGATCAAAGCACAACCTGAGTAAAAATCTGAGAAAATCTCCAAAAAGAAGCCGCTTTTGCCTAACATTGCACAAAAAGAGACAGAACGTAAACCCTGTAAAGGCCATGATTAAAGCTAAAAGAGACACAGAGACAGCATAATGATGCTAAGTGATCAAGGAATGTTCCAGGTTCAATATAGCTTAAGCTCTAGCAACAACATTTGGAGCATAATGACGTTATGAAAATACTTGTCCCAAAGTTTCTTTGCAAAAGCAAAAGTGGCAGCTTCTGTAAGGAACTTACAATTGAAGTAAACAGACTCGTGCATGGTTTAAAAGCAGAACTGTCGTGAGTTTATGTTACTAAAACAGCGAATTTAGCTCACAGGAGCGAGCCCTTGTGGTAAAAGATCTTATGCCAAAATTCAAAATGCTTTCACACCTCCCTTCAGAGTAGTTAGCAGGCTGCACGACTGTGCAGGATTGCATGAAAATATGATAAAACGACCCTATGAGCTAACATGATGCTAACTGCTCGTTTGCGGCCTCTAAGCTTTCCATGGAAATGGCTGCACTGGTGAATAGTGTTGACAGTTTTACAATACGAGATGAAGTTTAGATAACATGTACGCAAGCGTGCAGAAAGGGTTACAGCAGGAGACACCGAGCCCCCCACCGCGGTCTCCACAGCCTAAAGAAGATCGACGTTGTTTATCTGGGGTCAGTGGGTTGGGCTAGAGGCTTCATAAATCTAATGAAGCCTTCTCGAGGAATACCTCATCCTCCACGAGAGAAATGAGAAAATTATACACTTTTCTGACCGCCTGTCCTTTTCTCCCCCCCTTCTCTCTCTCTTCGTTTTACCACTGCTGCTATAATTTCCTCTAAAGCAAAGCTACCTAAAATAACTTTAACCTAAAAATCTCCATCCGGAGACTTACAGGACTTCCTGGAGGTCCTCCTGGGTGGCTTGCCTGCTTCATTCAGGACTTTAAAGCTGCGAGGTGGCTCCTGATTGACTATACAGATGCTTAGAAACCAAAAGCCTCTGGTTTCCATGATTTCCATGATTCCAGGATCACTGCCACGCGTTTGTTGCCGATCATGACTGGCACACTGCAAAATAAATAGATAAAAAAAAATTCAATCAGTAAAATATCTATACAACCCTTAATCTTGTTTTAAATGTCAACAATTCACTCAGTTTTTATATCTTCCAATGAATTTCACACAAAGTTGAAACTTCAAATGAAACATTACTGAGACTTCTGTAAATGCCTGAAAGCTCTGAATTATAAAAAGAGTAACCTCTTCTTCAAGAGTAACATTTTCTTCAAATGACGAATAACTGAAAATGTCTTTTTTTGGCTGTATTTTCAATATTTTCGAATTGCAGGTCTATCCCTCACAGCCTTGTTTTCATTCATATGAAATCTAATTTGCTATCTAGGTTGCCAACTGTTAACCATTTAATCACCCAGTGAAATTCTCTTAAATATTCTTCTAAATCTCTATATGTTGATCTATGCATATTTTATTCAAATATATATAGAGATATTAGAAGGATTTCATGATTTGATTCAATTCTGACTTATAAGCTCTTGATCTGACTAGATATTGATTTTTAGGGGGATTTAAATCAGCTAAAGTACATGCCACTTGTTCTTATAGGAAAATAGTATTTTAACTAATAAAGTAAACTATACAGGATAGGGCTGGACAAATCAATAACAATAATTATCAATATATGAATTTCCTTGATAAACGATAACAAGAGTTCGATATATGTTCGATATAATGCATGAACTACTAGAGCAGATGCCTTCACTCACTGATAAGTCTCGGTTACTAAACAGCGCCAGAAGCACTTGAATTGAAGCGACCCTAATAACATAATATTTAGACACTGGAATGCTAATTTTATCAGGGGAACACTGCAAAAAAAAAAAAAAAAAACAAACAAAAAAAAAACGTGTATTTTACCCCCGGAACACGATTTTTAATGTGGGCCCCCCCTCAAAACGTGATTGGGCTACTTTTGGGCTAGTTTTGAGTAGCAATTGGGTGGATTTTGTTGTGAAAACCTGGCAACTCTGCAGAGTGCATTGTTGCTGCCATAAAGCAATTAGAATTTTTTTTTGCGGAATTTAGTACTTGCTCTTTAAAAAGAAATAAAGGCTGTTTGTCTTACTGAAATCAGTGAACCATCAGAATGATTTTGAAACTGATATTTCAAGGATTAAAAAAAAAAAAAGTACATACAGTATTTGCCCTGTTGAAAAAAAACATCACAGTAATTCTAATGGTTTTCACTACAAATACCATTAAAAACATTACAAACCATTAATGTTTAACCATCAAAACAATAAAAAATTGCTCCCTGTAGCGTGTTTTAGGACAATCCATTAGGATTTAGTGGTTTTAACAAGCCACCATTAGAAGACAAACAATTACCAGTAGAGACCAATAGGTACCATTACAGTTTCCATTAAAACAAGTAAAACCATTACAAATTGTGATGGTTTCTATAGGTATTTTTAGCAGGGAGTGCTTTAAAAAGCCCCAGAACAACATTTATTGTTTTACAGATTTTGACAATATTAAATACTTTGTTTTATATTATCGAGCTTGGGATTTAAGAATTGATCAAAAAATGAATGATTGCTATTAAAGTTGCTGTTCAAATGCCACTTTAGTCCACGTTTATGTCAAAAACCCATACTCAGCCTTTTCAGTCTCTAAAGTAACTACAGCTTCACAGTCAGACTCCCACTGATTATAAAAAGGTAGCTCTTAGAAGTCACCACAAAACCACAGAATACGATTGATGTCTGTTGAAACAGAGATGCCCATGAGCTCATCTGAACCAAACGTTGTGCCTCTCTGAATCGTGAGCTCGTGCTTTGTAACACAAGCCTCATATTTCTCTTCGTGATCTCCCCTCCTGCATATCCATCAACAGTAGCGACTAGCGACTGCTTATACAGTCGTGGAAAAGAAAATACAAACCTACAAATTTAGGTTAAGGTATGCAGACTAAAACGTGGCGTCAAAAAGGACGGTGATTTATGATTTATGGTTACTTGCTGAGACTTACTTTGTGGTTTTGTTGTTACAGTATGTGCAAGTAACTGAGTGAAACGACAGAGGACAGAGTCTCAGTATTTTCAGCATGGAGAGCATGACAACTCACAGTTAGCAGAAGTTAAGCAATAGTAAAAAAAAAAAAAGGAATATGAATAAAATATTGTACGCTAACCCTAACTCATATTTTCATTACTTTATGACAGTGTGCTCACAAATCATATGAATAGTGCAATTGGGATGTTCTTACATCATAGAAAAAGTGTTTTTCCAAGCCTTATACTTAATATCACATTGGCAAAACTTCTGTTTCGAAATATCACAGTCTTACTGCATGATTGAGAGTGACATTTGCTTTTATACACAGTCCACAGAACAAGAAGTAAATGCTAAGCTAATTACCTTTTAGACATGATATTCCCAGTTACTTTGCCAGTTTTTGACCATGAATAAACCCTTCAAGCAACAGCACAGACATTTCCTTCCTTCCTGAATCAGTTTTTGTACAAATTGGTTAAGTGAATGAGTCACTCATACTTGACTTAATACTAAATCAATCAGCGTTTTAAATCAGTCGACTAGACGAATTAATAACTCACAGCTTTCATTACTGAACGAATCTGATGTCTTTAAAATAATCAGTTGATGGATGATTCAATGACTCGTTCATAAAGATAGTTGTCGCCACCTACTGACACAACGTGTAAACGTCAACAGTCGAGTTCCAGGAGGAAAAAAAGGGGAAATTTGTCAGGTAAATTTATTTTTAATGACAACTTTAACCATAAATTCTCAAAGACAGACCTACTGCGAGATCCATGGTTGTTAATCGATGGTATACAGTTAAAGTCAAAAGTTTACATACACCTTGCATCTTCAAAATGTAATTATTTGACCAAAGTAAGAGGGATCATACAAAATGCATGCTATTTTTTATTTAGTACTAACCTGAATAAGATATTTCACATAAAAGATGTTTACATTTAGTCCACAAAAGAAAATAATAGTTGAATTTATAAAAATGACCCTGTGCAAAAGTTTACATATACTTGATTCTTAATTCTATGTTGTTACCCGAATGATCCATGAGTACCTTGTTTGTCCTGAATAGTTAAACTGCCCACTGTTCTTCAGAAAAAATCTTTCAGGTCCAACACATTCTTTGGTTTTTCAGCATTTTTGTGTATTTGAACCCTTTCCGTCAATGACTGTATGATTCTGAGATCTATCTTTTCACACTGAGGACAACTAAGGGACTCATATGCAACTATTACAAAAGCTTTAAATGCTCACTGATGCTTCAGATAGAAAAGTGATGCATTAAGAGCATTCATTTGGAGACCAGGGTAAATGTAACTTATTTTGTCTTCTAGGGAACATGTAAGTATCCTCTGTAGCAGAATTAAATGAAAAAAAAAAATGATATTCAGGCAAAATGAGAAAAATGTACACATCCTCATTCCGTTCAGAAGTTTACACCCATGTCTCTTAATGCATTGTTTTTCCTTCCGAAGCATCAGTGAGCGTTTAAACCTTCTGTAATAGTTGCATGAGTCCCTCAGTTGTCCTCAGTGTTAAAAGATGGATCTCAAAATCATAGTCATTGTTAACAAGGGTTCAAAAACACAAAAATGCTGAAAAACCAAAGAATCTGTGAAACCTGAAAGACTTTTTTGAAGAACAACGGGCAGTTTAACAACATAGTATTAGGAATCAAATGTATGTACTTTAGAACATGGTCATTTTTATAAACAACTATAATATTCTCTTGCGGACTGTATGTAAATGTCTTTTATGTGAAATACCTTATTCAGGTCAGCACTAAAAAAATAACATGCTCCATCTTATTTTGCTAAAAATACATACAAAGCAATATACTTAAAGTGTTTAAAATATAATTAACAACTTTAAATTTGTAATCCCTCATGGGACTGTAGTTTTTCTTTCATTAAAGCCATTAAGTGCAATCCTGTACCCTTTTTCAAATTCTTTTTCGCTTCAAATAAAAATTTATAATGTTCTGAATTCACCTTGTAGCTGGTTGGCTTGCATCATGTCTTATAACGCTTTAACAAAAACTTTAAAATCCCTATGGGAAAAATAAATGGAAAAAAATACCAACACTGCTGAAAAATTGGACAGGCTTTTTTATAAACCACCTAGGTACGTTTTATAGGTTTATCAAATTCGAAATCTTATCCTGCTTAAGTACTTGTGCAATTGTACTTACATATAAACTGTCATAAAAGAAGTACATACTGAGGGGCTCAACACACACACACTCAGACACTTCCTCTGTCATATGGAATCTCGTGGGTGGCACTGGATAGGCAGAGCGCTCTGGAAATAGCTCAGGAGCAACCCCTCTGTTTCTCCAACCCAGATTTCCTTTTCTGAGGTCAGCGCAAGGGCTGGAAGTGCTGTGCTGCAAACCTCCAGTCGCCATGGCCGACCGCAGCGGCTTCTCTCACAGCACTTCAAGGGCCTGGCGGCAGTGACCAGATGGCCCACCTCGCTGGAGCATCCCGAAGACTCTACACTCATTCACCAAGACTGTTAGACACACTCAATATAGCTGGGAACACAGAGAGAGGCTATACATGTGTGAAGAGTGAGAGGAAATGTGTGTGGAACACACAAGAATGACACCTGATTGAGACATGTAAGGGATAAATCATAATTTGGTCACCCTAAAAAGATGATTCTGTCATCATTTACTCATACTATGTCACTCCAGACAGGTATGACTTTCTTTCGTCTGTAATACACAAAAGAAGATGTTTTGAGAAATATTCATGCTGCTCCTTTCCATGCAATGGATACATTTAAAAAAAAAACATATATATATTATTAAACTAGAATACATTTTTCTGAAGCCACTGTGTAACTGAATAACATCTTGCCCCGAAAATCTAAACAGTGAGAAATAACTCTCTTTGTGTGGCAATTTAAAAAGGGTGAGTAAATGATGACAGAATTTTCCGTATCAAAACAATGAGTTAAGCTAAACTAATGCAAAAACAGGACACACACTCAAAAAAAAAGGCAGTCTGCGTGAACGCTAACATTTTAAAATGTTAGTATAAACTGTATGTTTCCATTTTTACAGCCATTTTTACTCGAGCCAATGTTTTTCGAGCTTTCAGAGGGCTTTACATTTCCTTTTCCTGTGGTTTTCGCAGACAAGAACAGCCAAACCCAAATGTAGATGCTCAGCTTGGCACGCTGATGGCTTGAGTGTGCTGGACAGACAAAGGCACAGAAGACAAATCAAGCTCGTTTATTTGTATTTATTTCTTCTCTGTGGTTTTGCATTTTGCGGCCCAGACATACAGACCCCGGGGAGGATATTCCTACTCGACAGCTGATTTTTTTACTCTTTTATTGACAGCTGACTGACGTTGTGGTGAAGGTAGAGAACACTAATCACTAATGTCATTGCCATGTGTCTAAAGAGCAACGAACACTGTGACCATAGTATTTTCCTGCACAAAGCAATAGGTTACATCTGCATGTGTAATAACAGCACTAAACAAAAACGTTTAGATGTTTCTATATATTCATTCCTATAAAATGTTTTGTTTAGTCAACTAAAATATCCTAGTTGTCACTTAAAGGAGTAGTTCACTTCCAGACCAAAAATGTCACAGATAATGCAGTCACTCTGTTGTCATCCAAGATGTTCACGTCTTTCTTTCTTCAGTCGTAAAGAAATTATGTTTTTTGAGGAATTATCTCCATATAGTGGACTTCTATGGTGCCCTTGAGTTTGAACTTCCAAAATGCACTTTCAATGCAGCTTCAAAGGGCTCTAAACGATCCCAGCTGAGGAATAAGTGCATTATCTAGCGAATCAGTCATTTTCTAAAAAAAAAAAAAAAAAACATTTTATATAGTTTTTTTTGTTTTGTTTTTTTTTGTTTTACTTCAAATGCTTGTCTGTGCATTCTGGTACAAGTGAGTTAGGGTATGTAGAAAAATTCCCATTTAATTTTCTCCTCCAACTTCCAAATCGTCCTACATCAGTGTAGAAGTACCAACCCAGTGTTTACAAAGTGAACATGCAAAAAAGCTCAAATGCCCTTTACCAAAAAAAGGGTAAAACAGCGATGTAGGATGATTTTGAAGTTGGAGGAGAAAATGAGATGGTAGTTTTTCGGCATACCCTAACTGTCTTGAACGGGACATGCGCATGGCAGAGCTAGACAAGATGAGCATTTTAACATTTAAAACGAAGTTTAAAAGTATCTAATTTTTTTTTTTGACAATGACCAATCATTTCACTAGATAAGACCCTTATTCCTCGGCTAAGACCATTTAGAGCCCTTTAAAGCTGCACTGAAATGGCATTCTGGAAGTTCAAACTTGCGGGCACCATAGATATCCACTATATGAGGATAGTTCCTGAACTGTTTTCCTCAAAAAACACTGAAAAAAAGAAAGACATCTTAGAGACTGACATGGAAGAAAAGAAATTATTGTTTTCTTTGAGCATAAAAAGTATTCTCATAGCTTCAGTTGAACCACTGATGTCACATGGACTATTTTATCAATGTCCTTACTACCTTTTTGAAACTTGAAAGTGTCAGTTGCATTGCTGTCTATGCAGGGTCAGAAAAATCTCGGCTTTGTTTAAAAATATTTTAATTTGTGCTCTAAAGATGAACAAAGGTCTTACAGATTTGGAACGACATGAGGTTGAGTAATTAACAGAATTTTCAGTTTTGGGTGAACTATCTCTTTAGTAATACAGAAGTCCTAATTTTTTGTTGTGTGGTGACACAAAACATAACATTTATGAACTAATCATTCATTACAATAATAAGTAAATAAATAAAAACAAATGTATAATAATAATAATAATAATAATAATAAAACTTACATTTTAAAACCTAAAATTATAATAATTTATTTAAAACTTTTTAATTTATTTTTCTTGCTTGATGGTTACACCACAATCATATGTGACCCAGGACCACAAAACCAGTCATAGGGTACATTTTTTGAAATTAAGATTTTTACATCATCTGAAATAAGCTTTCCATTGATGTACACTGATAAAATGATTTTATTTTAAGTAAATAACAGAAAAACAAATGTAATTTTTACATTAAATAATTTAGTTCCGACAAGAATAAAAAAAGGTGCATTCAAAAGTAAAGAGTAAATGCAATATTAGTACTCAATTTAAGCTTGTGGAATTTAACTTAACCTATAAGTATATTTTACTTGGAATCATTGGAATCGTTGTCCATCATGCACTTGGGCACGAATAATTAATAAGGTTACATTTTTTTGCTGTTTTTAAGATGTATTTACACCGTTTTAGAGTTGCTTCTGTTGTTAGTTTAAGTAAAAATCTAGAGTTCATTTACTACTCAAAATGACCCTTTCATTCTCAAAAACAATTCACTGATTGTTACCACCATTGTGTATCATGTATTGAGAGCTCTGTGTTCATTTGGTTCGTAACTACATTGAGTCAACCTATATCATAAAACAATAAGGAGCCATTTACTTGCTTACATACATGTTTGTAAGTGAACCACATGCTTTTAACCACATGCTATGATGTTTGAGTAAAGTTTACAAACTGTGTTGTACTTAAAATAATTATATAGAAATTACTCATCAAACTCTTAACTGTACTTATTTCCTTTGTTAATTTTACTCAATTTAGTTAAGTAGATTTTACTTAATTCCATACTTAAATTTTACTTAAAAAATGTGTGTGCAAAAACTTGCCAAATAAAAATTAAGTAAATTTACTTATTGTTTTTTTCAGTGTATGGTTTGTTAGTATAGGACAATATTTGACCGTGTTAAAACTATTTGAAAATCTAGAATCTGAGGGTGCAAAAAAAATCTAAATACTGAGCAAATTGTCCAAATGAAGTTCTTAGCAATGCATATTACTAATCAAAACGTAAGTTTTGATATATCTATGGTATACATTTTACAAAATATTTTCATGGAACATGATCTTTACTTAAGAAAAATCAGTAATTTTGACAAAAATAACAAAACTGACGACTTTATTCACCGTAGCGCCATTTTGGAAAGTATCCCCTTGACACAGAACAACCCTTTAAGTAACCCTTTAAGACTAGCTTTGTGGTCCAGGGTCACACATTAAACTTTTCTTGAAAACTGTATAAAAACGTTAGCATTTATCCTATAATTCAACAAGAGTACTTTATTTGCATTTTAAAATAGATGGGCACTCTTATGCATCATTGATACTGAAACAGTCGTATTGAGGAGCCTGAATAGTGGATGAGCTTTAAATGGCCCAGCAAGCAAGCATGCAAAACACCTTAACAAATGCATAGCAATTCCCTGGCAAGCACCCAAAAACTCTAGTATTGAAGCCACCACACTCTCTCTGAAGATGAATATTCGTTCCCCCACCACCACTGACTACAACACACTGTCACCCGTGTAACGCGGCGTAATGACCTCACTATCAGCGAGCCATATGGAACCAATTTAACGCGCTCCCCTCTCCTCTTCCTGTGCGGATGGGTCAAATCTGCGCACATCTGGGCCCTCCTCCAGCTTTACAACAACCAGACCCCTGCGCATCAAGATGAAACAACAAAAACTGAGAAACCACAACAGCCTGACGCAGGCAGCAAATATGAGACAACAACATGGGCAGGAACGCCTCGCAACTGGACAAAAATGCCAGGCATGTTCACGTGCACGTCACATCGCACTTTCTGACAATTATGATTCTTTTACAATAAAGTGTACAGGTCAAAGACTTAATCAGTTGGGGCAGTCACTCTTTCCGAATGCGGATCGGCCGGACAAGTAATGCACGCAAACGTAAATCAAGGACAGACAGGTTCTGCTGTTTGGCACACCTTAGATCAAGCTCTTTGCCCCGAGGTAGATTCCCTCGCACACACACACACACATGGCTCATTCTTTGGCCTGCTCTCACATGCTGTGGGGAGTGTTGGCTGCCTGGCCTCTCTGGTCAGGTCCGTTGCCAAGCCTCAGCCCAGAACTGAGAGGCCTGTGTTTGCCGCACGGAGCCTGAGCGCTCTCCCTCAACCTTGTTTCTAAATACACTGCGGCTTCAAGGAACAGCTCTCTCAGCAGCTGGGCCGGCAGCCATGGAAAATGTAGACGCAACTAGAAAGACCAGGAAGAGGGAGGTGTGGAGGTGTTATTTTGTTTTCAGAGGTTTTTTAAACCCCCCTCTCGCGAGGGCTTATTTTCATGCGCTCATAAGCATTTCTGACAGCTCGTGATTTTCTTTAAGGTTTTAACACGTCGTTAAAGCCTGAGGTCCCTTGAGGAATCTATAACTGTCGTTTCTGCTTATTTGCTTTCTTTGTTTGCCGTGGCCACGTTTTGCCGTTCAAGCTGAGTCATTTGTCCAGGTGCTCCATTCATGGGCAAATTCGGCCGACCGAGCCAAACCGAAACCGAACGGAGCGCCGCGTCACGTTGGACGACATGTAAAGTAGCCTGCTTGAGAGCCGCGATCAGTGTAACTGATGTACTGTAGTATGTCATAGTTAAGCTGTTGAGTGCTATAATTATCTAATGAAATTACATACTGCTGATCTGGCAGAGTGGGTGAGTTAGATTTTGACACCCCACCTGACTTTCAGTCGTATAATGACAGCCTTTTACTTTAATGATGTGTGTAATATGTTTATTTACTACGGCCCTTTCACTTTAATGACATAACAGAGCACTTCAGCAATTCTACAACTTGCACTCCAGGATTAAATCTGCCGTATACAATGACGACTTCAAAGTATAATTAGCAATATGTCAGTGCTGTTTGCCAAAAATGCAAAACTCTTCATCATGATGTTAGGTTATTGTCTTCTTGGTTGCTTAATAGCCTAAGTCAAAAGAAAGAAAGAAAGAAAGAAAGAAAGTTCAAACAATTCAATTGTTTTTCAAACAATTAAATGCTGAAACGACTAAATAAATAAATAAGAAAAAGTAAAGAAAAACTTATAATGTATAATAAAAAGACAAACAAACAAACACTGATAACAAAAAAGAAAGACAGAATGCTATTTTAAAATAACTACCCAGCTAAATAAATACAACAATAAAAAAGCAAATACTGATAACTAAGAAAGAAAGAAAGAAAGATCATTTATAATACATCAAAAAATAAATACTGATCACAACAATAAATAAACCAAAAAAACAAACACTTATAAATAAAAACAAATCAATGCTGAAATTACTAAATAAATAAGAAAAAGAATATATAAAGAAAAAAGCTTATAATGTATAATAGACAACCAAAAAAAACACTAGTAATAACTCTGATAATAAATAATGTTAGAAATCAAAAAAGACAGAATGCTAATGGTTAAAAATAACCAGTTAAATAAATAAATAAATAGAACCAAAAAAACATACTAATAACTAAGAAAGAAAGAATAAAAGAAAGGCAATAATTTATAATACATAAAAAAATAAATACTGATCACAAAATAAATAAATAAACAAACAAAAACACTTATAAATTAAAAGAAAGAAAGAAAGAAAGAAAGAAAGAAAGAAAGAAAGAAAGAAAGAAAACTACTCATTTATACTACATAAAAAATAAATCACAGTAATAAATAAATAAACCAAAAAAAAAAAAAAATTACTTATAAATTAGAAAAAAGAGAAAATTTATAATACATAAAATAAATACTGGTCATAACAATAAATTGAAAAAAAAAAAAAATATATATATATATATATATATATATATATATATATTCACAAAGACTTACTGATCTCAACTTTGAATAAATAAATACAGATAATAATTTATAATAAATAAACAAACTAATAAATACCAATAAATAAATCTAAAAAGAAAAGAAAAAAAAAAGAAGAAAGCATGCTAATGGTTTATAATAAAAAATAAACAAACAAATACTGATAACAACTGAGAATAAAGAAAGAAAAAAGTCTAATATTTTATAAGAACCCTTCAGTTGCTTGTGTAACACACACTTGTTTCAACATGGCCAAACTGTTGAAGGTTTCATAGCGGTTAATGATTTTACATCCGTATGAACTGTCTGAGTTTTTTTTGCGTAGGCATAGGTTTAGAACAATATGTTGTAAGGAAAGTAAACTGTTATGAAGAAGCTATTTAAATAGGAGGCTTGTTTATGACAGAGTTTACAGATGAGGTCACTCCAGATCCTGATTAAAGAACCTTCAAACTCACAGTAATTGCAGGTGCAGACGGACCAGTCTGGGATTCTGTGGCAAGTCAAAGAGTGATTCAGTCAGATAAGAAACTGACGGAGCCATCACGCAAAAATCTAATGCAACCGGTCGACAGTGAGCTGAGATTACAAGTCTCCTGGCCTCCTCTTGGCAGCTTATCAAAATGTTTGAAGGTGATGGCAATCAAAATCTAATCAACACAGTTTGGAAATCATCCAATAGAGCTCCTTAATCACTCACTGCCAAATTTAAATGAAAGCAGCACTAAACCACAGCTAATCAAACAGGTATCTGAAATCAATCAGAAACCAACTGTGACACAATTCCACAGACATTTTCCAATACTGTAGGTTTTCTCTCGCGTTTGTTAACACAGGCATTAAGGCAAATCCCTCCTATAGGTGGCAAATTCATGTAAATTTGTATTAGTGGTGTGTGGTGGTGCTCAGAAATAAGGAGGCAAACAAAAAAAAAAAAATTATTATTATTATTTTTTTTTTAAATCAAATGTAAAATCATGTCCCAGTCACATCTTGGTTAGATAAACATTCCTTAAACAGAAGGTTCAAACGCTCACTGATTCTTCAGAAGGAAACAATGCATTTAGAGCCGGGGGTGGAAATCAGGGTAAATTTACCATATTTTGTCTTCTGGGAAACATGTAAGTATCTTCTATAGCTTCGGAAGGGTAGTACTAAATGAAAAAAAAAAGATATTTAGTATAAATAAAAAAAGATATTTAGGCGAAATAAATAAATTTACACATCTTCATTCTGTTCAAAAGTTTTCACCCCACGGCTCTTAATGCGGTGAATGTGATTTCACCAAGAACAATGTGTTCCTGAAACAACATTCCATTCAACCAATCAGAATTGAGGGATAACTTTTCAGGAAATGTCAGTTTTAGGTGCTTCTACACCCTTGTTAATCAGCTATCATTTCCTTCTGATTTTAAGAAAAAAAATATGGGTAGGGTTAGTTTTAGGGGTTGGGATTGGGTTAAGTCTGTATTTTTGGAAAATAATGTTGATCCAGTATCAAAAAAGATGTTGATCCAGGAACATGTCTTACTTGGCAAAATCATGGCGACCCTCTTAATGCATAGTTTTTCCTTCTAGAGCATCAGTGAGCATTTGAACCTTCTGTAATAGCTGCATATGAGTCCCTCAGTGGTTCTTAGTGAGAAAAGATGGATCTAAACATACAGTCATTGTTGGAAAGGGTTCACATACACATACACATACACATACACAAAAATGCTGAAAAATCAAAGAATTTGTGGGACCTGAAGGATTTTTCTGAAGAACAGCAGGCAGTTTAACTGTTCAGGTCAAACAAGGGACTCATGAACAACTATAACTAAAGAATAAAACAGCTGTGGATTTTTCAGGTTTACAACACAGTATTAAGAATCAAGCATATGTACACTTTTAAACGGCCATTTTTTAAAATTCAACTATTATTTTCTCTTGTGGACTATATGTAAACATCTTTTATGTAAAATACTTAATTCAGGTCAGTACTAAATAAAAAATAACATGCATTTTGTATGATCCCTCTTATTTTGCTAAAATAATTAACATTTTGCAGATTCTGGCAAAGGAAAAATAATAAAGTTGTTTTTTTTTAAGCTATATACTTAGTGCCGCTCAATTTGCATTAATGAAAAACATGGTCATGTGACAATAGTTTAGCACATTACGGTTTAAAACCTATCTTTGCATAACGTGTTTGGTTTCACCTGTTTAACCGAAGCAACTTACAAATAAGGAACATCACAAGTTACTTATCGTATCAATCAAGCGAAATGCAGAAAATACTGTACAGAAACAGTCTTTCCTGCTCTGTGTATAAATGTCTGATGGCTTATTTGTCTAGGAGTGTGCGGTTCAAACTGCGCACCAACTCCTTGTAGCCTAGACTGCAGCGCTGCATGGGAGACGTGGGTTTGGCACTGTTTGATCTCTATAGGAGGGATGCAGAGGGCTTCCTCTCTAATCTCGGTTTCTAAATGAAGGTCGGCACTTCAGACAGGAGATCCAAGCGGACATAAACCCTGCAGGAGGTGCGCTGGTGGCACAACCGAGGGAGGTGCGCTTCTCTGTCTATGTCTCAGTGTACAGGTGTACCCACATCCAACTTGCCACAAACAAACATGCATGTTTCTACACTAATATAGTAGAAATACAGAGATAATCAAAACCAGCTCATAATTAAACCCAGTGTTGTATTACCTTTATTTTGAAATACTGGCTTGCTGACTACATCTTCCTGCTTGTTTACAAACAAATGAATAAATTAATTAGTATTATTATATAAAATATTTCATTTTTAATTTGTATTATTTTTATTATTATTTTAAAAAATTATAAAAAATATTATACTTTTTCAGGCATACATATTATTTCAGGTAAACAACCGCTGATTTCTTACAGGTGTACTTTATTAAACCAGGAAATATAATTTTAAAACAATACTTTTTAAAATGTCACGCAATCTATAATAGACTCAACCAGTTTTTCTCATTGAGCGATTTAGTCGTGAAGGACCAATTATCTCATAATTTTATTGCAGTCATACACACATTACGTACAGTTTGTCTGAGCCGTACATTAAAGTGACCGGTGAGCTTTGATGCGGGTGGCTCTGATGCATCGCAGGAGATGAGGCAATTCTCAAACCTCAAAATGCTTTTAAGATGCACAATTAATCTAAATGTAGTCTGTTAGTTCTTAAAATGGATCTTATGGATTAAGAAACTTTAATGCTGTCGCGTATAACAAATCTGCTTCAAAAAAGCCTTTGCAAATATTAGAAATGGTTACACATTTTATTTGTTAGAACTTTTATGTCATTTTACTCAGTAGGCTTTTTCCTTGATCTGAGTTATATATCATTACGTTATCGTACAATCCCGTTGTATCTCTTAGTGCCGGTTTAAAATTCCTGGAAAACCTGATTATGATAAATGCCAAGTTCTATCATGAAACTCTAGATGGGTCGTTAACACAAACTGTGTTAAACTACTTGGCACAAGCTAATTGGTTCATGTTGCTGCATACATTTAAATGGCTGGTTAGCATTTTTAGGGCATTTTGCAGGGTGCTTTCAGAGTTCCTCTGAAACCCTCCACCTCCCCAGCTCCACCTGTATAAATCTGGTATGGGTTATTATACATGCTATATTTGCAGAAGCAGTGTGTCGTAAATATTCACAGCACTGTATCGGTATATGTACTGGCAGTACCAAGTTCCTGTACTTGCTTTGCAGCAGCAGCAATAATCTACAACAACAGCAATAACCAATAGCAGCAGCAATTCAGCAGTGTAGCAGTGGTCCATTACCATGCTAAAACCTTCAGAGAGTTTTCTTGATAGAAATGTTGTTTGAACTACATTATAATGACCTGTAATGTCTGTTTTAGCTAGCTTATGTACCAGCGTACCAAACAGATACCGATTAGCCTGATAGCTTAGCATATTCACTATGCATTTGCACTTAACCTACATGTTTAATGTAGTAACATAAAATTAAGTCTTACAGTTAATGTCAAAAGTTTACATACACCTTGCAGGATCTGAAAAATGTTAATAATTTTACCAAAAATTTACCAATTTTTTAACACTGAGGACAATTAAAGGACTTATATGCAACTATTACAGAAGGTTCAAATGCTTACTGATGCTCCATATTGCATTAAGAGCCAGGGGTGTAAACTACTGAACAGAATGAAGATGTGTACATTTTGCCTACATATCTTTTTTTTATTTAATCCTGCCCTTCAGAAGCTACAAAAGATACTTCCCAGAAGACAAAAAATATTACATTTACCCTGTTCTTCAAATTCAAAAAGTTTCACCCCTGGCTCTTAATGCATCGTGTTTCCTTTGGGAGCATCAGAAGGAAACCTTCTGTACCTTCTGTAATAGTCGCATACGAGTCGCTCAGTTGTCCTCAGTGTGAAAAGATGGATCTCAAAATTATACAGTCATTTTAGGAAAGGGTTCAAATACACAAATATGCTAAAAAACCAAAGAATTTGTGGGGCCTAAAGGATTTTTCTGTTCAGGACAAACAAGGGACTCATGAACAACTATCTCTATAAAAAAAAAAAAAACACAGCTGTGGATCATTGCAGGTAACAGCACAGTATTAAAAATCAAGTGCATGTAAACTTTTGAACAGGGTCATTTTTATAAATTCAACTATTATTTTCTCTTGTAGACACGCATTTTGTATGATCCCTCTTCTTTTGGTAAAATAATAAACATTTTGCAGATTCTGCAAGGTGTAAACGTTTGACCTCAACTGTAAATGTCTAAAATATTCCAGGTATAAAAAGAACAATATAATAACATTCAATTGTTTTTGTTATTACTTTTTAATTAATTAGTTCATTCATTCATTCATTAACAGTTTATCAGGTGCAAGTTTACATTATATGTCTAATGTTGCATTACACACTATATAGTAAGCAGTTATATACATTAACCTATGCGTTAAACTACATGGCACAAGCTGATTAGTTCATGTTGTATATGCAACCAATCAGCTTGCTGCATTACATTTAAATGACAGGTTAGCAGAGTTGAAACCCTCCACTTCCCCAGCTCCACCTGTATAGACCTGCTATGGGCTATTTTATAGGCTATTTGTGAAGAGCAGTATGTCTTAAATCCTGAATTTATACATAGGCCGTACTTTATCCAATTTTTAGATAAAGTACGCATCTGTGCAGTTTATAACCACAAAAACGACAGAAAACACCAGAAAAACACAAACTGAAACAATAGCTTCACAAGTGCGACAAAAAGACACGCTCAAACACACACAGAGAAAGCATTGTGCTATACTTAAGACGAATTTGTGTTTGTCCTGGTGTCTTTATTTATTTTGGTGTAGGTGCTGCGGGTGGGTGGATTGTCTGGGTCTGTTTGTGCTGTGTCTCTTTTTTGTTTGGTGTATTTAAAGAGACTCAACATTCCAAGTGTTTCTTCTCTCTCTCTCTCTCTCTCTCTCTCTCTCTTAAAAGGAGCTGTGATGTGTTGCAGCAGTTCTGAATGTTAGGTGCGGGTTTTGGCACAGCTTTGAGCTGACTGTAGCATCGCACAGCAATGCTGACGAACAGCACCACTCAGACGGGGTAGGTATGACGGAAATATGGCACAGCAGCGTTCAGGAGTTTTTAATTGTGCGTGTATGTATGTGTGTGTGTGTGTGTGTGTGTGTGTGTGTGTGTGAGAGAGAGAGAGAGAGAGAGAGAGAAAGAGAGCTGTACTTCCTGTCTACATTTCTCCGGCCCACTTAGACAGTGAGGGAATCTGGGCGGACTGCTGGCCACATGACATTTCTGTGCTCTCGCAGAGTGATGTGTTCAGTCCTTCCCTCCCTCCCTCCGCTGCTCTTCAAAGCTTCGACATGTCATCTCCCACCACAAAAACAGAGGTGGGAAGACTCACTGGCGCTACCGCTGCCTCAGGGTGTCTGGCGCTAAAGCCGCCTGCAAATACAGCAGGCAGCGGAGGAGGGGAAGAAATGTACCGTATGTATTAAACAAGCCTCATAAAGTCAACGGCATCAAACTCTGTGTGAATTCGAAGTGCGTGCTTGGGAGCAATAGCTAGCTATCAGGTAGTGTTCTAGACTACGGTTCTAGACTCCTGGCTATTTTTATTAGGCAGAGCTATTAGACATGTTAGATAATATATTATCCAACCAGTACCACAGCATGAAAAGTAGCTTGTTTTAAACATAAAAGTCCATGATTTAGACTCTTTCTATGCAATATTGGGAAGATTAGTCAATAACGTCATTCTACACTACACTACTTTTTTTACATTATTGAAAGAAATCTCTTCTGCTCACCAAGGCTGCATTCATTTGATTAAAAACCATTAAAAATAGTTATATTCTGAAATATTATTACAATTCAAAAGAAGATGAATTTTCAGCATCATTATTCCAGTCTTCAGTGTCACATGATCCTTCAGAAATCATTCTAATATGCTGATTTGCTCCTCAAAAAACATTTCTGATTATCATCAATGTTGAAAATGTTTTTTGCTGTTTAATATTTTGCAGAAACCTTGATACACTACCGTTTAAAAGTCAGTGCTGTTGAAAAGAAATGCTGTTGAACTTTCTAATTAAAGAAAATATTAAGCATCAGAAATGTTTTCAAAGTTTTTCATTGATTATAATAAGAAATGTTTCTTGAGCAGCAAATCATTAGAATGATTTCTGAAGGATATTGCTTACGTCTATTCAACACTGTCGTAAAATAAAATATATACATATTATTTAATATTTATATTATATTATCATTTTGTATAATTAAATGTGACATTTATTTATTGTTTAATCCTAATTACATAAGCAGGTCATACCTGACAGGTCATAAAATTTAGCACCGGGGTTGCAAATTACAACACTTTCTAAAGCTTACTTCCATTCACTGACCATTTGCTGGCAAAAAAAAAAAAAAAAAAATAGGACATATTTAAAGAAACTGCAATTTCATTGTGCAACTGACATATATAAGTAAAAGGACAGCATATAAATCAAATATCAATCCGTGACATACATCCAGGCTTATTATAATAGCCTAAATAGTCCATAGCAACATCCACCTAGCAGCAACACAAACACTGCAACCATATTATGTTGACAATAGTTATTATTAATATGGAAGTCAGTATAGCTAACTGTCGTCAGTCACAATTTAATATTACTTATTAAAGCTATAGCGAGTCTAGCTGCTAACGATGTGAAAAAAATCTGGTGAGAAAACGTGTTTAATTGTATTTAACATGCACTTGTAGTGTACTTCAAATCTTACAAATAGGCTATATTAAAAAACAGTTCTAGCAGATAATAATTGTGACCCTGGAATACAAAAACAGTCATAAGGGTCTATATTTGAAATTGAGATTTGTACACACACACAAAAAAAAAACAAAAAAAAAACTGAGAAAATCGCCTTTAAAGTTGTCCAAATTAAGTTCTTAGCAATGCATATTACTTATCAAAAGTGTTGATATATTTATAGTAGGAAAATGTGCAAAATATATTTTACTTAATATCCTAATTATTTTTGGCATAAAAGAAAAATCTTTTATTTTGACCCATACAATGTATTTTTGGCTATTGCTACAAATATACCCATGCTACTTAAGACTGGTTTTGTGGTCCAGGGTCACATATAATATTAATGAACTACAAGGCCACTTAAGTGTAATTAAAGGGAGTACACTCAAATACACTTTAAAAAGCGCACTGTAAGAATTTCAAATTAAACGTTTTAATCTACATTTGAAATCCTTATGTTTAAATCTTTTAATTTTGATGTGCTGACTAACAAATTAAAGCACATGTAAACTACAAATGCAAATATGCAATCGAGCGTACAAAAACATTACATTCAGTTCACGAGTAAGTGAATTATTTTAAAGTATAATTTCCATATTCAAACTTCTTAAAAGCATGCCAAACTGTCTTTTTCACAAGGACAGAGAGAGTATAGTTGCCTGAGACTGTTCAAATATACAGTTTCGAACACATTTTAGACAATCAGAGTAAATTTCTATGTGGTTGATAGCCAGCTCTCAAACTAATGCACTGTAAACATAATATAGCTAGTCAGAAGACGAAATGGATCCTAAAGTATAAATCAGTGGCATCCATGCAGGCTCATTTGAACTGCTGCTGTGTGGTAGTAACTGTAGGAATGCATTAAAACAAACTAGATCTGATAATTACAGAGGAGGTCAAATAGACATGAGGGATATGTCAAAATCTAATCTAGTCTGACATGACTGACACAATGCCATATTATGAACGGACTGCCATTTTCCTCACAGACATTTGTCCGGTTATACGAAGCATCCTAGTCTACCCATTATGCTCTTGGCTTTTGCACCTCTGTGGTTCACCAAAGGAGCTAGATATTGGCTGAAAGACAAAGTAAGCAAATTTGACCATGCAAAACAGAACACTGCAGGGTGTTCTGAACAGTGCTGCCACAAGATTGGACTAAAAAAACATTTTACTGCATTCATTATGTATGCCGTTGTAATTTCAAACTGCTGAAAGGAAAAATGTTAGGACATAACCATGATAACAAGCTTGCAGGTTCTGCGTGCAGCCATGTGATCAGCTGTCTAACGGGTGAACACAATGCACGACAGAGAAGTGATTTCCTGACAAATTTAAGTCAGTGACTGTTAAAAATGGTAAATAACTGCTTGGGATGACCGTTATGCTGTTGGCAAGAGAGCTTGCTGTTAATTACATACTGTACGAGTGTGTATATCAGTGAATGTGGATTATTGTTTATAAGGGACCCACATCAACATACAAGGTCTGTGAGAAAATGTCATTGTGTTCGTGACTGATGTTTGTTTGAATCGGCAACTGTTCACTGCACAAAATGCTGGTTGCCACCTAATAAAGTGGTGGAGGGAATAAATACTAATGTAAAAATAAAACAAAATAGGTTAATATGTTCACCAGGTCTGCCTCACGTGTTTTCCACTGACAATAAAATCATTTTATACTGAATATATTTTAAGAATGTTATGGTTTATTTATATTTTACATTTACTAATACTTTATTTATAAGTATTTTAATTATATATTGTATTTATTTTAATATAATAATTGAATTTCTAAAAAATGATTCAGTTTAAAAGTTTACAAACACTTATTCTGTTTGATTCTTAATACGGTGTTGTTACCTGAATTACCCACAGCTGTGTTTTTTTGTTTAGTGATATTTGTTCATGAGTGCCTTGTTTGTCCTGAACAGTTAAACTGTCCACTGTTCTTCAGAAAAAAAAAAATACAAATCTATGGTTTTTCAGCATTTTTGTGTATTTGAACCTTTTCCAACAATGACTGTAAGATTATAAGATTCATCTTTTCACACTGAGGACAACTGAGGGACTCATATGCAACTATTACAGAAGGTTCAAACGCTCACTGATGCTTCAGAAGGAAACACAATGCATTAAGAGCCGGGGGGGGGGGGGGGGGGGGGGGTGAAAACTTTTGGAATTTGAAGATTAGGATAAATTTAATTTATTTTGTCTTCTGGGAAACATGAAAGTATCTTGCAAAAGCCAAGAGTAGCTTCTAAAGGGCAGTACTAAATGAAAAAATATATATATATATGTATATATATGATATTTAGGCAAAATTAGAAAAATGTACACATCTTCATTCTGTTCAAAAGTTTACACCCCCCGGCTCTTAATGCATCATTTTTCCTTCTGGAACATCAGTGAGTGTTTGAACCTTCTGTAATAGTTGCTGTGAGTCCCTCAGTTGTCCTCAGTGTGAAAAGATGGATCTCAAAATCATACAGTCATTGTTGGAAAGGGTTCAAATACATAAAAAATTCTGAAAACCCAAAGAGTTAGTGAGACCTGAAGGATATTTCTGAAGAATATATATATATATATATATATATATATATATATATATATATATATATATATATATATATGATTTTAAGTAAATATTTTATAAAATATACTAAAATTAAAGTACTTTTAATTTTACATATTTTTATGTTACATTATATTACTTTATAATTATTTTTAATTAGTGTATACTATACTAAGAATTATACACATTATATATTATATTCTATACTCTATGTATGAAGAGTTCAGATGCAAAGCCAGCTAAAAGCCATCTCGGTGCAAAATAATGATACTGAGTGAATGCTCTCGAGACATATTATACATCCATCAAATACTTTTACTTCATGTAAGAAAAATGCATTCTTTTAAAGAAAGATGTCAGATGGATTTAGAGGCTTTTGCATCTGAACTCTTCATATACTAAAAAATATTATTTATTATCAAAAGACAATAGTTGCTTGTCTTGGATCTGCTTTATGTGAGTCTAATGTTTCTCAGGCAAAATGTATTTTTGTGCTTTGCAAAATCAATAAGTTGTATTCTCATGTGACAACAATAATTCAAATAAAGAATGACAGCTGTCTCAAAGGATCTGGAGGTCTTCTTGGTTGTCTTGGTGAAAAGAGAAAGAGAAAAGGGGGAAAAAAACATTACAAAAAAAAAAGTTACTGCCTCAAAGTCTCCTTCTGCTCTCTTTGGCCACATAATGTGCCATGGGCTTCAAAATCACAGAAAAATGACTCAAGGAACATGAGAATCAGGCCTTTGGGATCAAATATGCAATAGAAGACTCTCTCTTGCTGACAATTTATAGCTCTGTGCAAGTCAGGATGTTACGCCCGCTATTGTGACTTACTAAGACTTTATTTCAGGAGTTCTGTCTGCGCCATGCTAGAAACCCAGAATGTTATATAACATGATGCTGAGAGGATTTTGGCACTACTATCTGACATAGCATTGTGTAGTTTTTATCCATGGGGGTGAAACACTAAAACAGTTCTTGGTGTGAAATTACATGGATGTAACTGGGTCTTCAAAAACTAAAAGATCCAATGAATCTCACAAAGTCTTTTTACACACAAGTGTGGTAGTGCTACAATTATGCCCATAGTGTTTGCATCAAAGGCCTGTGAATGCCAAAGGACAAAAATATGCTGACTCGTGAAGCTAGCAAAATCACAAACAACTACGACAACCATAAATAAGCCACAACTGTGCAGTCAAAACGCCACTGTCTAGTCATTTTCTTACTAAAGCATTGTTGGATATTTCCACAAGGCCTTTAGCAGCTACAGGTATCATGGAGATGGTCCAAACATGAACATCCAATATATCAAAATGTTGGGATGGTGCCACTGTTGTCACAGAAGAAGTTTGACTGGGAATTACATGAGCATTCATACTTTAGCCGCAGGTAATCACACGCAATCCGTGTTTCTTTTAAAACGCAAAATCCATTTTAAGTGTTTCTTTAACATTTATGCAAGATAATGATTGGTTATTACTGCATAACTGCAGATAGAAAGAAATGTTAAATGTGAGAATAAAGTCAAGTTAATGTTGGTAAACACATCATGGCTCCTCTAGATGGGAAATGAGACCTGTCAGGAGGCTTTTAACGTTTCAAAAATGAAACAAGACTGCCCTCTAATGGCAGAATGAGAAGCTCGATTTTTAAAGGGTTTAAGGGGTAAAAATTTTCTAGGCACAAAGTGTGTTTTCAGAGTTCTCATTTTTTTAAATTATATCATTATTCCATGACGAATGCAAGGGAGTTTTGCATAAAACTAAGGATTTCAGCGTGGAGGGGTTTATTTGCATGTGGTGACCTGAAATGCACTGCCATTTGAAAGTCTACCGCAGTTATATTTTGGTTAGTTCAAATTTCATCCAGTCCTTCAAAATTGGTGTTGTTTTACAGTTTATAGATCAGGTGGTGACCCAATATTTCTCAAACAATAGTATTATAACCAAAATCACCAAAAGACATTGAATATACTGAAAACGATCAATAAACGCCAACAGTGAGATCTAAAAACATGGGATGTACACTGGGCCAATAATACTTGACAGAATTTTCACCTCACATATATTCATAAGCATATATGTGACCCTGGACCACAAAACCAGTCGTTTTTTTTAAATTGACATTTATACATCATCTGAAAGCAGAATAAAATGGGTGGTTTGGAAATCTGGAATCTGAGGGTGCAAAAAAAAATCTAAATATTGAGAAAATCGCCTTTAAAATTGTCCAAATGAAGATCTTAGCAATGCATATTACTAATCAAACATTAAGCTTTGATATATTTACAATAGGAAATTTACAAAATATCTTCATGGAACATGATCTTTACTTAATATCCTAATGATTTTTGGCATTAAAAAAAATTTAAGACTGGCTTTGAAAATAGGGATCTCTAGTTCATGCGTTGAAACCTTTTAGTTAATCAGTTTGAAAACCATATAATCTGGTGCGAACATAAAATAAAAAGGTCCTAGTACTGAACCCTGTGGGACTCCAGGACAGCGATGCTGTTAAATATGGAATCCCAAGCTTTTTATATGACTTAATATAATCCAAGTATGACATAATCCAAAAATATCCCATTCCAAAGATGGCCATCAATTGAGACATCAATAGTTTGTGTTCGAAAGTGTTCAAATCTGTTGCTATTATTGAAGCACAAGTCAAGACAATAACAAATTGCGTGACTAAAACAAAGTGTCATCCCTGAAGAGATACTGGCCTCACCCTTGTAAGATCACACCTGAGATAAATTGTATTGGTTGAAGCTACTCAGACCATTCAGCCTGGTTATGTGATGACTCCATGGGAGGAGACCTCAGGAATCTTGGAAGGTCAAGGACCAAGTAAACTTGTCAGACAGGAATTGTCCCCAAGCAAAAGGTTTACAATTCTGCCTTCGTACACAACAGCTGCATCCAAGTGGTGTCTGATTTCCATGAAAGCCACAGAAAATCTCGTGAACAATGCTACCTGGTCAAATCAAACAAATAAAAGTAAACCTACCACCACAAAACAAACACCCAAGCTGAATAACATGGCATTTTAGCAGCGAAACGAAAAAAAACAAAAAGTGATTTACCAACCGGTTTAGCAGAATAACGAGTGTATGCAAATCATATGTTTATTGTACATCATGTCTGTTCTAAAAATGAATGGGAGTTTTGTTGGTGTTGTTTGTGTTTTCAGGTTGACTAACCTGAAGCAAGTGTTTATCTACTAAATGAACACAGTAAATGAAAATAATTTACTATTAAATTAACCATACTCAAATTTATTTGAGTAATCATCTATTTCAAGGAGCAACAGTTAATCAGACCGATGCATAATTTAGTATCTCAGCCATGTGAATCCTTCTCATTTTAATGACTGTGGGATTAAGTGTTTATATGGATTGAATTGGCTTTGTGGGATAAAAGTGATCATTTCTAAGAGCCTGTCAAATTTCAAAAAGATCAGCCATGCTGATTTATGTGCTGCTATACTCCAAGAGCTTGTAAACCAATGAATGTGATCACTACAATTAAACTAACAGTAATAACACTTCTAATCAACAAGGATGTTAAATGGAGTCTGTTGGATGCGATGATTGTTCATACACACATGTGCAAACTGGCATTTGGCCAATCTGACAGGGAATCTGTCATCACAGGATTAGAGCACAATCATTTAACAGAGACTCCTTTAACAAAGGAGGCGGCTGGAGAGCCAAGGGCCTGTCCGCAGGGTTCTACATAGACACAGTCTGTAAACATGGACATTTTTTTTAATATGCCATCAAATACAACTTATCTTGTACATTTATAGCTGATAGTAAGTCTCTCTCTCTCTCTCTCTCAGTAAAGTACTTTATTAAAAATGAATGATGGCACAAACCATTCTAACAGGTTTAACAGAATTTTTTCTTAATTACAGCGCAGGAACTATAAGAAACATTTTTTTACAAATACCGTATTTCATGCTTTATGCTTTTGTGAGGAATAAAATATACAATTTGGTGCAGCTGCTGATATTTATATGGTCAAAAAGTACGATTTTGGCAGCTTGTAATGTACAGTACAGCAGATTACCTACAGAAAAATGGCTATAAATATTAGTTATCACTCTATATCTCCTAATATTATGTCTTAGCAAGATGGTATTTAAACACTTAGCTTTATAATCAAAGCTGTGTAGGTTTTATTTTTTTTAATATAATAATGACTGAGAAATTTTGCTCAAAAAACTGTTGTGTCATATTTGATACAGAAATTGTAACATGATTTTTTTTAATCAAGTAAACCTCCGCTGCTTTAGTAATTATTCTTCTTGAAATATTACAAAAAAATATAAAAGTTATTTTATAAAGTAGATTTCAAAGCAAGAAGATACATACAGCCAAAAGTTCTTTAGAAAACTCCTTCAGGTCACACAAATTCTGTGTTTTTTTTTTTTTTTTTAGCATTTTTGTGTATTTGAACCTTTTCCAACAGTGACTATGATTATAAGATCCATATTTTCACACCGAGGACAACTGAGGGAATCATATTGAATTTTGTCTTGAAATAAAAAATATATGATATTTAGGCAAAATAAGAAAAATGGACACATCCTTATCAAGCCTACACATCTTCAGTCTGTTCAAAAGTTTACACCCCCAGCTCTTAATGCATCATTTTTCCTTCTGAAGCATCAGTGAGCATTTGAACCTTCTGGAATAGTTGCATATGAGTCTCTCAGTTGTCCTTGGTGTGAAAAAATGGATCTCAAAATTATATAATCATTGATGGAAGGGGTTCACATACACAAATATGCTGAAAAAACAGAGAAATTGTGGGACCTGAAGGACTTTTCTGAAGAACAGCGGACAGATTTAACTGTAGGGTTAAAGTCATTGCATGTGACCTTTTCCCCCTGAGTGGGATTGTTTAACTGACTGTGTCTAATTATTTCCCTGAAATCCCAATGAATGGTTAATGAACAAACATCATTTTTCAAAGAAATCTGATCCACTTTTACACTCAAATTGAGTTAACAGAAGACATCAAGATCAAACTGTGCTTGTTACATTTATAGCTTTCGATAGCTTCCATTTTCTCACACAGAAATTGAACATGAACCATTTTAAAGGCTGACAAAACCTGTTCCAGCACACGTTGTTCCGCTCCTCAGAATGCAAACCAGGACCTGTAACGGCAAAAAAAAAAAATAATAATCTCTTTACTTCAATTTTAACACAAGTCAAATATAAGATTCAATTGTCTGGTTTGAAAAAGGCTTCAGAAATATCAGGACAGGTTGAACTACTGATACAAAAGCAAGAAATGTCTCATCACATCTATTAAAAGCAACAATATCAGCAATCAGATGATGCACAATGGAATCTGACAGAGCTTCAGGAAATGTCACGAGGTCAAGGTGGATGCAATCAAGACATACAGATTCCTAGTCACGATTTCCCATCAAGATCACGACTCTCCTCAAAAGAGTGGGAAGAGCTGAGCTTTGTGTGTTTGTGCGCACAGGTATGCAATACCCTTTAAAAGACATCTCGGTCAAAAATTAGATAGTGATACTGAGTGAATGCTCTCGACACATTCAGTATTATATGTCTATCAAATAATTTTACTTCCAAACTCGCTAAAATCCCATCCTCAGCCCAATCAGAAGTACAGGTACTTAGGTTGAAACCTATACATCAAAACCTGATAAAAATGATTTTTTTCAAAGAAAGACGTCAGGTGGATTTAGTGGCTTTTGCATCTGATGTGTGTATATATATATATATATATATATTTTCATTAAACAATGAAATTTTTTATCTGTTTCCTTTATGTTTCTTAGTTTGTTTTTGTTAAAACACTGCAATCCTGACAGATGAACATTTTATACACAATTCAAATACATAAAAACCTTAAATTTAGGCCTAAATTTTTCTCATAATACCTAATATGGGCAAACAGTTCAGTATAACATGGTAATATGGTGTCAGCATTGTCAGAGCCCATTGAATGAAGCAGTTTTCATATGCAAATGAAGAGCCTCTGAATCTTTTTGATTCAGCACTCAGCGTTAGACCTCTGTGGGCTTGGAAGCGCATGAGTGGCGTTCAGGTGAAATTATCGAAAATTGGTTTCTTGCTTTGTTAAGCACCTGTGGTGAGATCAAAGAGCACAAATCATGTGTGTCATCTAGGTTTCAATGAGAGGTGTTTGTGTGAAGCCTGATACGTTAGTCATTTGGAATAAAAAAAAAAAAACTTTCTAATTTAATTGTCGGCCAAACGCAAACAATGCATCAAGCTTTTGAAGTACTTTTGAATAAGTAAATTTAATTGCTTCAAAGAAACACAATTAATGCTTCCCCAAAGGATTCTCAGACATTGACGTAATCAAACACTTATTTTTTAATTTTAAAACCAGTTTATACTCCTACTCTCAGAAAGAAAAGTACAAAATTGTCACTGGGCCAGTACTTTCAAAAGGTCCTAATATGTACACTTTAGGTAACTTAGCCTACTATTATTAAACATTTAAACAATATGCAACTATAAGCAAGCTTTTTACCTTAAAATATAAATTTTAAAACATCCCTGATGGTTCATTTAATTCTAATAAGGGGAATGGCTTCTGTTCTTTCCAAACGCCTTTTCTGGAAGTTTGTACGTTTTTTGCTTTGTTTTTGTTTCATTTTGCATTTCAACTTTAACAGAACAATATAGTCTAACATAAATACAACTGCAAGTCCTCACAGACTGAGACATTCATATTAATCACACTATAACTGAGAAACAAACCTGGAAGTCTGTAATTTTGGTAAGCGGGTACGAATTCCGCCAAAAAATGCGGATTGCTTTACGGCAGCAATAAATGCACGTGTAGCGCTATCAACTGTAATTAGGACGTTGGTATGTTTACGACAGCGAATTACACTCATTTAAGTGCAGGGGGCTCCAAAGTCCCATAATTACACAAAGTACAAACAGTTGCTTCAAAGATACAAGGATGTAATTTTTGTATCTTTTTATATCAATCATAACCTGATGATAGGCTTTTGTTGTACAAAGTAGGCCTACTGCACACACCCCAAACGCTTTTATTACAAACATACATTTTTTAAAAATAGACTCCTTCAAAAACAGCATCCTTATGAATGTGTACAATGTTGTAGATTTTACAGTAAGGTGTAATTTGTTAACATTAATGTATTAACTGACATGGACGAACAATTCTTTATTTCACTATTTATTAATCTTTGTTAATGTTAGTTAATAAAAATACAGTCTCCATTGTTTGTTCATGTTAGTTCACAGTGCATTAACTGTTAAATGTTAACAAACACAACTTGTGATTTTAATGCATTAGTAATGCAGAAATTATTAATAAACGCTGCAGATGTATTGTTTTTTTCTTAGTTCACGTTAACTAATGAAGTTAACTAATGAAATTTATTGTAAAGTGTTACAATAAATAACATTATAAAACCCATAGGAAAATCTCGAAGGAACACATGGCGAATTATTAGGCTTCCAGGTTTTTATAATGCCACATTCATTTCTATTTATAAGTTCTTTTTTTTCAATCAGTTCTCTTATATTGTTTAAAATAATTACGAAAACAATATTGTACCTCCATCTTCAGTTCACGCCGGTGATGTTGAATGTCTTTCTCAGATCTCAGAGAAGAACCTCACATTTCAACCCTCAGCACAAATCTATCATCCAAATGACATTGCTAGCTAACAAAACTGAGTTTCGTCGTCGACAATGACCAGAAGATATATTTTATTCTAAAAATCATTTACTTCATTTGGCATTCCCTGTCAGAAATGACCGTTCGTTCGTTTGCAAATTTTACCTGTCTCGTTATGCTATATATTATCACCAAATCTTGGATTCCGTCATTCCGGCAACTTGTTTTCTTTCGATTACTACAGCTTTTGTATTTCTTTTTTAGAACCAGTTGACTGTAACCCTCACTGATCTGAATTTATGCACCTCAGTTTTTGAAAAAAAACATTATTTGTGGATCATTTTTGCCAATCTTCACTCAAAAGCTGAGGTGAATAAGTTCAGATAAGTACCTATAACCAATCACTTCCTAAAGAAATACAATTAAAAATGTGCCAACTGAACGAAAACAGATTGATAAAAAGATTAAATTCAATATTTGGTAACAATAAAGCAAATTAAGAAGAGATTTTGTTGGCCAGACATATTGGGAAATTGGTAGGCTATACCCTCTGTGAGCAAAGTAAGTTTTATTCCAGTGTGATGACATTAACTAGCATTTCCAGAACAAAAAACAGAGCCAAATGATGATACATATAGACTGACAACTTAAGCCCTCTGAATATGTCATTTAAACCTATTTTCAACAGATCATATAGTACTAAGTGGTATAACAAGACAAGTAACAATAAGCAGCAGTTTCTCTAATGGTAAAAAAAAAAATGACTTTAGAGCAATTAGTGTTTACTGATTTTGTAAATCCAGGCTCATTTAAAAGCAAAATGGCTTTTGCTAACTGGCAGTCAAATGTAATCTAGTATATGAATAGAACTTACTGAACAATTAAGTACTTAGTGATTTAGTCACTACTTGCGCAACAGAAGGGATTGTTTGCCAAGCCCTGTGACAGTATCAGACGCCTAGTCAATCTGTTTGGCTCTGAAAACAAAGACTGAAATGTCAGAAATTGAATTATGAACAGGTAATATCCTCTATATGTTTTACAAACAAAGAAAATAAGGTCAAATATTTGGTAATGTCATTCCAAACATATGGCTGTACGTGTAATGTAAGTCTGATTAACTGCTTTTGTCATAACTACTATATTCTTCTATTACATCCATAAAAAGGCTTAATAATGGATTAAATAACAAAAAACAACAAAAAAACAATCATGTTTTTATGAATTATTTTGCATCTTCATCAACGTGATGGGTCGATTAATCAAAACCTAGGAAACAAATGGAGTCATTGATCACTCAAGTCAAGGGGTGGTTATTTTGCAATAAATGCATTATATAAATTTATTATGGAAGAGATGGTGGTGACGAGGGTGTTTTTGGGATCTGAGAGCTGGGAGGGGGGCTAGCAGCTGTATGGCTATAAATGCAGCCGCCACTATGTGGAAGAACAGAAAAGACCTGCCATTTCAGAAGACCCTCCTGCTGGCTGGACAGAAAATCTCTTAGCTGAAAAAGACTCTTCTTTTGTATTTTAAGCTCATTTGAAATATTTTTTACTTAATATAATAGTTTTATTTGGACATTTTTATTCCTTATGGAGATTTGGAAAGTCTCAGCGTCAATGCTCACCATACTTGCTCTTGCTTGTAGCGTTCAAGGATTGTCTTTCACTCTAAACAGAGACCACTGGATTTCAGATAACTGGGAGGTGAGAAATGTTTTGTTTTATTCTTTCTAAAGATTGTAAATTATTAATAAATGAATGTGTTTTTATCCATCTAACATAAGTTTTTTCCATTATAAAACCAAATTATATAATGTTGTTTTTGCATCCATCTAACAAAATGGTTTGGTTATTTGAACAGGATGAACCAGTGGAGGAGACACTAGCCAGCCAAGTGGCCAGTCTACTAAAGCGATCAAAATCCCATCAGTTCTATGGACTAATGGGAAAACGCTCCGGTAAGTCTTAAGATTTGGTTTTGTTGGCTATAAAACGCATACAATTTACATTCTGTTTAGTTTGTTATATTTGTTGCATTGTAATTACTTGATTATTATTACAAAACAACAGTCTAAATTAAAGTTTTAAGATTTTAAAATTAAGCAGAAACATTGTCAAAATATTTAAAATTCTTGTGCACTATTTCAGATGTTCTTGCATAATTAACTTTATTACTTTAATTATTTAAAGAATTGTTAATGATATAAAAAATACAATGAATAAATAAAAAAAAAATAGCATTTTGCCCCTAATATACATGATTTTATTTTCCTTGCTTGTTCTAGAGGTCGTCCAGCCTGTGAAAATGGAACGAAGAAGTGAGTAAATTCACTAAAGTAGCTGAATGAAATATTTCCTTAGAAATATATATACAGGTATATGCAACACAAAAAATATTTGTAGCAATAGCCAACAATACATTGTATGGGTCAAAATGATAAGTTTTTCTTTTATGCCAAAAACCATTAGGATATTAAGTAAAGATCATGTTCCATGAATATATTTTCTAAATGTCCTACTGTAAATATATCAAAATGTATTTTTTTTATTTACTAATATTCATTGCTAAAAACTTCATTTGGACAAATTTAAAGTAGATTTTCTCAATATTTATTTATTTATTTATTTTTTGCATCCTCAGATTTTTAAATAGTTGTATCTCAGCCAAATATTGTCAACCATACATCAATAGAAAGCTTATTTATACAGCTTTCAGATGATGTTTTTAAAAAAGTATCCTTTTGACTGGTTTTGTGGTCTAGTGTCATATATATATATATATATATACATATCATCTGAAAGCTGAATAAACACAAAATAAATAACTAAAAAAAATCTAAATATTGAGAAAATTGCCTTTTAAAGTTGTCCAAATGATTAGCAATGCATATTACTAATCTAATTAAAACATTTTTATATATATATATATATATATTTACAGTAGGAAATTACAAAATATCTATTTACAAAATGTTCTTTATATAATATCCCAATGATTTTTGTCATAAAAGAAAAAATTGATAATTTTGACCCATACACTGTATTGTTGACTTTTGCTACAAATATACCTATGCTACTTAAGACTGGTTTTGTGGTCCAGGGTCACATTTATGTTATGTTTATAATACGCATATTGACAACCAGGGTTTCTCCAGGTTTTATAAAGGTAAATTTAAGATGTAAGACCTTTGTAAAGAAAAATTAAAGAATAAATTTAAGAAAACATACAGGGAGTTATATTAGCAACACTATTTGGAAATATAACATATCTTTGCATCTCGGGTAAATGTCTTGATTGAAGGATGTTCAGGTGTTAGAAACGAGACAAAAATAAGAAGGAAGATATTAATCTTGCAGTTTATGCAACATTTAATGCCATGACTGTGAATATAAGACTTTTGGCTCTTATTTAAACCCTTTCTAAAGTATTAGATTGTGAAAGGGCAAATTAGTACTTTTTAAAACCAGCAAAAATCTTATACATCCCAACAGACTGATTTTGCCTATGTCTAAATATCTTGTTTATGATATGCATTAAAGACCAGTACTGTTTCCTTAAAGGGCATAAGGGAGACATGTTTGTGGGACTCATGGGCAAGAGATCTTTAGGAGGTATGGCTTTACACTGCTCTATTGTGTTTAGAAAGTCTGTCTTTATAATTCATTTATCCAAAGAAAAAAAAAAAAAAAAACTGTTTATATACAAGCTGAAAAACTGATTTTCATATTTTCAGGTGATTTCAGAAAAACAATCCCAGAGAGCAGCACAGCAATGGACAAATCTGGAGATTTGAACAAACAAACAGGTACAACACTGAAAGAAGAACTGTATCACAACTGTATTTATGCAAAAATGATGAAATGAACCAGCGGTTTATAAATGTGAAATCATGTTGTTCACACAGCAGATGTGCGAGACGAATGGGACAGACTGCAGTACTACTGATGACATTATCCAGCGCTCTACAGACTTGACTAGCCTCTTTGAAACAATACACAATTATTCTCCACTCTTAACTGGCACCAACATTATAATTCATGAGAACATTATCTGAGAGTATTTAAAGCAAGTAAATTGCTTCAGGTATCAAATGTGATGTAATAAAAGTATGTATCAAACATGAGCTTCCCAGTTTTGATTTAAATGAAAACATTTTCACTTTCTTTCAACACAATGAAAAAAAAAAACTTTAAAGAGAACAAAGAATGTGCAATTAATTCCAAATTCCAAAACTTTTTTTTTTTTTGTAAGGCCCCACTTTTACTATATTCTATTGAAAAGCTATTTTTTGCTTTAAAAAAAAAAATCTATTTTTAAAACATACACTGGGGCATAGACAATACTTTGGCCGGAGAAAAATATGAAACATGATTTCAAAAAAATAAATAGCACTGTATAAAACAACTGCGAGATTCCAGAGTTACAAAGGGCACATAAAAAGAGACAAAAAAGACACTAACAGCTGAAGCCATTGCAAAAGACACTGTCGATGGAGTCATAAAAAAGATATAACGGCAGTACGAAATGTAACATGTAAGTCTGTTAGGTTCCTTTGGGAGGGGTCCATTTCAAAGAGCTGGGGTCTATGGTCTTATTGTTGTTGCCCCTTTTGGTCTCTTTGGCCTTCCATTCGTCAATCAGGTCCTGTGCCATTCAGAAACAAAAGAGAAAACAATTAATAAAAAGCAATAATATGAAGTCACAGACAAAAAGACAGCATTAGGGTAACACACAATACTACAAAAATGCAATAAACTTAACTAAATAGCAACAAAACACCCAAATGTACATTACTACTCAGTGGTGTAATGTAACCAAGTCAACATTTCTTTAATGTCTTCAATTATTTCAAATATCAGTATTCAACATATTATGTTAAAGACAAAACGTTAGGCCTATTTATGCATCTGTAACTGTAGTTTAAATGCATCCATGTCCCCTCTGATATACATTAACTAAATGCTATTTCAGATGCAGATTCCAGAAGTGTTTTCTTATGCTGGAATGAAACACACTAATTACCGGATGAAGTGCTTCTTATTCTTACGCAAAAATACAAAATGAAATAAAGAGTTAAAACTGAACACAATCTTGCTACTCAAGCTTTGTATGAACATTCTATATATATTTATTTGCTTCTTTTCCATTTTGCATGTACTTGAACTTTCACTTTCAAGTACGTTTAGGATTTAAAACATACTTTTCGTACTTAAGTACAATACTTTAGGTATGGCTTTCAGGTACTTTATACACCACTGTTACTACCAAAAAAACTTTCTATAAATATAATCACGTAATATCCAACAGGGAATTCATGGAGTGTCCTTTTCTATGGTGATTCATAGTTTTTCCTTGCACAAACAAAAATTTTACAGTGTTTTACAGTAAGATTACATAATGTGATGGTAAACCATTTACAGTTCATTTACATTTACAATTTAATACTTTATGACAAGGCAGTCATAAGAATCTAGTTTCACTGGTCAAATTGCATTGTCAAGTTTTTCTGACTGCTTCATCGTGCGGATTCATGTGCTTGACTGGTGCTTCCTTCAGGACTTGTTATATTTTCATATAATAAAAAAGCTAGGGGTACGCCATTGAACCTCTATTATTAATCCATAGAGCAGAAACATACACTACCTGTCAAAAGTCTGTGCACACTCTCTCATTTAATGTTTTTAAAGAAGTCTCTTATGCTCATCAGGGCTGTATTTATTTGATCAAAAATACAGAAATAAAAACTGTAATATTGCAAAATGTTATTACAATATAAAATAATGTTTTTTATTTTAATACACTTTACAATATAATTTATTACGGTGATGCAAAGCTGAATTTTCATCAGCTGTTACTCCAGTCTTAAGTGTCACGTGATCCTTCAGAAATCATTCTAATATACTGATTTATTATTAGAATTATGGTGTTGGAAACAGTTGTGCTGCCAATTATTTTTTGCAACCTGTGATTCTTTTTTCAGGATTCTTTGATGAATAACAACTTAAAAAGAACAGCATTTATTCAAATTATAAATCTTTTCTAACAATGTAAATCTATGCTATCACTTTTTATTAATTGAACACATCCTTGGTGAATAAAAGTATTAACTTCTTTCAAAAAAAAGAAAGAATAAAAATGTACTGATCCCAAACTTTTGAACAGTAGTGTATATTGTTAGAAAACCTTTTAAAGGTTTTAAATAAATGCTGTTCTTTTTTAACCTTTTATTGATCAAAAAATCCAGAAAAAAGTATCACAGGTTCCAAAAGAAATATTAAGCAGCAGTGATAATAAATCAGCATATTAGAATGATTTTTGAAGGATCATGAAGACTGGAGTAATGATTCAGGAAATTCAACTTTAATTACAGATATAAATTAAAATTTTATGTATATTAATTCATTTACACTGTAATAATATTTCACAATAGTACTTTTTTTCTGTATTTCTGATCAAGTGAAAACAGCCTTGATAATCATAAGAAACTTCTTTAAAAAACATTAAATGAGAGGGTGTGTCCAAACGTTTGAATGGTAGTGTACATGCTAACAATAATTTAGTCTAAATATTCCTTTTGAAAAAATTACCAAAAGAGTGCAAGTAAAATTTATTTAAATGCAATATTTCTTAAAATAATAATTAGCATTTTTACTTTTCACTGTTACTTATCTTCAACAAATATATGGAAATAGTCTATGGAAGATGCAGCCCTATAAAAAAACATTAGTGCTTGTAAGAAAGGAAAAAAAATCCTGCTACCTGTCGCTTCAAGACCAGATGCTTCCCTTTCCAGTATTTGAGCATCTGAAGTGACTGCAGAGTACTAACAATGTCCACAGGATTTACAGCCGTCTCTTGACTAATTTCTGAACAGGATGAAACAAAGAAACAAGGTTAAATCCACAGTGAATATTCCGACAAATGTTCCCTTGTGTGGCAAAGGCAACTTATCTTACCTTTAATGGAGATCTCTTTGCCCTTGAAGTTGCACATATACCGCAGCAGCACTTCCTTCCAATAGCTGCGATAACTGATGAGGCCCAAATCTGAAAGAGGGCGCTCTGGAGAACCCACCTTCTCTTCAACCTTTGACAGCAGGTAACCTAGAACCATGCCAAACAAAGACTGTGATGCATGTGATGAGGAATAACAGCTTAGAAATAATGACATTACAACTACTGTTCTGATGTAAATGTAAATGGTTATGTCAAATACTAATGCCATTGATTACTGTGTTGCTGAAAACACAGATGTGGTTATAAAAATTAAATGTTACAGAATATTACATTTTAATAGTAAACATCTGTTGTGCAGTACTTTGCTTGGCGCAAAAAAAAAAAAAAAATTTAAATTGATGACATTTTAAACAATGCTCTATGCTTAAATCTGACTCACATCGTTTTGATAATAAATTTGTGTCAAATTACAAATCTAGAAAAATTAAAACAGACAACACAGACCTGAAAAATGAAAAAAACATTTCATAGGTCCCTTTTATTGTAACAATTTTGTAATACAATAATTAAATTGTAAATCTTTATTATATTGACTGAGTATACATGCTTTTTAATTATTATAATATAATGAACCAATAAAATTGAATGAAAATTTGGGGAAAAAAATAAAACAGATTCACAGGGCCTTAAAAATTAATATTAAACTTAATAAATCAATGTTACAATGTAATAAGTTTTATGATATCAATTAACAAGACACGCTTTTAGGTTACCATTTAGATCTTCATATCACAAAACTGCACACTCATACAGAGATAAGACAGTTACTCACTGAAATCAATTAGCATCTTGCCGTAGCCCTGCCTCATGTACTGTGGCATAGTCAGGATACAGGACACATTGTAATTCAGGAACGAGTTCTTCTCCTGCACAAAAAAAGAGAAGCAATTCAGCAATTGTGCATGTTACATGACAGCTCTTCTGTCTTGACACTATAGGTGAACATTTCTCAAAATCGATCATAAAAGTAGCATTATATTCACATGTTCTGCTGGTTCATGAGACTTTCAGTACTCAACAGAGCAAAGTGCTCTTCAGTCTGGATAGTATCTTCACAAAACACTTAAGCCTGGTTCCGATTTTTGTTTTTTAATTCACATAATTAGACCCTTAGATTGGCACTCCATGCCTGCCAATTCCTCATTCACATATTCAGTACAGAAAACAGCAAAGATCAAAACAGAGGTTTTAAATTCAAATTGTTATTGCTTCCCTAGTTTTATGCTCATTAAAACAACATACTGCAGAAATAAACGGGAGCCTCTGAAGCTTATGACTGAAAATAAGCCAACAAATTAGCTAGTGGAAAGGCTGTCATGTGTTGTCAGTAAGTACTAATGTTTTTGTGAATTTCAGACCGGGGGTGTTTTATAAAACAAGTTTACCAAATAAGCCAGGCTTATTTCAGTTAGTTTTATTGTCACTTGATTTGGCTCAAATTAAGTCAGAATTTGACAAACTTGTTTTATGAAATAGCCCTCAGATCATATAATTCACATGATAACCTCAAGCACCCATTTACCTTTGAGAAATATCCCACGAGGTGACAGCCTGTGTTATCAGCTTCAGTCATGACATAAAACAGGAAAGGCTCCACATCATAGTACAGTGTTTTATGGTCCAGAAACAGCTTGGCCAGCAAACAAAGGTTCTGGCAATAGATCTGTAGGGGCAGAGATGAATAAAATTCAAGCATTTATCAAACAGCCTAGAATTTCACATAAGAGGGGAATAGTTCATGCCACAAAGCAACAAATGAAATCTTTGTATTCATACAGCCACACAAAATGAGTAAATTAACATCCAGTGCCCACCTTGTTCTTTTTCCCATCAACCTCAAACACAGAGATGGCACCTTTTCTGTAGACTTCATCACCAGGAGGGTGTTTCCATACACATTTGGCCTGTATAGATCATGACAACAAGACAAATTTACTTCATCTCCATATACATTTAGCCAGCACTACCATTTGACAAAAAGGTTAGACATGCAGAGATTATTTAGAGATGTTTGATTTCATACCATGTGTCTGCGTAGGATGGTCTGACTCTTCATATACTTGAGGCAGAACTCACAGATGTACAAACGCCCCAGACGGGCATATTCCTCAGGGTAGGGAGAATGGTACCAAGTGTCGAGCTCATAACGGCCAAAAAGGATGGTCTTGATCATGTTACTGCCCTCGGTGATCTGACCCTGCAGACGCAGTTTCTCCTGCAAACAACAAAAACCTCAGACATAAAATCTTATTTCTACATAAAGATAACATAGCTAACATAACATAAGATCTAAGATTGGGCAGTAAAAACACAATCTCAGTTTAAAGGTGTTTTTGAAAAATGCTTTTGACCGCAGCGTCAGACCGTGTCCCAAAACACACTTGTAGCCAATCAGCAATAAGGGGCATGTCTTGGATCGACCATAGACAGAGAAATTTGGAAGATATATATAAAAAAAAACAACCAAAAAAAAACATTAAAAAGAAGGGTTACGAGATAGGACCCACGTAAATATTGGAGCAGGTTTCCAGCGGTGGAGAGAACTCAAGGAGTGCAAAGGACTCTAATCGGACGTCGGGGTCGCGTTGTTTCTTTTTTATAGGCGAGTAACGCCGGGGTTGCATTGTTTCACACAACTTTTATGCACTGGCTTTTGTTTGAATATGCTTATGTGTCATCTTTGCTTGTTGTTATGCCAGGGTTGTGTATGTACACATGGGGTGGAGATCTTAAAATAGGGGCGAGGTCCTGTTGGGCTAAGGGCGTGTTTGTTTTGGTGCTTTCGAATATTATTCGCACCTTTAATTCAAAAAGATATCTTATATATGACATAACCACACTTTAATGCCCATAAATGTTGCAGTGATGCTCTGCTATATCCAGAAGTGTGTGTGAGGCATAGCTGTTCATACCAGATCCTCTGCTGCACGAGCCTGAGCTTTTCTGAAGAGCTCCAGATCATAATCACTGGTGATGTTCTCCAGCAGCGGTTCACGAGTGGTTCCATGTGTCTGTCTGTGCTCCTGATACATCAAAAAAAAAAAAAAAAAAAACAGATGTAGATGGATCACAAATATAAACATTATTAATAACACCCTAGCATAAATTATGATGGCACTGTATTCATTACAAGACAAATAATCATTTTTAACAAGAGCTAAATTGATTTGGCCTACAAAACCACATCACTACAGAACTCTATACACTACCAGTCAAAAGATTTGTTTTTTTAAAGAAGTCTCTTTGACTCAGCAAGCCTGTATTTATTTGATCCAAAGTACAGTAAAAAAAAGTAACATTCTGAATTTTTTTTACTATTTAAAAGAACCGTTTTCTATTTGAATATACTTTAAATAATAATTTATTCCTGTGATCAAAGCTAAATTTTAAGCATCCATACTCCAGTGTCACATGATCCTTCAGAAATAATTTTAAACAGTAATTTTTTTCAGGATTCTTTGATGAACAGAAAGATCCAAAGATCAGCATTTATCTGAAATAAAAAGCTTTTGAAACATTTTACCCTATACCAAGCTTGGAGTTTGTATAAATTTATCATTTTTTATACTTAGCTGTTTTCAATGCAATAAAAATAATACATTTTTGAGCAGCAAATCAGAATATTAGAATGATTTCTGAAGGATCATGAGACTGGAGTAACGATGCTAAAACTTCAGCTTTTAAAAATCACAGGGATAACTTTTTAAATAGAGAACTTTTTGTTTTAAATAGTAAAAATAATAGTTTTTGCTGTACTTTGGATAAATTAAATACAGGCTGGGTGAGCAGAAGATACTTCTTAGCAAAAAAAAAACATTAAAAATCTTACTGTTCAAAAACTTTTGACTGGTAGTATAGCTTATATAAAAACACAGAAATTTCAACATATCACTGAGAGGACACTATTACCATGTACTTTTCTTTTTGGTCTTTTGTCAGGCCAGAATCCCTCCTCTTCCTCATCTCCATGACCTTCTCTTTATATCGAACTTGTCTTGGAGTTGGTGCCTGTGGAAGAGCAATGCAAATTAATCTTACATCCCACTTTTACTAAAAGGTACACTGCGTCTCTTCCAGGTAAAGCTCTTCATGCATAGCTCATCAGTCATAACCCCACTGTGGTTACCACAGAATTTATGACATACAAACAATCACAACTCATCTTAAAATAGAAGACATCATGCTGCTGACGTTAGGCCTTCATGCAAGTGTGTCTTTTTAGTACAAAAGCATGCATGCACTTAAGAGGCACTAACACACTTGTGTGATGTTTGTTTAGTGTTGAGCGAACATCTGTTTGGCAAGCACCTGATGTCGAGTAGCGTGTCTGTTCTCCTCGTTCTGCCCCTGACTGCGCTCTTCCTCTTGTTTCTCACGCTCGATGGCTTTCACCTGAGTGGAATAACAGGCACAAAAAAAATAAACAACAGAGAATGTGCTAAACAATACAGAAAAGGATAAACCACACACGCCCATGCTAAAGTCATTGCAATTTAGTGATTTAGCAAAATTATGTTTTTAACTGTTCATACCATGCAAGAAATATGTGACCACAAAACCAGTCATAAGGGTCAATTTATTGAAACTGAGATTTATACATCATCTGAAAGCTAAATAAATAAGCTTTTCATTGATGTCCTGTGATAGGATAGGACAATATTTGGCCGAGATGCAACCATGTGAAAATCTGGAATCTGAGTGTGTAAAAAAATTAAATATTGTTTAAAATCACATTTAAAATTGTACTCAAAAGTTAAGTTTTGATATATTTACAGTAGGAAGTTTAAAATAAATAAATAAATTTGACCCATACAATGTAATTTTGGCTACTGCTACAAATATTCCTGGTTTTGTGGTCCAGGGTGACATATACAAATCAAAATTAGTAGCAAATAAAGCAGACAAACACCTTGCACTCATCTGCTGAGAGGTTATGGTAGAGAGGGCATCCAGATATGGAGAAATGTCTCTCATGTTTCCCTGTTAAATGTCCTGTATTAAAGAAAAACAGAAAAGTATACAGATTTTAGCTTTAAACCCGACTATAAACGGTCCATTCAAATTTGAAACGTTTTGAAAAACTGTGAACATTGTTTTTTCCCAATTAAGCTCTTGTAAAACATTAGCACTGAATTTTATTATTAAGCAGATGCAATAGAAAATTAATCTGAAGAGCAATTACCTAGCGAATTGCACCCAGGTGTGGGGCACTTCATATTGAAGTTGTAGCTCTCGTGAAAGCGGCGGCGTTTTGGGCGATGAGAGGGATCGCTGCCAGAGTCTTTCTGGTCTTTAGTCACGCTCTCGTCGTGGGATGCGTTGGGGCTGGATATGTCGATGTCGGATTCGGATGAGGGGGCGTTTCCTGTGGGTGTTCTGGGGGGAGACTCATCTCTCTCTGCCGCTTGTTTCACATCTGGTGGAGCATCTAGGCGAGGAACAGAAATAACGTGAATAAATAAATAAAATTTGTTTTTGTACATGATATACTCATGTTTATTTTTTATAGCTTCTAATTTTTTTTTAGACTTTTTCTGTCTGCAATGCCACATTTTGCAAAAAACAAAACAAAAAAAAAAGGCAAACCCACACATATACTTTTTTTGTGTACAAATGTACAGGATACATTCATGTTTATTATCACAGCCCCTGATTTTGTAAATTAATTACAGGAAACATAATAAAAGTCATTTATATCCTCTACTCTCACACAATTTATTTTCTTTTATGTGTATTACTTTAACACGTACGTTTATCCAAAGCGTATTAAAGGGTTGGTTCACCCAAAAACCCATTATTTACTCACCCTCCAGGCATCCTAGGTGTATATGACTTCCTTCTTTCAGATGAATCCAATCGGAGTTATATTTAAAATTATCCCGGCATTTCTAAGCTTTAGAATTGCATTGAATTGTATTTCTCTTCATCAGTCCGAAACAAATCCAATAAAGTGCATCCATAATAAAAAGTGCCAATCAATGCATTTTTGTAAGAAAATTATCCGTATTTAAAACATATTAATCACTTTAATCTGGCTCGTGCCAACTGGTTGTACACGGAAGCATCGGGGCAGATGAAACAAGGATTTGTAAAGAAAAATGACATAGGATTTCAATATTTAGGCCAAGAAGAGACTGGTTTTCCAATGTTAAAGTAAGGAAACTTTGATTGCTTTGCTCCTGCAAACAAATGCTGGTTTGTGCAAGACTCAAACAGAGGCGCAAACAGAATGCCGATGTCCTACGTAATTTGCCCAGAAGTGTACAACCAGTTGGCACAAGCTAGATTAAAGTGATTATTACGTTTTAAATATGGATTTTTTTTTTTTTTTGCCTTTATTCACCCCCCAGAGCCGTGCGAAACACTTTTTTATTAAGGATGGACGCACTTTATTGGACATGTTTTGGACAGATAACAATTCTAAAGCTTGGAAATGACAGAATTATGTTTAACATAACTCTGCTTGGATTCATCTGAAAGCAGCAAGTCTTATACATCCAGGATGATTAAAGTGTGAGTAAATAATGGGCTAATTTTCATTTTTGGGTAAACTAACCCTTCAAGTGAACAATTTCTGAAGTGTTTTGGTCAACTGGCACTTGAAGAAAATCATCAATCCCAAAATCTACCTACTGACCAACTACATATTGTGCCAGTATATCAGCTGTGTTTCTACCTTGAGAGCTCTGGCTCAGGCGCAGTGATGCTCGGGTCATACGGGTGTTATTACGCTGATTTGCTTCACTATGGGAGCTGTCGGTCTTCTCGTGATCTCCAGAGTCATCAGAATCAGCAGTCCCGTCTGAACTACTGCCTGCTGTTCTCTGCAAACAGGGTGTAAACAGTTGGATCACCATGCACATGTAAACAAGTCAGACAAATTGCAACTTAAAGATGCAAACAACATACATATAGTCAAAACCATACATATAGCAGAAAAAGCTAACAGAAACATTTCACTTTTATAAATTGTATTTGTGTTTTTATGCATCCCCACCTAAAGCCAAACGGCTAACTAGCTTCACCATAAGCTTAAAACACATATAACTTCCGAGCCACTACGGTGGCTTTAGAATCTAAAGTGCTAAAATGTTAGCTGCTAACAAGGTTGATAAATAACCGTACTATTTTTATAGAAACTAAACTATATTTGTCCAAAAATGTAAATAAACACTGAGCTAGCAGTTAGCCTGCGTTGAGGCGACTGGGCTACTGACCCATTTCTCGCATTTTCTCTCACCTTTCTTCGCGGCATGTTCTCTTCGATGAATCGAAAAGCTATTCTTTTCACAAATTTGTCAAACGGATATGGTTGTTTTCTGGTATCTGATATAATACAGCAGTTGTGTGCTCATAAGTTTCTGTGTTTCTCTTCTCGCCGATTGTTCACCCTCTCGCGACTCGCGCCACACCGAACCAAAGCGGAAGTGACGTGAAGAGAAAAAACATGGCGGCGCTAGAGCGCCGACGAAGACGAGGGTAGTCGTTTTAGAAATTATTTTTGGCTTGTTCTGAGCAATTCTTATAGTAATACAAACGATGACTTACTAGTTTACAACATTCTTATTTTGGCATTTCATATACGCGAATCTAAGTATTTCAGCGTGAAACCTACGTTTTGTGTTTATTTCTTATCTAAAAACCCTTAAGATTATATAAAAGGAAAATTAATTTTAACCTTGTTTGCCATTAAAGAATAATATAATTTACAAAAAAGTTAATTATTTAGTTTTTTCAATTTATTTTATGCAGCTAATCCTACTGTTCCAATACAAAGATAGGCTATATTGTCGTTGGCAAGCTGTGTGTACAAACCGTTTTGAATAGATGTCACGAGAGAGTGTTTTAAATATTTCAAACGTAATGTTTTATGTGATTAATTTATTATATTAGCTCGGTATTATTTGCACAAGTTAAAATGACTGATATTTGTTTTCAAAATATGTATTTTTAAAGATTATTTCTCATGTTTACATACATGTCCTTTCTGTTTTTATGAAATCAGTACTTTATTTTAATGTTTAAACATTTTAACAGAGACGTATCTTCGAATGTGCATTTGAATTGTATTTGAATTTGAATTTGGTTGTACACTGAAAAATACTGACACAACGTACACAAACTCTACAGATGGCGCTGCAGGCACATTAAATATTTGCAATATTACTGATATTAAAACTGGTTTCGGTAACATCAGCTCTCTGGGAAACACCCTTTAGATTATATGTGACCCTGGACCACAAAACCAGTTTTTAAGTAGCACAGGTATATTTGTAACAATTACCAAAAACACATTATATAGGTCAAAATTATATTTTTTTTCTTTTATGCCAAAAATCATTAGGATATTAAGTAAAGATCATGTTCCATGAAAACATTTAGTGGATTTCCTACCATAAATATATCAAAACTTAATTTATGATTAGTAACATGCATTGTTAAGAACTTCATTTGGACAACTTAAAAGGTGTACCACAGTATTTGGAATTTTTTTTTTTTTTTTTTTTTTGCACCCTCAGATTATAGATTTTCAAATAGTTGTATCTCGGCTAGTTATTGTTCTATCCTGACAAACCTTTCATCAAATATGTACAACTACATTAAAAAAATTGACCCTTATGACTGGTTTTGTGGTCAAGGGTCACATATAACCTACATGTGGAGAAAAAAAAACTTGAATGTTTGTGATGAATAAATCTACATGCAAAGTAATGAATTACTTATTTAAACTGATGATTTAAGGTTTCCAGCTTCATATATGTAAGCTTTTGATCTGTAAGACAAAAATCTGTTGATTTATTAAACATTTTGTTGAGTTTTTGCATCTGTTTCTCTGGCAGATTCTCACCCCTCCTCCTCAGGCATGAGGTGTGAAAGGGAATATCAGGTCCGGGTGAGGGTAGAAAACACAGTGATTTTCCTGAATGTTCCACCACCGCCTTTAAATGGAAAGACCCGGGGGTGAAGTGGTATGTTCCTTTCCAGCAGCTGATACCATCCATCCTAAAAATAGATCCAGTCACTCAGGCAGCCGCAGATATACACTGAGCTCTCTCAAGTCAGTGACTTTATCTTCTCTAAAATTAAAGAAAACCACAGTATCTTTTAAGCATTTGAAACATTAAGGTAGGAAACTACAAGCACAACTCTACGAGAAGTCAAAATGCCAAAGATTGTGAGACCAGAAAATTGGTAGGTGTGAACACAAGGACTTGTTTGAAATGGTAGAAGCCGCATGGTTAACTCTTCGAAGGGTACATGCAATTTTTGCAATGAACTCTGAGCTTAGACTAAAATATATGGTTTCTTTATGTTAGATTAAAGATTTGTAACCTAATGAGACATACTGGTTCTTTCATTTCTTTAGTCAACCAGCCAGAACATTGTGGTACGACAGGAAAAAGTATGTGACTATCAACTTTGTGGTGCAAAATGCCAAAGATGTTCAAGTAGATGTCCAGGACACCAAAATTATTTTAAGGTAAGAAAATTGAATCATTTCAAATATTTATCATATAATCTGTTTATGATTATTTTTTTGTTTTTCTCAGTAATATCCCATATAGGAAGTCAGTCTCAAAGTAATTTCATACATGACATTAAATGCAAAGCAAATTTGTGTGTCAGCTCTATGCTTACATCAACAATTGTCCATTAGCATTTTTTTATACTAAGGAATTTTGGAACATTATAATTGAAAACTCTTTTAAGATCTTTCAGATAAAAAAAACAAGCTCTCCGACTTTTACAAGATAAATAAAGTGATTTCTGGGAACCAAAACTATCAGCTAAATAATGTATTTTGATACAAGTACAGAAATGCGTAAAAATATATAAATAATAATATTTCCCTGTTTTCCAGCTGCAAAGATGTAGATGACAACAATATCTACAATGAGATTGAATTTTATGACAGAGTATATAAAGCTGTAAGTATTTTACCATTCTATTTGTGATTTGAATCCTGAAGCTTGTAGTACATGTGTATATGTAATTAAGACGCCATATTACATTCACATTTATACATACTATTGTGTTTTATTGGAGGTAACCAAAATATGAAATATTAATTTTGGTGATTCATTGTTGAGTGAAATGTGTAAATGATGCTACAGTTGAGGTCAAAAGTTTACATCCACAGAAGATTTAAATGTCACTGATGCTCCAAAAGGAAAAAACATGCATTAAGAGCCGGGGGGTGAAAACGTTTGAAGTTTGAAGATCAGGGTAAATTTAACCTATTTTGTCTTCTGGGAAACATGTAAATATCTTTTGGAGCCTCTGAAGGACAGTACTAAATAAAGAAAATATAATATTTAGGCAAAATAAGAAAAATTTATACATCTCCGTTCAGTTCAAAAGTTTTCACCCCCAGCTCTTAATGCATCGTTTTTCCTTCCGGAGCATCAGTGCGTTTGAACCTTCTGTAATAGTTGCATATGAGTCCCTCAGTTGTCCTCAGTGTGAAAAGATGGATCTCAAAAATATACAGTCATTGTTGGAAAGGGTTCAAATACATACAAATTTTGGAAAACCAAAAATTGTGGGACCTGAAGGATTTTTCTGAATAGCAGCAGCCAGTTTAACTGTTTAAAATAAGCAAGGGACTTATGAACAACTATCAATAAGCAAAAAACACAGCTGTGGATCATTCAGGTAACAACACAGTATTAAGAATCACAGGGATGTAAACTTTTATATTTATATTTATAAATTCTGTAAATATATGTATGCATATTTTATGTGAAATATCTTATTCAGGTCAGTACTAGATAAACAATAACATGCATTTGTATGACCCCTTTAGGTTTGGTAAAATAATGAACATTTTGCAGATTCTGTAAACTTTTGACCTCAACTGTAAATGTCTAGACTTTTCATCCATGACATAAATGTCACAACGTTTTCTGTGGCTTTCTAAAACAATTTTGTGGATGATGCTTTTTCAGGATTCAAGGGAGAAAGTCTTTGACCGAACAATTAATGTCTTGATAAGGAAAGTAAAGGATAATGTGGCATGGCCTCGACTCCAGAAAGATCTTGCAAAGGTATCTATCTGTCTATGTATCTATTGTTCTATTGTTCTATTTATCTGTCATTCCTCTGATGTTTTTTTCTTGTCCTTTTAGCCAGCATGGCTGTTAGTAGACTTTGATAACTGGAGAGACTGGGAACATGAAGAGGAAGAAGGCATGGCAGAATATGAGCAGTATGTTGATGTAAGTCACTTCATCCGTTCGAAGCTGGTGATGCAACACCTGTTATCATTTCATCCACTAACACAAGGCATATTGAGATCATGATAAATGTTTTTTTTTTTTTTGCATTTTCTCTAAAATGTAATGACTGATTTGAATTGCAGATGCTTAATGACATGAAGAACAAAGGAGAACCTCCTGCCATGGATGACCTGGATGATCTTGTAAGTTACTGAAACAGTATCACATGGTTATGCAGCCTTTAGCAATTTCATTTCAATTTTTGAGCTCATCACAGGTAACCTTTTCTTCTTCACAGAGTGACTGATGGAGTGCCATTGCCCAAGATGAACCTTTACAGTTTTCTAAAATAGTTTATGTGCGGTAAAAGCAAGTTTACATTGCCCCAATAAATCTGCAATAAACCCTACTATCACTGATATTGTAGGCTAGACTTACACTGCCGTTCAAAAGTTTGGTGCATTTTATTTGACATGAAAATACTGGAAAAAAAAACAGTAATATTGTGAAATATTATTGAAATTTAAAAGGACAGTCTTCTGTTTTAATATACTTTAAAATAGAATTTACTCCAGTCTTCAATGTCACATGATCCTTCAGAAATCATTTTAATATGCCGATTTATTATCAGTGTTGGAAGCAGTTGCTTAAGATTTTTTGGAACCTGTTATACCTTTTTCAGCATTCTTTGATGAATAAAAAGTTCAAAAGAACAGCATTTATTTGAACTAGAAAAATCTAGTAACAATAGAAATCTTTTGTAACAATATACAATACCGCTCAAACGTTTGACATAAGTAATTTTTTTCTTTCTCTGAAAGAAATTAATACTTTTATTCAGCAAGGATGTGTTGAATTGATATAAAGTGAAAGTCAAGACTTCAGTTGTTAGAAAAGATTTGTTTTTTGAATAAATGCTGTTCTTTTTAACATTTTATTCACCAAAGAATCCTGAAAAATGTATTACAGGTTCCAAACAAAATATTAATAATAAAGCAGCATATTAGAATGATTTCTGAAAGATCATTTGAAACTGAAGACTGGAGTAATGGCTGCTAAAAATTAGATTTTAAATTGTAATAATATTTCACAACATTAAATGTTTTTCTGTATTTTTGATCAAATAAATGCAGATTTTGTGAGCATAAGAGACTTAAAAAAATCATAACAAATCATACTGATAGCAAAATTGTGAACAGCAAGTGTATGTGTATGCATGTGTAATATGTAACTGTCCTTTTTAACCTTTGATTTTCTTTACTTCCTTGCAAAACAAATCATTCTTGCTTTGTAAGAAACTAAATTAGATGTGTATTTATTTTCTGTTTGTGATTTAAAAATGCAATTAAAGAAATAGTTTTTGTATTTTCATATGCTGTATATGTATTTTCTAAATTAAAGAGTTTGAAATCTGTCATACACTGGTATTTTTTTACTTTTTTTTTTTTTTTTTTTTTACTGGTATTTATTTTCAGTGTTTGTTTATTTAAGATTCATACAGCACTTATCCAAAGAAGTAACTTAAAAATAGTTTTAAATATGAAATGACCAAATTGTTATTATCATTACCTTGTAAAATATGTAAAAAGCAATAGTTCACCCCCAAATTATTACTATTTATTTATTTTTTTAAATTACTGCGGCTATTCAACATCAGAACAGATTGGAGAATTTTGGCATTCCATCACTTGCTCACCAAAAGGGTCCTCTGCAGTGAATGGGTGCCGTCAGAATGAGCATCCAAACAGCTGATAAAAACATCACAATAATCCACAAATAACCCACGCCACTCCAGTCTATCAATTAACATCATTTTAACTGAAAAGGTGTGTGTTGTAAGAAACAATCCATCATAAAGGCATTTTACAGTAAATTAAAGTCAGTGCTTCTGGCTAAATCCATAATTCCTAAAAACCTCTAGTGAAAAAATCTACAACATCCCTTGTTGTTCTCTTACATCAACATATTTCTTTAGAACTGTTTTCATTGGTACCACTTGAGAACTCTGCATATTTCTCTCCTTATTTCAGATGAGATGATGTTTTTACATCAGACAGCAGTATTATAGATAGATGACTCTTATGATCAAATTATTTATTATAAGCACACAGCTTTTCGCCTCATAAAACGTCACTGGACCAGTGTCATGTGGATTGTTTGTGGATTATTGTGATGCTTTTATCAGCTGTTTAGACTCTCATTCTGATGGCACCCATCCACTGCAGATGATCCATTGGTGAGCAAGTAATGTAATGCTGCATTTTTCCAATTCTGTTTCCATGAAGAAACCAACTCATTTACCTCTTTGGATGGCCTGAGGGCAAGAATTTTTTTGTCCAACTACAATTTATGATTTATAACTTTATGCTCACAAAACATGCAATTTATTGCTTTAAATTAGCATTGTTTTATATTTCAATGGGACTGACTGCATCACAGGCTCACCTTTTGTCCACTGAACAGCCTGTGCTCCTGCAAACACAGCAGGTCTGTGCGCACAAGTGTTCACTACTGTTACGCATGGACAACTCTTGCTCAACTCGTTTTATGCAGCAGGATTGTGCCATCTTTCTTTAACTACGTCAGCTGGCAAAGGTGGCCCCTTTGACTTAGGACAAATGCACCTGTGAGGCTGTGTGTGTGTCTGGAAAAGCCTTTGCCATTTTATTACAGATGATTCATGCATTGGAACGGAAAACAGGTCAAGCAGTCATTAACCTTACCTCTCTTTAACTGACTCTTGGTATCATTGTACATGCAGAAGTCCATTGACCAAATCTTGTTTATCAGTGCGTACAAAGAGGAAGAGACCCACTCAAGACTCTGTACTACGGTGATAAAAAAAACGATAAGGAGGGAATGATTGCTTAGGTGGAAGCAACATATCATATGATTACGGTGTGAGTGTATTGTGATTTCTTGCAGCATTTTTACATTTACCAGTCATCATTTACTTAACTTCATGCCATTCCAAACCTGAACGACTTTCTTTCTTCTATGGAATGCAAAAAGGAGATATTTGGAAGAATATGCTAGTCCAGCTTTTAAGGAAACAAAGCCAACAGAAATGTATCATGAAAGCAGCAAATCAAACTTGTGCACTATATTCCAAATCATCTAAAGTCAAACAATAGCTTTTCTTTGCCTTTAAGGCAAAAAAAAAAAAAAAATCTCTTTATTCCTTCCCTTTCTAGCTTGTACTTGTCTGAAGCACCACTTGAAATCTGGTATTATAGCACTGCCTGTGTCTGTTTGTCTCCTTAAGAAGAATCGCTCTATGTTCTCCCAACTGTATGTCGCTTTGGACAAAAGCGTCTGCCAAATGCCTAAATGTAAATGTAATGTAAATGTAAGTCATTCCACTCGGCGCCATCTTTGAAAAGCCTCTCGGCCATGCAAGTGCACCTCCTATCTCTTTGAATGGGGAAACATCAAATTCTCCAAATGGGTAAAGTTTATGATTAAATTTCATATTTGAAATCACTAATGAAATCTGACAAGAACTGCCTCATAAATACAGTTTCTTGTGCTCCAACAGCGTTAAAAAAAAAACACTTATTTTTCAGGCTAGATCAGCCAGTGCGCATGCGCAGCACTGAGCGCACGTCTAACACCGACTGTTTCTATAGCAACCGGGACTTTAACGGCTGCTGCAGTGATGCGCTGTGTTGGCTTTCCCGCGGAATTGGGCTACTTTAACACAGTTGCCGCGGGTTGTTCCGACGTCATATTTAGCCCCTGAAATGCTAATTTACCAGGGGAACCCCGACAAAAAACGTGTATTTTATTCCCCAGAACGCGATTTTAACGGGGGACCCCCCTCAACAAGCCATTAAGATTAAGTTTTGGTCTTGTTTTGAGTAGCAATTGGGCTAGTTTTGTTGTGAAAACCCTGGCAACCCGATAAGGAGAATTGTATTTTTCCCCATTCAAAACAAGTCTTGGGTCTTTGGTAAAAGACATCCTAGTTTTCCTCAGCACATTAAAGGGTTAGTTCACTTTCAGAACAAAACTTTACAGATAATGTACTCACCCTCTTGTCATCCACGATGTTCATGTCTTTCTTTTTTCAGTCGTAAAGCAATTATGTTTTTGGACTTCTATGGTGCCTGCGAGTTTGAACTTCCAAAATGCAGTTTAAATCCAGTTTCAAAAGGCTCTAAATGATCCCAGCTGATGAAGAAGAGTCTTATCTAGTGAAAGATAGCATATTTTCAAAACAAATGGACAATTTATATACTTTTTAACCTCAAATGCTCATCTTGCCTCGTCTACAGTTAGGGTATGACGAAAAACTCCCATCTTGTTTTTGTCTTCAACTTGGGTGTTTGATCTTCTTTGTATGTTCACTTTGTAAACACTGGGTTGGTATTTCTGCAGCGCTGTAGGATGATTTTGAAGTTGGGGATCAAAACTAGATGGGAGTTGAGTGCTTGTGAGGAAGGAAGTCGATCAAATTCTGTGCTTCTCTGCTTTTGCATACGATTTTTAAAGCATGAAAGAATGTGACCCATTTGGAACTATTCACCTTTGTGAAAAATAAGTTTTTGTATTAGAATCTTTTTAACTACTTTTTTTTTATATATAATTTATATATATATATATATATATATATATATATATATATATATACAGGCTTGGCCAAATAGCAACAGTGCATTGTTTGGGATAGAACAGTGCTGTGTGGCACACGTCCAACCTGTAACCTTCAGTAAGGAGTGAAAAACATTGATAAGGATGTTTGTGCAGTCTGTGATGTAACGTGCCGGACAGATTCTCCAGGCTACAATCCGCATAAACAAAATGTTCTGAACTTTGGCCTACTACGCCCGTCACAAACCCTTACAGAAGAACAAAATTTAAACGTATAAAAGAGGTTAGAGAACAGTAGGCAACACAAGTTAATATTTAAAAGCAGTCCTTAGAGGGGAAAATAAATCACTATGGATGTTTTTCAGACAAAAAAAGTTTGTTCATGATCACTTTCGTATTATGAACAAACATTTTAAACAAACCAAAGCAACACTTTTGTGTTTTAAATAAATGGAATACTTTTTAATACAATAATGGTGTGCAATACAAAATGGTGTAGGATTTACTTTTTTACTCTGAACTTACTATTAAATTTCACAAACTATTGAACTAAAGAAACTGAAGGTTACACATTAAATTAAACATGACATTTTTAAAGGCTAAAGTAGTATTGTCTTGTAAAACGCACTCCAAAAATATTTTACTTACAAATGTAAAAATAATATTGACAGTGCACTAATGTACTGAAACAAATAAAAAAAACCTTCTCCATACTGTAAACATTTATTATTTCATTATGCACTGTCATATGCAGTTAAAGCAGTCAGTAATTAAATCTAATTGCATATAAAGATATTGCATTCATTTAGAGTTGTAACAGATAACACAAAAGTATAAGTCTACCCTAGAAACAATATTCCATAATTAAAGTTAAAAAAAGATGGCAAGAGATATCCTACGTATCGTAAACTTAGAATCTAAATACAGTTGAAGTCAAAAGTTTACATACACCTTGCAGAATTTGCAAAATGTTAATTATTTTACCAAAATAAGAGGGATTGTACAAAATGCATGTTGTTTTTTATTTAGTACTGACCTGAATAAGATATTTCACATAAAAGACATTTACATATAGTCCACAAGAGAAAATAATAGTTTAATTTATAAAAATGACCCTGTTCAAAAGTTTACATCCACTTGATTCTTAACACTGTTGTTGATTGATCTACAGCTGTGTTTTTTTACTGATAGTTGTTCATGAGTCCATTGTTTGTCCTGAACAGTTAAACTGCCTACTGTTCTTCAGAAAAGTCCTTCAGGTCCCACAGATTATTTGGTTTTTCAGCATTTTTTGTGTATTTGAACCCTTTCTGATGACTGTATAATTTTGAGATCCATCTTTTCACACAGAGGACAACTGAGGGATACATATGCAACTATTACAGAAGGTTCAAATGCTCGTTGATACTTCAGAAAGAAACACAATGACATAAGAGCTGGAGGGTGAAAACTTTTGGAATTTGAAGATCAGGGTTAAACTGTACTTTAGTACAAACTTAAGTTTGTCTCCTTGGAAACAAGTAAGTATCTTCTGTAGCTTCCGAAAGGCAATACTAAATGGAGAAAATATGATATTTAGGCAAAATAAGAAAAATGTACACATCTTCATTCTGTTCAAAAGTTTTCACCCCCTAGCTCTTAATGCAATGGGTTTCCTTCTGAAGCAACAGTGAGCATTTGAACCTTCTGTAATAGTTGCATATGAGACCCTTAGTTGTCCTCAGTGTGAAGAGATGAATATCAAAATCATACAGTAATTGTTGGAAAGGATTCAAATACACACAAATGCTGAAAAAACAAAAAAATTGTGGGACCTGAAGGACTTTTCTGAAGAACAGCGGGCAATTTAACTGTTCAGGACAAACAAGGGACTCATGAACAACTATCACTAAATAATAAAAAAAAAAATGAACAACACAATATTAAGAATCAAGTGTATGTAAACTTTTTAATGGGGTAATTAAAAAAAAATGTTTACTATTATATGAAATATCTAATTCAGGTCAGTACTAAATAAAAAATAACATTCATTTTGTATGATCCCTCTAATTTATTTGGTCAAATAATTAACATTTTGCAGATTCTGCAAGGTGTATGTAAACTTTTGACTTCAACTGTATATAAAATAATACAATATCATTTGAAACGTAATATATATTAGATATATATCCAACAAATGCAATTTTTTAGAGAAAAACTGAATGTTGTAACAATGAATCAAAATTGCCTGTATATAAAAACTGCACAATTTATGTGTAATGTTTCTGTTTTCCAAATTCATTTGGAAGAAAAAATAAAATAAATATAGGGTGAAAAAAATGCTGTCCAAATACCATATAAGTGAATGGTGCTGTAAGTCTTATATAAGCTATAAGTTTTGAGCTAAATGATCCCATCAGCCGTCGTATGAACAATGTACATTGTCAGCCGTATGCACAGAGCATGACTGAGGGACCTTTGAACAGAAGATGTGAATGAAAGTTAGTTAGTGAATGGAGCAGCCGCCTTTAAAACCATTAAGAGATAACAAGATATGCTGAGAGGCGCCATAATCTGAAGACTTGCCAACAACAAGCTTGTTGTTGTTAATCTTAAAAAGATCTGTTAAAGAGATGATTACAGCCACATAAATTCATATGAAGGATGTGTTTGAGAGGACAAACTTTTACATTTCTAAAAGACATTATATGGGGAAAAAGTCTTATTAAAAAGATATCATTTGTGAAAATAAAATATTAAGTAGTGGTCCATAATCTTTTAATGCCACATGCCATTTTTACATCCAGTAGGAAGTATTAAGAAACATTCAAATCTGTTTTAATGATAGTTTTGTAGCTACACATCCTGTACATGCCGTCTGAGGTATTTTATAAAGAATGCACTGCAAAAATATTTGCTGAACCTCTGCATTTAACTTGAAAATCAGCATTAGAAGTTGCAATGCAAAACTGCATCAGTCAAAATCTGTGTTTTGTACAAATACTGCACTACATGTCCTTATCATGCTTATTTTTTGATGAAACCCAACATATGGCTCCAGGAACTATTGCAGTGGGAAGCACCAAAGCCACAGCGCTCTTGCCGAATGATAGAAAGTAGAAAAGTAACTGGTTACTTGAGGAAAATGTCATCTTGTCCAGGAGCTGCAGCAACACCAATGACAGACCAATACATCCCATCCTGAAAGAGACACAGCTGTGTTTCCTGCTTGTTGTTTCATTGTAGCCTGACAAGTGAAGACCGAGTCCTAGACCAAAAAGTGTGCCCATGTTCCTCAGGAGGCTGGCAAAGGGGGTGGTGTCCATTAGGACCCAGTCTGGATTAACGCACCATTTCTGGGCCTTTGCCAATGTCCACAGCAGATCGACTCCCATGACTTTCAGAAGCACATAGAAACCCACCGCAAAGAAGAGCAGGAACAGAGTCACGCCAATGTACTTCTTCAGACTAGCGCTGTAGATCCACTGCACTCTGGAGAATATTTCTGCTACTATTATACCTGGGAATAAAAGACCAACAGCTATTAGAGCACATTTTTTCTAGGTTCTATTAACTCAGAAATACATTAAATCGCAATTTATACATAAAATGGCTTAAGTATTCACTAGTCAACATTTGAAGTGGATCAAAACCTTTCATCAAAGTTGTCCTAAAACCAAAACAATACCCGTTCTTGTCTTAGGACAACTTTGATTAAGTTTTTTGATCCACTTCAAATGTTGACTACTGTATACCTCTTATCCACTGTAAATTTTAAATTGTAAATAAAACAAAGATTGTGCTATGTTTTACATGAGAAGTACTATTTCATTATTTATTTCAAAATGGACAGTCTCAACATTCAACTTAAACTCTCTAGCGCCACCACTTGTCTAAATTTTCTCTCATTTATGCTAATAACTTTTGAATTGTAAGGTCTATTAACAATCCCCGCACACCTGACAGCAATCTGTAGGTGCGTAGAAATCCAAGACAAAAAATGTCTCCAACTAAATAATAGAAAACAACTACCGCACACTACAAATTATGCAACAATTATCAAAATTTTATTAACAAAATAAAATCCACCGATAATAAAATTTTGATAATTGTTGCATAATTTGTAGTGTGCGGTATTTGTTTTTTGTTATTGAATTGTAAGGTCTAAAAGGATTTTTTTTCCCTTTTCTCCTTTAAATCCTCGGCTCATGCCGAATCAAACTGACACCAAAATTTAAAGGTCCAACTATTTTAATAGTTTGAAAAACCTAGTTTATTAAACTTATCCTAGATGGTTTGTCTGATTTTCACCAAAATTGGCTTAGATCATTTTCAGACAAGTTATGGAATTCAAGTTGGTAAGTCAAAGAATTCTCGAACAATGCACAAATGAATTTGACGAAAAGCACACAAAAATTCATGTGATACTTCTGCAAAGCTTCAGCATATGACCTGAGGCTATCTGCAGAGTTTCATCGCAGTGCCACCTAGTGGCCAGGAAATGAAGAAAATAGCAATTTTTGCTTATAACTTTTGAATGGTTTGGCCAAAAATCACAAGACTGGTCTCAATAAATTCGGTACAGCATGCAGAGTCAGACCATACACAACAATTGTCCCATAGCAGCCATTTTGAGTGTCGACCATTTTGAATTTTGTTATAAAATGATATATTTTATGAACACATTGGTGTATCTGTACAAAACTCAGTATGTATCTTTGGCACCATGCCCTGATAGTACTCAAAAAAAAAAAAATCCACTTTGTGGTCAAAAGCTATAATGAAGTTTTCAAAAAATGCTAATAACTTTTGAGTTTATTCGCTTATTGATGATAATGAAACTGGTCACAGTATATTCCATGGATCATGCTGGGAACCACAGATACCAATTTTACCATAGTAAGCCAAACTTCCTGTCCGTCATTTTGATTTATGTTGAAAACCTACTTTTTCGAACTCCTCCTAGAATATTGGTTCAATTTTCACCACATTTGACTAAAATTGTTGAGGCTGTATCTGCATCTGAGGCTGTATCTCTGCTAAACTTTGACATATTGACACTAAACTCAGTGTGTCACCTCACACTGACCACACCACATCAATTTGGTTACAGCGCCACCTATTGGTCAAGAGTGCTAAACCATTAACTATTAATAAGGAATTTTTTTAAAACACTAATAACTTTTGAAAATATTTGCCTATTGTAATGAAACTCAATATATTCTTTGAGTCATGCCAAAAACATAGATACCGATTTTGCCAAACTTCCAAACTTCCTGTTCGCCATTTTGATTTACGTTGAAAACCTACTTTTTTAAACTCCTCCCAGACTGTTGGTCTGATATGTACCAAAATTGAATCAAATCATCTTCAGCCTGTGCTGACAAAAAGTTATCAATTTCTTGTCGATAGACAAAACTGCTTTTGTATAGAACCGCAACAAATTTGAGGCATGATACCAGACTATGTCTGAGGCTGTATCTCTACAAAGCTTTGACATATTGACACAAAACTTTGTGTGTGTCATTGTCATCTCACACAGAACACACCACATCGATTTGATAACAGCACCACCTATTGGTCAAAAGGGATAAGACTTTAAATCATATTACTAGTGGTTATTTTATGATTTTTTTTTTTTTAGCCATTTTTGACTAAAATCATCTTAAAATGGCTTCAATTACTCACTGCAAGCTAGGTTTTAGGTATTATTATTTCTAAAAAAATAATTTTAACTAAACTGCTATATTCCTTAATAATAAAGACTTCTGTACTATGTTTTACATGAAAAGTACTCTTTCATTCTTTCTACTTTAAAATTTGATGTTTAATTTAATGTTACTTGTTATTTCTTTGCAATTGTATGTGAAATCTACTAGCAATAAGCAAATCTTTCCAAATATTTTTTATATTTTTTTATAATATTTGAGTAATTTCAGGGCTATTGTTAACTAAAGCTAAAAGCATAAAACCCTGTTACTAAAGTAAAATAAAGATTAATAAACTCTTAATAAACTAATAATGTTATTTTAGTTAAGGAACATTAATTAAAATAAAACAACAACAAAGATATAACAACATATATCATATAAGCAACAATTCTCATTTCAGTTTAGTTTAACTTGATGCATGAAATAACTAGAACTGAAATAGAAAATTAATAAAACCCTATATAGACATATTCAAAGTCATTACAATTTACTAAATAACACTGATTCTGGCTGTAAAATGTCATTTGGTGCGACTTCCAAAAATATAATAATTCAAGTTTCCCTTGTTGGTTACACCACATGACATTTAAACACAAAAAAAGTTTTTTCGAAACCAACATGACTTTTTTCCTGTATGGTGAACACTATCATGTATCACTGACCCACACACAAAAAAGATGATACCTACCTGAGATAACTCCACTGATAACTTGGTGTGGGAAATGGGCTGCTAGATAGACTCTAGACATGCACACCAGTAACTCCACCAAACCCAGAGACATCCAGAGCACCAGCTGTAACAATCTGAAAGCAGACATTAATGTATATTAAAACAAATAAACCCATAAAACAGTGGTTTTAATCAGACACAGATGTTTCAGGCTCACCTATAATGTAAAGGAGGTAGTTTTCTTTCAGCGATAATGGAAAGCACTGCTGTAACCATCACATACCCAACACCCGCGGAACCCATGGCGTGTCCCGACGGGCTCCCTGAAAGATGAAAACCAAACACACATTGTGGTGAAAACCGGGCAAAGTTTAAACAAACATGAATTCTAATTACAGATAAGGAAGTATTAAATCAGAGATTGCGTGGAAAAAGCAAATGTTGTTTGATTAGAGATATATCTGTTCAGGAGCCGGTTTTCTCAGGCTAGTTTTAGAGAAGTTTTGGACACTTGTCAGGCTGGGACACTAGCTGAATCCAGCTTAAACGTGATAAGATAAAATATCAGTTCAGGACAGGTAATTTATGAGCCTTCTTAATTGATCTAGGGTACTAATTCAGGCCAAGAATGAATGGATACTTGCCAGCATGTGTAATATTACTAGTATTACATATGACTTCATTCAAAGAACCCTTGAACTGAAACGCAACGATAACCAGAGGCAGATCCGTTTCCACATGAAAGATTAGGACAGCAACTTTTACTGAAATTGCATAACTACTGGATTACAGAGTAGCAGATTTTATTTGGAGATACAGTAGAGCTGTAATTCATACACAGCATAGTCTGAGTGACCAGTTCAGTGTACATTATTCTGATAATTAAATGGCTACTTACCAAAATTAAATTAACCAATAGGCTTTAAAAAAGATTTGAGTTTAAATAATTGTATTATGTGAGAATGACCAATCAAAATCAAGTATTTCAGATAAATGCAATTCAGATGCAATAAATACTGTAATATACCTGGTCCAGTTTCACAAGTGATGGAGAACTGCTGCAGTTCAGGATGTTTTATAGGGCCATAAAACTTAGTCTCATGCACCCACCAGTATGGCCTCTCACCAAATAGCACCCTATGAATATACAATAAAATAATAATGAAATGCATCATTTAAAAATCATTAATTTTAGCACAAAGAAAACATACAAAAAAACAAAACAAAACAAAACAAAACAGAATTTAATAATTCATTTAAATGTAATAATATTTATTTGATAATAATTTAAACAATGCATGTTTAATATTAATAGAAATAACTTATTTAATATTTATTAAAATTGTATTATTGTACATAGTCCAATGTTTATTTTTTTATCCTTGAAAAAATATTATACAAAATGAATATTCGAATTATTATTCATATTAAGTAAATATTATTTAATGAATTCTAAATCATTAAATTGTTTTCTATGTTTTCTTTGTCCTGGAATATTTAATTTATAATATTTCTGAAAATACACTAATTTATTACACTCTAAAACATAATTTGATGATTTGATTTGATCAATGATTTTCTTGAAGCAGAAAAATAGAAACAATTTTTTTGTAAAACATACTCCAATAATGTTTGTTTGTTTTGGTTAACCTCAAAAATGAATAAATCAGTAAATCAATAAATTGGTGCATTATTGGAAATATGATAAATTAAATTCTAAAATTGTTTCTATTAATTTTTAACATTAATATTTAATAAGTAAATATTATTTAATTTTTAGGTTTAATTAAAAAAACATGTTATATGATTTCCTAGTGCTGCAATATTTCATTTATTATATTTCTGAAAATGTATAAATTATTTGATTCTTGAAGTAGAAAACCAGTTTTGTGTAATTAATTGGTGCTTTATTAGAAATATTATAAATTACATGATCAAGTTGTTTCTATTAATTTTATATTTTATATTTAATTGAAAAATTTAAGTTATACGTTTCCCTTTTGCTGCAATGTTTAATTCATAATATTTCTGAAAATTCACCTTTTTTTATACTTTTTTTTTCTTTACAGTCTAATAATTTGGTGAATTATTAGAAATATTATAGATTAAATTATCATATAAGTATGTAAGTATTTAAGTAATTTATTAAATAAATATTAATTACATAAAATATATTTGTGCTGCAATATTTGTGTTAATACACTAATTTATTACACTGTAAAAAAAAAAATTTTTTTTTTTTAAAGTTGTAAATAAAACATTATTGGAGTATGTTTTACAAGAAAATGTGGTCACACTTAATTTTAAGGTCCAATTCTCGCTATTAACAAACCATTAACTATGATTTCTGCCTCACTAAACTCCTAATTTGCTTCTTATTTATACTTAGTTGTTAAGGTATTGAGTAAAATTAGGGATGTATAATATGCAAATATAGAATATTAACCAATATGTTTATAATAGGCATACTAATAAGCAACTAGTTAATAGTGAGAATTAGTCCCTATACTAATGTGTTACCGAAAATACTATTTCACAACTTATTGTTTTCAACCAGCATAATCTTATCATGTTTATTCCTAGCTCAGAGATTACCAATACACAAACCAGTGAGCATCTCACCACTTCAGCACAAGGTTTAGCCAGTCTCCAACCACAGCCACCCAGATGAGTTTAACGGCCACATCTCTGCGCAGATAAAACCAAATGGGGAAAAACACAAAGAAGGTGGTGTGGAGGTCCGCCACCGAAGAGACCCACTGAAACAGATTCTCCCAGTCCCGGTGCTCTGTCTGCAAATGGACGGCCAGGTTCACTCCCCAGCTGTGGAGCAGGTCCATCTCTGCAGCTTGAGATCGGGACGGTCAACCTGGAAAAGCAGAGGATAGACGCAAGACACAGGGATGGGGATCAAACTACAGATATGAAGGCAGCCTGCCAGGCTTCGTCCTACCGTCGAACTCTAGTTTTCTGTTCTAGTTGGACTTTATTCAAGGTTGGATGGATTGGTTTTGTTTGCATGTTGACTGGAGAACTCAGCGGCCCGGGATTTCATGACCTTTCACCTGTGATGACGCTCATGGGACATTTGCTGATAAAATGCTGAGTGGACACACTGATTAGTTTTGGGTTTCATGAAGTGTGATGTCACTGTGATGACATCTTGGAATGATGCATTTAATGCAAATGATCTAGTTTTATAGATCTGTCTGGCTTGTGATCATTTGTCAGTCTGCAAATGGAAAAAAAATGAAGCACACTGTCCTGTACGACAAATTCATTGATCTATTTGTGTTCTGACTTCATGATATTGTGTACTACAAAGTTCATTGGGCTTCACTTATGCATAAGTACTTATTATGGAAATAATACACTTTAAAAGAATATACCTGCATACAAATTGAATGCAATGTTCTTGGAAAACGCATTTGCATGTTATTTACAATTAAATGGAAATGTATTATAGGTTACATTTCTATTAGATTCAATTAGTTGAATTTAGGAGTGCTTTTCCCCCATTTACAGTTGAGGTCAAAAGTTTACATACACCTTGCAGAATCTGCAAAATAGGAGGGATTATACAAAATGCATGTTATTTTTATTATTTTGTACTGATCTGAATAAGATATTTCACATAAAAGATGCTTACATATAGTCCACAAGAGAAATAAATTGTTGGATTTCTAAAAATGACCCCGTTCTAATGTTTACATACACTTGATTCTTAATACTGTGTTGTTACCTGAAAGATCCACAGCTGTTTTTTTAGTTTTTGTTTAGTAATGGTTGTTCATGAGTCCCTTGTTTGTCCTGAACAGTTTGCTGTTCAGTCAACTGCCTGCTGTTTTTCAGAAAAATACTTCATGTCCCACAAATTCTGATTTTTCAGCATTTTTGAGGACTGAGGACACCTGAGGGACTCATATGCAACTATTACAGAAGGTTCAAATGCTCACTGATGCTCCAGAAGGAAAAACAATGCATTAGAAGCTTGGGGTGTAAACTTTTGAACAGAATGAAGATGTGTACTTTTTTTTTATTTTGCTTAAATATCATATTTTTTTTCATTAAGTACTGCCCTTCAAAAGCTACAGAAGATACCTTTACTATGTTTTCCAGAAGACAAAATAAGTTACATTTACCCTGATCTTCAAATTGAAAAAGAGTCCCTCAGTTGTCCTCAGTGTGAAAAGATAGATCTCAAAATCATACAGTAATTGTTGGAAAGACTTCAAATATACAAAAATGCTGAAAAACCAAAGAATTTGTGGGACCTGAAGGATTTTTCTGAACAACAGCGAGCAGTTTAACCGTTCAGGACAAACAAGGGACTCATGAACAATTATCACTAAACAAAAAAAAGCTGTGGATCGTTCAGGTAACAACACAGTATTAAGAATCAAGTCAACTTTTTCAACTTTTTTTTTCTCTTGTGGACTATATGTAAATATATTTATTTACTTTATTGTGAAATATCCTAATCAGGTCAGTACTAAATAAAAAATAACATTCATTTTGTATGATCCCTCTTATATTTGGTAAAACAATTAACATTTTGCAGATTTTGCAAGGTGTATGTAAACTTTTGACCTCAACTATAAATAGGACTTAAGTGCATCTTTATAATTAATTTCATAATTATATGTCTTTGATGCAGTTGCAATTTAGTAAAAATATTACTTTCTACATGTGCTTTAGTATGTTAGTCAACACAACAAACAACATTAACAAAGCACAACAAAAGGTTTTAAAGTAAAATTTTTAATTTGATATAATTACAAAGTGCACTTTTTTAAAGTGTACTTATAAAGTTTTAAATATGGATATCTTTCTATTTTTCAGAAGGCCTTTATGAACCCCCTGATGCCATGTGGAGTACTTTTTATGATGGATGGATGCACTTTAATGGACTTCAAAAAATCTCAACAGCCATTCACTGCCATTATTCTTCCAAAGCTTGGAAGAGCCAGGACATTTTTAATATACACTACCAGTCAAAAGTTTGGACACACCCTCTCATTTAATGTTTTTTTTAAAGAAGTCTCTTATGCTCATCAAGGCTGCATTTATTTTAAAATACAGAAAAAAACTGTAATATTGCAAAATGTTATTACAATATAAAATAATGAGTTTTATTTTAATATACTTTACAATATAATTTATTCCTGTGATGCAAAGCAGAATTTTCATCAGCTGTTACTCCAGTCTTAAGTGTCACTTGATCCTTCAGAAATCATTCTAATATGCTGATTTCTTATTAGAATTATCAATATTGGAAATAGTTGTGCTGCCAAATATTTTTTGCAACCTGTGATTCTTTTTTTAGGATTCTTTGATGAATAACAAGTTAAAAAGAACAGCATTCATTCAAAATATAATTTTTTTTATAACAATGTAAATCTATGCTATCACTTTTTATTAATTTACCACATCCTTGGTGAATAAAAGTATTAATTTCTTTCCAAAAAAGAAGAATAAAAATGTACTGACCCCAAACTTTTGAACAGTAGTGTATATTGTTAGAAAACCTTTCTATTTTAAATAAATGCTGTTTTTTTTAACCTTTTATTGATCAAAAAATCCTGAAAAAAGTATCACAGGTTCCAAAAAAATATTAAGCAGCGGAACTGTTTCCAGCACCGATAATAAATCAGCATATTAGAATGATTTTTCAAGTGAAAACAGCTTTGATAAGCATAAGAAACATTAAATGAAAGGGTGTGTCCAAACTTTTGGCTGGTAGTGTAACTCCGATTGTATTCATCTGAAAGAAGAAAGGCTTTATCCTATACACCTAGGATCACTTGAAGGTGAGTAAATAATAGAGTAATTTTCATTTTTGAATCAACTATCCCTTTAAGTACCATTAAGTGGCCTTTCATTTCTTTTATGCTACTTTATCTGCAAGTAAATCTTTTTAAATATACTTTTGAGATTTTAGATACACTTTTAAGTGCACATTCAATATAATTAAGCACACTTCTTTTTCACAAGGGTTTCGATTTAGGGAAATATACTGAGGTCCTAGGGCCCCACTTATGTCTTGACACCAAAATATCATGGAAACATATGAGAGAGCTCTTTTGACTTAGCGTTTTGAAAAAAGACCAAACTAGTACCACTATCATTTCCTTCTGTTTTATGCAAAGGTGGTCTGTTACCAATTGGAAAGATAAACAAACACTACAAGTATCAGAACTGACTAACAGCTAACAAAAAGCCTTGCACTGATTACTCATTCAAGCATCACTGATCAATGTAATGACTGATTCACTTATGTAGCACACATAAACAAACCAATTCAATGCAAATCAGCAAATGCCTGTGTAAGCAGTCAAAAGAATGCCTGTCTGAGAGCAACAGCTTCTCATAGTGCTGAGATTATCTTTTGAATAGGATATGCCTTTTTTGTTTGGGTACATTTTTGCCCTGATGACGTAGGTCTATAGATTAATCACAACACATGTTTGTTTTTGAAAAAAAAAAAAAAAAAAAAAAAATTATAAAAATAAATTAATAAACAAACAAACAAACAAGATTTAAATTAAGACACTATTTAAAGTTTAAAGTATTTACACATTATTGAAAATAAATAAAATATAATGTTATAAATATACTTTTAAAAATACATAATACAGGAATTATTGTAATTCATGCAACAAAATTATTATAATAATTTTAAATAATCATGCAAATAGACATTTATATCTATATCTGTATTAGCTGATATTTATTTACTGAGGCTGGCTGTGTTTCTGAGGTCAGATGAGCTTTCAATGATTCACTTCTACGTCTTTTCTACGTCCCTTTTCTCCTGAACTTGTTTGTGCGTTATCTCTTCTGACAGGACAAACACACTCTTACCTCTGACGTTTTTTTTTTCTGTTCCACTCTGTGTTTTATTACACATGTGCAAGGTTCAAAGATCGTTTTGTCCATGCGTTGTGGTGGTGGGCCTGCTAGTATAAAAACCACAGGCAAGCGCTGGAGGACTATCACTCTTGACTAGCTCTACAACACACAGTGCCTTAGAGAAAGTCTAAACATGAACGCTGTGATGGATACATTGCACGGGTTTGGAGTGAGTAGCACCCAATACCTGCAGACCCATTACAAAGATGCCCAGGGATGGTTTCTTTTCGTCTCCTTTGCGGCAGATCTGAGGAACACCTTCTTCATCTTCTTTCCTATCTGGTTCCATCTGAAAGAATCAGTCGGGATCAAGCTCATCTGGGTGGCTGTGATTGGAGACTGGCTCAATCTGGTCTTCAAATGGTAAGGGAAAGATAAATAAATAAAGGGTTTAATGGCAAATTAAATCATGAAGAGAATTTTAACATTGTTCTATTCACCAATTTAAGGATCCTGTTTGGAGAACGTCCATATTGGTGGGTCCATGAGACTTCCTACTACATCAACAGCTCAACGCCACATATTGAGCAGTATCCCATGACCTGTGAGACCGGCCCAGGTGTGTTTTTCTTTTTCCTCTAGAAGTACCATACCTGTTCTCTTAAAATCTGTTTCATCAAACATCAAAAGAGCACTTCATCACTTTTGCTGCTTCTTGATGCAGGAAGCCCTTCTGGTCACGCTATGGGCGCTGCTGGTGTTTACTACACACTGGTCACCTCAATCCTGGCCATAATGCTGAGCAAAGAGAAGAAATCCTCATCTAAAAGCCTGTAAGCTATTTTCACACTGGTTTTGTTTCAAAATTGATAGTTGCTTTTGCAAGATGTTTATGTTGTACTGTCTGTTTTTTATTTAGATACGTGCGTGGTTCACTTTGGACACTCTTCTGGACCGTCCAGGTCTGTGTTTGTCTCTCTCGAGTCTTCATCGCCGCTCATTTCCCACATCAAGTCTTTGCAGGAGTTATTTCAGGTAAGAGGCTCAAAAAACCATCATTCAAAATAGCATTTTTTTTTTTTTTTTTAGCATTTTTAAAAATGTTATTCCTGTGATGCAAAGCTGAATTTTCAGCATTATTATTCTTCAGTGTCACATGATTCTTCAGAAATCATTCTAATCTGTGACCCTGGACCACAAAACCAGTCATAAGGGTCAATTTTTCGAAACTGAGATTTATACATCATCTGAAAAATTTCTATTGGTGTATGGTTTGTTATGATAGGAAAATATTTCTGGCTGAGATACAACTATTTGAAAATCTGAGGGTGCAAAAAAATCGAAATATTGAGAAAATCGCCTTTAAAGTTGCCCAAAAGAAGTTCTTAGCAATGCATATTACTTTTAAAAAAATACGTTTTGATATATTTATGGTAGGAAATTTACAAAATATCTTTATGGAACATGATCTTTACTTAATATCCTAATGTTTTTGCCATAAAAGAAAAATCAATAATTTTGGCCCATACAATGTATTTTTGGTTACTGCTATAAATATACCCCAGCGACTTATGACTTATGATTTTGTGGTCCAGGGTCACACATGCTGATTTGCCGCTCAAGAATCATTATTATGCTTAATATTCTTTATATTATTTTATATTTTTATGTATTTATATATATCATGCATTAAACTGATCAAAAGTGACAGTAGAGGCAAAAAATATTACAAAATATTTCTATTTAAAAAGGTTCTAACTGAACTTTCTATTCATCAAAAAAAAACAAACAAACAAAAAAAAAACAATCCTAAAAAAACATATCCCAGTTTCCACAAATATTAATAAGCAAAACCTTTATTTCAACAGAGATTATAAGAAGAACCACTATAAATGTATTAAAATTAATTAATTAAGCACCAGTAAATCAGCATATTAGGATGATTTCTGAAGGATCATATGACACTGAAAACTGGAGTAATAGAAAGTAATAGAAAACACTTTTATCACAATATTACTACCTTTATTGTATTTTATAAGAGACTTCTTTAAAAAAAGTAATATTCTGATTTTTAACCAGTAGTGTACATGTTGTGGAGCACACATGTTTGTAAAAAATGTCTTGAGGAAGTAAAAGTAATACATTTTTTCTTTGTTTTTCACAGGCATGATTGTTGCCGAGGCCTTCAACCGACAGAAATGGATCTACAGTGCTAGTCTAAAGAATTACTTCAACATCACGCTGTTCCTGCTCTCTTTTGCGGTGGGCTTGTACCTGCTCCTCAAAGCTCTAGGAGTGGATCTGCTGTGGACCCTTGAGAAAGCCCAGCGGTGGTGCGTCAATCCAGCCTGGGTCCATCTGGACACCACGCCGTTCGCCAGCCTGTTGAGAAACATGGGCACCTTGTTCGGTCTGGGACTCGGCCTTCACTCCCCACTGTACACGGAAAGCAAGAAAAGCAGCAGCGCTTACGTCAGAATCGCCTGTATCGTCGCCTCTCTATCTCTGCTGCATCTCTTCGATTCCATCAAGCCTCCCACACACACAGCTGCCCTCTTTTACCTGCTGTCTTTCTGCAAGAGCGCCACCGTTCCCCTCGTTACGGTCAGTATCATCCCGTACTGCGTGTCCGGAGCCCTCGGCTCACAAAGCAAAAAACAGCTATAAGCTGGGAAAGAACTGACTGCATAAGACTGTGAGCCACTACACAACTATTTACAGTATTTCCAACTAGCATGTTTTCCATAGTTCATCCCATTAGCCGAAGAAGCACTGACGAAGAACAACCTGTTTAAATGTGTTTTCCAACTAAGGGATGCAGATACTTAGAGTTTAAATTAAGCACTGTTATATTATACATTAAAGGTGATGTTTATGTGAGAGAAAGAATTTAAGAATTTTAGCATTTTTATATTATAGTGCATTTGGATCTACATGAAAAGGTCTGGCATTGACAAAAGTGTTTAGTTCTTTTTTGAGAACTGAAATAATGAATTACAGTATATGAATATATTGTAACATCAATTTGTTCCTCCCTAAGATGTGTACTTTTTCTGTTGTATTTTCTGTAATATTTTATTTTTTGGAAATTCTTAGGTCATTTTTAATAAAACACTGAAAATATATCTTGTCCAGTATTTTTTTTTTTCATTTGCTTTTTTTTTTGTTTTGGAACACATTTAATACATTTTTCTACCAAAACACAAGGTTTGTTGACACAGGATGTGTCAAGATTTTAGGCTAAATTATATTTAATAATACATTTTATAAAAATACAGTTGAAGTCAAAAGTTTACACCCCCTTTCAGAATCTGCAAAATGTTATTATTTTACCAAATTAAGAAGGATCATACAAAATGCATGTTATTTTTTTATTTAGCACTGACCTGAATAAGATTTCACATGAAAGATGTTTACATAATAGTCCACAAGAGAAAATAATAGTTGAATTTATAAAAATTACCCTGTTCAAAAGTTTACATTCCCTTGATTTTTATAATAATGTGTTGTTACCTGAATGATGCACAGCTGTGTTTTTTAGTTTAGTGATAGTTGTTCATGAGTCCCTTGTTTGTTCTGAACAGTTAAACTGCCCGCTGTTCTTTAGGAAAATACTTCAGGTCCCACAAATTCTTTAGCATTTTTGTGTATTTGAACTGAGGACACACTGAGGGACTACTGCTCATGCAACTATTACAGAAGGTTCAAACGCACACTGATGCCCCTGAAGGAAAAACAATGCATTAAGATCCATTGTGTTTCCTTCTGTAATAGTTGCAAATGAGTCCCTTAGTTGTCCTCAGTGTGAAAAGATGGATCTCAAAATCAAACAGTCATTGTTGGAAAGGGTTCAAATACACAAACATGCTGATAAAACAAAGAATGTGCAGGACTTGAATAAAAGAGGGCAGTTTAACTGTTCAAGATCATATCATAACACAGTCTTTTTTATAAATTTAACTATTATTTTCTCTTGTGGACTATATAAACATCTTTTGTATTTTATTCAGGTCAGGTCTGTATAAAGGAATTGTAAAAAATAGTTTTAGATCGAATATTGTTTGTTTCCCATAAACACATCTGAATAACCAAATCATCTCCAATAAAACAGGTGTGTGTGTCAAGCATGGACCTTATCTCAATTGCACTATAAAGCCATAGCCTCAAAAACAATGTCAAGTGGAAGACTGTTTATTAGTACAAGCTGTGTGGTACAGCAGGGTAAGAGTGAATCATATGGAGACAAATACTTCATTTCAAATACATTTTCACTTTCAGTCTTCAAACAGCTTTACGTCTGGTCATCACTGGCCCAATAGAAAAAACTACAGGAAATCCCTGAGACCAAACAACTGAACAGCTCTAAATGTACACTGATTTTCCTGCCCTTATTTTGTGATTTAAAGGAATAATTTACCCACAAATAAACTTAGTCATCATTTTAATATTTTTAAGAGTTGGATTATAGCACTAGACCATATGTGTGTGTGTGTGTATATATATATATATATATATTTTTTTTTTTTATTTTATTTTTTTTTTTTCCCCTCAACTGCCATAAATGCAGCATTTTTGGCAATTGGCCCAATGGCTGACAAATAATCAATAAACTATGTCCATTATGATGATTTCTAGAGGATGTGCATTATTTCAAATGAACAAAGGAAAAAATATCAATACAATACGAACTTTATAGGCCATGGAGCTATTCAATTCTAAACAAACTAAGACAGTGTTTTTTTATTCTCAATCGTATAAAGTTTGTACTCTTACAAAATGACTATCCTTAGAAATATTTCCATTATTTCGAGTGAAAAGGCATTATCACTCATGCTCCGTTTACTCATTTACTCCAAAGTCCACCAATCAAGTAATGCTCCTCTAATCACAGCACTGTAGCTACACTGAAAGCAAACAATGTTGCATCGAACCATTTCTCTAAAATCAACATTTGAATGGACGTTTTAGTTACAGTGTAAAAAAACCTCTTAAAACTATATGTAGTTCAATTATTTCAATTTAGAGAGCCAAAATTTCATCCAGCAAGTTTTGATGCAGAAGTCAAAAGTTAGTTATATATACAGTATAACTAATATGTTAACATAATCTTTTTTTGTTTTGGCTGGAGTAGTTATGTAGAGTAGCAAAAATAAAAATGGAGCATCGATCAGCGGAAGGTGCATCATAATGTGTTGTGCCGTCTGCATCTGTCTTGCTGTGGTTTTATTCCTCTCCTGTGGTTAGTTTTGAGCTGTGCTCCTTCAGTAAAGCCTCAGCCTCTGCTCTCTTCACTAGACTGTTGGCTTTACCCTGGTAACGTCCAGCCTTCCCAGCTCCCTTACCCTGCAGCAGCTCTGACACCCTGCACACGACGACACAAACACAGGAGCACGTTTCAGAAGAGCGCAACATAATTCTACATGCAAATTTGGGGAAACAATTCATTCATATTTAAAGGGATAGTTCACCCAAAAATGAAAATTACCTCATGATTTAGGCTCTTTCAAGCTTTGTAATGGCAGTGAATGATTGTTGTGACTTTGAAGTCCAACAAAGCGCATTCATCCATCATTAAAGTGCTCCAAACAGCTCCGGGGGGTTAATAAAGGCCCTCTGAAGTGAATGGATGTGTTTGTATAAGAAAAAACATCCATATTTAAAACTTTAAAAAACATAATTTCTAGCTTCCGCTAACTGTCGTACATGCATTCACAAGAGAGTCTAGTTCCAGTGGACAACGTATATGATGTAGGTGTAGCTTAAAGGATTGGTTTACTTTCAGAACAAAGAAATTCGTAAAGAAATAGTTTTTTGAGGAAAAATTTTCAGGATTTCTCTCCATATAATGGATATGTATGGTGCCCCAAGTTTGAACTTTCATAATACAGATTAAATGCAGCTTCAAAAGGCTCTAAACGATCCCAGCCCAAGGAAGAAGGGTCTTATATAGTGAAACAATCGGTTATTTTCAAAACAAATTGACAATTTATATACTTTTTAACCTCAAATATTTGTCTTGTCTCGTCTCTGCGATGCGCATGCGTAGTCTGTGTGATCCAGGTCAGTACAGTTAGGTTATGCCGAAAAATCTTCATCTTTTCTTCCCCAACTTCAAAATCATCCTACATCAGTGCAAGAACCAACCCAGTGTTTACAAACTGAACATGCAAAGATTAAACGCTCTTTACAAAGAAAGGTAAAACAGCTCTGTAGGATGATTTTGAAGTTGAAGACGAAAATGAGATGGCAGTTTTTCGGCATACCCAAACTGTATAATAACTGATCGTTTTGCTAGATAAGAATCTTCTTCATAAACTGGGATTGTTTAGAGCCCTTTGAAGCTCATTTAATCTGCATTATGGAAGTTCAAACTTGGGTGCACTATACATATCTATTATATGGAGAGAAATATTTTCCTCAAAAAACATAATTTCTTTACGACTGAAGAAAGAAAGACATGAACATCTTGGATGACATGGGGGTGTGTGTACATTACCTGTAAATATTTGTTCTGAAAGTGAACTAATCCTTTAAACTCAGGTGAGAAGTGACAAACACGGAAGCTCAGAGAAGACAAGCCAATACGAGACTGCAGTGAAAGATTCTAATTTATAATGTTTTAAATATGGATATTTTTATTACGCAAAGGCATCGATTTGCTTCAGAAGGACTTTATTAACCCCTGGAGCTGTGTGGAGTACTTTTTATGATGGATGGATGTAATTTATTGGGCTTCAAAATCTCAACAGCCATTCGCTGCCATCGGAGCTAGGTAATAACTGATTACATGTAATCTGATGGAATATTGTTTGTTTCACATAAACACATCTGAATAACCTAATCAACTCCAATAAAACAGGTGTGTGTGTCAAGCGTGGACCTTACCTGAATTGCACTATAAAGCCATAGCCTCAAAAACAATGTCAAGTGGAAGACTGTTTATTAGTACAAGCTGTGTGGTACAGCAGGGTAAGAGTGAATCATATGGAGACAAATACTTCATTTCAAATACATTTTCACTTTCAGTCTTCAAACTGCTTTACGTTTGGTCATCACTGGCCCAATAAAAAAAAACTACAGGAAATCCCTGAGACCAAACAACTGAACAGCTCTAAATATACACACATTTTCCTGCACACAAATAAACTTAAGTCGTCATTTTAATATTTTTAAAATTTGGACTATAGCACTAGACCATATATGTATATACGTGCCATTCGCTGCCATCAGAGCTGGGTAGTAACTGATTACATAATCAGATAAAAAAATTAAGTACTTGTAATTAGAGTAAATTACTTTATGGATTACATGATTACATATTATTCACACAATAGCAATAAATTATTCATAATTCCTTGATTCTCCCTAATTCTCCCTTTTTTTCATCTTTCATCTTTACATTTTCCTTTCTATAGCCTACAGATTATATACATTCAGAAAGTCAGGTTTTGTGGACATTCACACATAGCCAGGTGGCGACACAGGATTTGATTTTATTTGAATTGGTATTTTAAAACAAAGACTGTAGAAATACAAAGACAGTTCACTTATGAATCAGAGAAACTGCAATGCCCAATACAGAGGAATAGTTCCACCTTCTAAATGAAAGAACCAAATTTCCTATAGAAACCCGAGGCTATAGACCAACCAATGCATATGCGAATAAAACATATTGTATTACTCTTTGCCTTTTTACATCATTATGGTAAAAGATAATCCTATTTAAATCAATGTGATAAACAATTCAAGTAAAACGTAATCCAAAAGTAATTTGTATTACCTTATATATTACCTTACATGTATAATGTAATGGATTAAGTTACTGACTACAAGTAACGGATTACAATTTGTAAGTAATCTACCCAGCTCTGCTGCCATTATAAAGCTTGAAAATACCAGGACATTGTATTTGTCTGAAAGAAGAAAGGCAAATAAATCATGGGGTAATTTTCATTTTTGGGTGAACTATCCCTTGAATACAGTATCAGTCTCTTAACATGCAGTGGTGCATAAAGTAAATAATTCTATAGCAAAGAAACAGTAGCGGAAAAAGCAAACGAAGCTGCAAGTAAACTAGATGGAAGAACGGATCATGCAAAGTTAAATTGTTTCACAGTTATGTCTGTGAAATAAGATGCATCACACACAGCTGTTCACTTTGACTGTCATTTGAACTCTTTCTTTTCATGCCAGTGATTATTACATTATCAAGTATTTGACATCTGATCACTTTACATGCAGGCAGACAGTCTTTGGGGCCATTCACACAGAACGCGTTTTTCCATTCCATGCTACTTTTCCGTTTATCCGTTTTTCTATGTAAACGTGCTTGACAAATGTGCATGACCGCTATGCTCATGTCTTTTGCAGCACCTCGGACAGGAGTGCCGATATTTAAGATGCCGTGTCAAGTTAAAAGAATTTCAACTTTTACACACAGCGCCACTCATCAATGTCAGTTCCAAAGCAGTGGACCAATCAGCGGGGCAAGCATTGCATGCTCCTGTTTACATTAGCAAGCTGGCATGACAACTGTTTTATCTGAAGGCAACATGGCGAAGGAGGCACTCATAGTGGCTGTGTCCGGATATTTCTTCAAGCGATTATCACAACTTGTTCCTTTAAAAAGGAGCTTGGAGAGACATATCTCTGAATGGCTCCTAAAAGTGGGTAGTTCTTGGGCAGATTATACTAGAGCCCGACCGATATATCGTTTTGCCGATTTTATCGGCCGATATGAGCCTGTCGCTGATATATCAGTATCGGCGAATCTGTCGCCGATCTGCTGCCGATATAAACTTTTTTTTGACAGAACATATAATGCAGATACAATGCTTGACATGGTGTAATTACTTAGTTTGCCCAGCAGAGCGCGCTCCATTGTTTACTTCTGGCAACCAGCCAACCTTTTCACTCAGTATGGAGGTCTCTTGTTCTGGCAACGGCATTCAAGCGGTGTTTCACAACTCAGTCCAGCAAAGTCTTACCGGTATGTTGCTAACTAGTTTGTTTCTGTAAAGTTTATAAACAATGACCCCATAGGTTTCCCATACATTGATAATATCCACAGTGTCGCCGGCACAGTGTCGCCTCTCTCGGCGTCTATTCTGTGCAGCGAGCGGGAGAGGAGCAGCGCATTTATTTGTCAATAAATGAATACACAACAGTGTTTCCAAGCACTCGTCGCTTACTGAGACTGTTTGTACTTATAAATATGAACATAGTTCGCCTGTTATGCGCATGATTTGTTATTCAGACGCAGGCAGTTCGATGTATGAGGCAAAAAAGTAAAAACGCCAAAACCACTGCATCAATTCGCTCTTTAGTGTAGATATATGTTGATTTTATCAGACGATGTCACAATTATAAATCAGGATTTGAGGAGTAAAGTGAGAGTGATTCCTGGTTAACGTATTGATAATGGTGATTGGCAGTAGCTTGCTTTCCAAACACAGCTACCTTATTTTCTTAATTCAAGTTATATATATATATATATCTATATATATATATATATATATATATATATATATATATATATCTATCTATATATATATATATATATATATATATATATCTATATATATATATATCTACAGCCACAATTGAGTGTCATTGCAAAAAATGTGTTTATATATCTATTATGTTTATTTATATACTGCATTCTATATACAGTACTAGTTAAGTTTGGACACACAATTGGGAACGTTTCTTTGTTCCCAATTGTGGTACTGTACTATAATATACACAAAGAAAATCGGACAATATATCGATATCGGTAATTTTTTACTCCCTGATATCGGTATCGGCATCGGCCCCCAAAAAAACCCATATCGGTCGGGCTCTAGATTATACCTGCACTTGAATAGTAGTATATTTATTATGCAAAATTCTAAGGCCTCTAAATTCTTAACATGACCAAACCATGATCAATTCCTTCTGATCGCAGTGTTGCCAGATTGGGCTTCTTTTGATAGTCTTGGACCGGAGAATAACGCATTGGGCGGGTAGACAAAATTTGGGCTGCTTTTAAAAAATTTAAACCGCCCAATCAGCTGCTTTTTCTTCGCTTTTATTATTTTCATGTTATTTTAATATGTCCGAGCTCAAAGTATCACAGTAAAATAATGTGTAGTGCAGTCATCAACTTTTTTCCTTAATGCAACCCATAGTTCAGTTTAACAGAGACCTGTCAATCAATTTACCGTCTTTTATGTTGGTGAGATGTGATGATTCGTGAGTGATGGGGTTTTGGCGCTAGAAAGGGCAAAATTTTGAATGTGCAGCTATATATTTATTCATTCATTTTATTTAAGTGATTGCGGTGGCAAAGTGGCCTAAGTTACACAATAAAAAGTCTACACGATAAAAAGTCTAAGTGACTCAAATCAACGTGGATTACATGTGGTGAGAGATGAGTAGAAGGCTTCAAAATATAATTGTAACTGAAATAAAAGAACAGTTGAATGAACAGTTAATTAGAAATCCAAACTGAATATGGGACTAGTATACGATGCTGTGCTGCATCTGAATATCTTTTAAACCGTCCAGACTCTGGTATACTTGGCACTGACAGCTGCTGGACTTGAACAGTTTTGGCTGAGCAAAGTTCTACATTATGTTCTAAAATGTGCACTTTGTGAAATACGTGTTGTTATTTCTGTCCGATAACGCACAAGACAAAGGTAAGCCCATTATTGTTAATTCTTATTATTTTATTTTTGCTGTTATCAAAATGTATCAATGAATAGCACATTTTTGGCTGTCGTGATGTATACATGAACGAGAGTAAATGCCAGCTAAATTACATTGCTTTCTGATCACTTTGCTTATTTTTACTGTGGAGATTTTACTGTTGGTTAAAGTCATTGGTTAAATTCTTGATTGCCACTTTGAAAAGATTCCTGGACATTTTCAGCATATTTTCAGACTCCCTTTAATATATTTGCCCTGTTTTGATCCATATTCCTGTGAAATTGATTATCTTTATTTTATTTTGTCATCATTATTTTTTTAAAGAGATAAAAAATGGTCTTTATCAACCTTGATTGACATGGCAATAAAATTCTATCACATTATTTTGGCAATTTAAAATTTTGGGCTGGTTTGGTGAGCTTTTGTGCTGGAAACTGTCAACCCGATCTGGCAACACTGTCTGATTGACAGTTTATTTTTAAAAGTCCTTGTAGTTTTTAATTCTAAAATGTCCCCCTTCAGGTTGTATCGTTAGTAATGTTTCAAAACGAACTACTACTTGACGGAATCAACTTAGCTTTACTTAATTTTCCATACATCATTTTTTAGAAAAAAAATAAATAAACATGTTAAAATGTGAGCATCAAATATGATTTTTGAGGAACATTTGTTGTTCACCTCTCAATCATTATTATATTACATTGCATTGTATGTTCTGACCCTACAATGAAAACTACAGAGATTTGATAATAAAACTAAACATTTAAAATCATAAGATATATATTGGTAGAGATTAGGGTTGCAAAAAGGTGGAGAATTTCCAGTAAATTTCTGAAACTTTCCAGAAATTTTAGAAAAAAAACTTTGTGACTTTTTGGAATGTTCCTGGGATTTTTGGAAAGCTTCCAGAAATTTTCCTGGAAATTTTCCACCCATTTGCCACCCTACTGTTATCCCGGACAGGCCCCCAATTTATGTTACGTCCCAGGTCTAGGGTCCAGGAGAATAACAGAAAGAATACAATTAGATTTTTTTTACTATTTATTTCAGGCTTAGAGTTAAAAATTGCCAGAATGAAAAGGAATAAATTGCCACTGGTCTTACCGAGGTCCCACTTCAGTGACAATATTCTCAGGTCCTGCAAGCAGAAACAGTCCGACACCCTTCTCCTCACCCACGGTCAAAAAGATCATTGTGTCCTACAAAAACACAGCAATGAGAGTTTAAACTACACAGCAGTCTCCAGAATGGACAATCTATAAATAAAATGAATAAAAACCTGAAATCCAATTTCATTTGCAATGATGTTCATGAACTCATTATCACCGTCTTTACTGTAAAAACAAAAAGGGTTATTTTTAGACAACTTGGATTGAACTTTAGAATATCCTGTTTCAATACATCAGGACATGGGTATACATAGTAGAATAAGTTAAAAACAGCCTTTCTTGTTGATTTGATTTATTCATAAACCTTCAACTAAAGCAGAAGTCTCCAAACTTGATCCTGGAGGGTCGGTGTCCTGCAGAGTTTAGCTCCAACTTGCCTCAACACACCTGGCTGGAAGTTTCAAGTATACCTCTTAAGACCTTGATTAGCTGCTTCAGTTGTGTTTGATTAGGGTTGGAGCTAAATTCTGTAGAACGCTGGCCCCCCAGGACCGAGTGTAGTGAACCCTGAACTAAAGGCTTAAACAGGCAAGTCAAACACACTTGTGTAAGCTGAAGAAGTTTCCTCTGTCCGGTTTGTTTTTGAAGTTCTGTGCTATCAGCACAGCCATTTCCCTCAGGATAATTAGATTACTCTGTCAGAGGAACATAAAGGGTAATGATTAATAATTGCAAAAGCGCAAAATTACTCCTTGTTTACAGAGACAGTAGCTCACCTTCTGAAGACGTTTGACCGTCTTCTGTAGCTTGTCCACGGCATCAACATGCTCATCTGCTCCTGTCCTAATCAACCACACCGACAAACATTAATTCATGCTAGAAGAAACTGACAAAGGATTTGACTTTAGTGGAAGTAACTCACTTAAGAAGGCCAGTCAGTGATTTTTCAATGTTGTAACTCTTTTCAGCATATTTCAGCACTCTGTTGCCAGCTATGAAGATCAGGTTGGTTTTATTCTTCTTTCCTTTTTCGGTCCCCAAAATCTTTATAACCTAAAGAGCACACACTGTTTGAGTGATTAAACAGAAGAATAGCTCTGAATAATGGACTAAAACCATTGCCCACAGGTTAACTTGGCAGATGAGTTAAAATGAGCTTGGCTGGTACAGGAGGGCTGACCTGAAGGTGACTGAGGTTGGACACATGAGTCCCACAGCACATGTTGGCATCTATGCCCTCAATGTCAATGATCCTGACAGGTCCAGCATGGTCATCAGGAAGACCACGGCTTCTCACCTGTTCATTAAGAATATTAAACATCTGGTTTGTTAGTGTTGCGCAAAGAAAAAGTAAATATACAGTCAAATCAAATATTATTCAGACACCAGATATAATTTTTGATATTTTTTTTATTGGTGGGTGCAGTACGCTACAGTTAAATTAAGCGAGGATAGCAAAATAAAGTAAACTGTGACATACTACACCCAAAAATTTTCCATACAGTGGACTACCAATAAAATTGATAAAAATGTGGGACCAAAATTGACACTTTCACCTGAACATGTTTTTTTACATGCCTTTTTTAATGACACAGTTTAACTCGTAGTTATTGTCATATTCTATTACCATTTTCTTAACTATAGCGAATAAACTGAAGGCGTCTGAATAAATTATGGTTCACTGTAATTCATTTGTGATTATCAAGATGAATTTGTTCTGACACAGTTTAACTCTGAGTTCTTGTCCTATTTTATTACCATTTTTTAAAACTAAAGCGAATAAACTGACAATGTGAGGAATGTTTAAGGTGTCTGAAGAAATTTTGGTTTGACTTAAAAATATAAAGATATATTTCACTGTAAGTCATCAAAAGATCCTAATAAATTAAAAAAAATTTAGAAAGGTCATGAAGATTTATAGGACTTTGCTGTCTATAATTGAGTAAAAAGGTAGAAAGTTTAGCCAAACTAAAAAAATAAATAAAATTAAATTAAAAAATATATAAAATATGTAAAATAAAAGCAAAATATAAAAGCAAATGGCAATTCAAATCACAATTTAAGATTATAGTTCTTATTCATTTTTCAATTTGCTTCTAATTTCAGCTTAGTTAAGTTTTATGGACACATTTCTAAAATGTTTTTAAAATATATTTATTATATTTTTTTATCCGCAAGAAAGCATTAACTCATTCAAAAGTAACAGTAAAGACATTTATAATGTTACAAAAAAATCTATTGGAAAAAAATTATATTTTGAGCCCTCTGTACTAATATTAAGAAGTACAACCGTTTTCAACATTTATAATAATTATAAATATTTCTTGAATAGCAAATCAGCATATTAGAATGATTTCTGAAGGACCATGTGACACTGAAGACCGGAGTAACGAATTGCATCACATTTAAAAAATACATTTTAAAGATAAAACAGAAACAGAAATGTATTTATTTTAAAATTATTTTAAACTCTAGTAATATTTTACCATATTACTGTATTTCTGATCAAATAAATGCAGCCTTGGTGAGCATAACAAACTAAAGGTGCACACATACCTTCTCCACAGCAGGATCATCAATGGACAGGAGGTTGACAGTAACTGGAATGTGTGCACGAATCCTCTCATTCACAGCCGCTTCCAAAGCCTCCATCTCTCTTGGTTTCACCGTGGCTGTATCCAGCTCTATGCTGCTACGTTGACGTCCTAATTCCCTGGATCATTTCATAACCAGTTGGATGGTTTAACATTTGGAATCGAATTCATTTCAGAGACATGAGAGTCAAAGCTCTTACCAAGAGGTAGTTTTATATCCAAACATTGTATCAGCCAAAGCGGTGATCAAGTGCTGACCTTTAAAAATGACAACAAGCATGTGAAAAACTTAGTTTGAGCTTCATTTAACCCTATTAAAGCCTACTGTATCATATCTGATATGCAAATATAACTCACTTTCTGAAATCATTAACATAGGAAAAACCTCACAAAAGAGAAGAAATTGTTGAATACAGTCATCATTTTTGTTTTCTTTGCACACAAAAAGTATTCTCATAGCTTTATAAAATTACGATCAAACCACTGATGTTACATGGACTATTTCAATTGTGTTGCTGTCTATGCAGGGTCATAATATTCTCAGATTTTATTAAAAACATATTCATTTTTGTTCCAAAGATGAACTAAGGTCTTACTGGTTTTGAATGACATGATTAACGACAGAATGACTATCCTTTTAAAGCAGTGTTAATTTTGACAGCAAATAGTCTTTTGACTTAAATGCCATTTAGTTTTAGTCATATTTTAGTCATCTGTATTGTTTTTAGTTTTTGTCAACTAAATATCATAAGATTTAAGTCGACTAAATCTACAGTAAATTTAGTCGGCTAAAATTAAATGGGTTTAGTTACAGTGCAATGCATTTATTAAGAATTTCTCTAAAATGTCCAAACTCATTATATAGGTTTGATATTAAGGTTTTATCATGATATCATGATTTTCTGTCTTTCTTTTGTTGCTTGATTAACATCAGTGACTCAGACAATAGCAACTAAATGTGGCTGCTATTCCTATAAAACCGAATGCAATGGATGCAATGTACTGATACACTTCCTCCCTACTGTTTACGTTCATTTAAGACCTAATCGGCTGTGTTTACGTGAATACTTGTCAAAAGGACAATTCGAGATAAATGTGTCCATTTTTCAGTTCATGCAACGCGAAAGAGTGTGAGACGTGCTTTCTGTGTGTATGCGTCAATGTCCTCGCTCAGAAAACAAGACCGAATTGAGTTCTCTCGCGACGTCAAATGTATCCATATGTCTGCACTTCTTCCACATATTGACATTTTTTAACGTTTGATAAGACGTGCAGCAAGTGTATTTAAGCTTGTGTCCCGTCGGTTTGTACGCATCTAACCTCCTACTACGCAACAGATTACTCTGAAACAATCTCTTTTCTAATTGTCCCTCCCTAATATTTTTGTCTTGTTTTCATTCGTTTACAAAAATGCCAATAGATTTTTGTCATAGATTTTGTCATTCAAGAAGAATTTTAGTTTGTTATCGTTTCGTTTTCGTCTGTGAAAAAAATGTTGTTGACAAAGTTTTTGACGAAAATTTTTCGTCAACGAAATTAACACTTTTTTAAAGTACATTCAAAGGTACACACTCATTCCTTCCTCACCTGAATGCTGCTGCATGTGGTCAAACCGACGTTCCCAGTCTAGCTTGATGTGGACCTCCTGACCCTCCTCCAGAGCAGAGCTGATGAAATGCACCGCCTCTGGACCCTGTCTCAACACACGCAGGACAGGGACACCTCCGACCATCCCATGATCATCAGGCTGGGAATGGGAAAAATAAGACATCATTTATTTTCAAATCAAGCTCATGCAAAGAATGTATATAATCAGGGATTGTTTAAACATTGTATCTAGTTATCTGGATGACATTAGAGAAGGGAAACTCACCTGTCCTCCACCCTCTGGGAACAGGATTGTGTCTTTCAGCTTCAGATTGAAGCCCTTCAGCTTTTCTTTCTTTCCATTATTCTCTAGGGTTAATTCTGCAGGCACGCAAGACACGACACTCGTGTCGAACTGTAAAAGAAAAGTAGACAAACAAAATGGAGATGGACTTTTTAAAATGCCTTAAATGTGACCTTGGACTACAAAACCAGTCTTAAGTAGCACAGGTATATTTGTAGCAATAGCCAAAATACACTGTATGGGTCAAAATTACCCATTTTTCTTTTATGCCAAAAATCATTAGGATATTAAGTAAAGATCATGTTCCACAAAGATATTTAGCAAATGTTCTAACATAAATATATTACAATTTATTTTTGAATAGTAATATGAATTGCTAAGAACTTCATTTTGGACAACTTAAAAGCAAGTTTATTAATATATGGATTTTTTTTTTGCACCCTCAGATTCCAGATTTTCAAATAGCTCTATCTCAGCCAAACATTGTCCTATCCTAATGTCATCAACTGTGGTAAAGTTAGTTTGATGTTTTACATTCATTAGACATTCGGTTTCATATCAATTAAACTCTTTGTGCCTGTTATTGTTTTAGCCAAAATTTAGACTGATAGACATAAATATATGTCCTTTACATTGCACATAAATTATTATTAGGGCCCGAGCACCGCGGTGCAAGGACCCTATTGGAATTGCTCCGTTTCTTATTATTCTTCTTCTTCCGATTCTTCTTCTTCTTCTCCGAAATGAATCGCATTTTAGAGGGCCTAAACACGCTCGAAAACTCATGAAACTTTGCACACGCGTCAGGACTGGCGAAAATTTACATCTGATATGGGTTTCAGAAGTGGGTGTGGCAAAATGGCTCTGTAGCGCCACCTAGAAAACTTTAACGGAGTGCCCCTCGAGCTACGTTTCACGTACGCGTACGAAACTCGGTACATATGGTGTATCACATATGGTGTATCACACCAATCCCTACAAAAAAGCCTCCTGGCACAACATCCCAAACCCAACAGGAAGTCCGTTATTTGTAATTTCCTGTACGGTTTTTGTGCAGTTTTTGCCATTTTCAGACCTCGTATTTTAACGAACTCCTCCTACAGTTTTTATTGGATCATCTTCAGATTTGGTGAGTGTGTTCATAAGGCCTTTGTGACACTAAATTGTGAAGCTTTTGAGTTTTCGTCGAAGGGCGTGTCTCTGGCGGCCTCACAAACTTTGATGTTTCGCCATGAAACAGGAAGTTGCTGTAACTCAGGCAAACAATATCCAATCTGCCCCAAACTTCACACGTTTATTAACATTCATGTCCTGAACACATGTCCATGCCAATATTTAGTCAGTCATAGCGCCACCTGCTGGCAACAGGAAGTAACATGTTTAACACTGTTATGGTCTCCCAGCAGCATATTAAAAAGCATCAGCAAGTGTAAAAAAGGCTAGCAACGTGTTATACACATTCTAAAACATGCTAGCAATACTTAGCTAAGTGCTAAAGGATGCTATTAATGCAATGAAACACAAGGTTACTGTAACTCAGGCAGGCAGTGTCTGATCTGCACCAAACTTCACATGTATGATAAGAGTCCTGACTTGAACACATCTAAAGGCCAATACTCTGTTACAATCATAGCGCCACCTGCTGGAAACAGGAAATTGCTATTTTTACACATGCAGTGTCTGATCTGCCCCAAAGTTCACTTGTTTGATAAGAGTCCTGACTTGAACACATCTAAAGGCCAATACTCTGTTACAATCATAGCGCCACCTGCTGGTAACATGAAAATTACTCAATAACTCAACCATACAAGGTTCAATCTGCACCAAACTTCATATGTCTGATGACAGTGCCGACCTGAAGATATCTACATGCCAATATCAAGTGATAGTGATAGCGCCACCATCTGGCAGCAGGAAGTTTGGCACATATAGAAGGAATATTTCAATCATTTTTTAATTTACCCCATTAAATGCATGAATTGGTCAATGTTTGCTGTGTTTCTAAAGCCACCGGTCGGCGGTGAGCCCGGGTGCGAGGGCCCTTTCATCGCTGCTTGCAGCTTTAATTATTATTTCTAGAATAAATTATTATTCCATACAATGCACAAGGCTTGTTTTTTTTAGATTAAGGTTTTATTGTTTTTATAAACAGTACTGAATCTGTATTTTTGTTATGTTTACTATACTGCACCCACTGAAATTCTTTAAACTCTGATACCATTTGAGATAAAGGTATCAAACCAACTGTAAAAATCTCTAAATATTAGTCTCTATAATGCACAAGGTTTGTTTTTTTTTTCTTTCAGATTATGGCTTTATTGTTTTTATAAACAGTACTAAAACTGTATTTTTGTTAGGTTTAATATACTGTACCCACTGAAATTTATTACACTCTGGCACCGTTTGAGAGACAGGTATCAACTGTAAAAATCTCTAAATATTATTCCCTGTCATACACAAGGCTTGTCTTTTCAGATTATTCCTGTTTTGTTTTTATATACAGTACTGAAACTGTATTTTTCATATGTTTAATATTCAGTAACGTTGTCAAGAGTTTAATGATTTTCAGTGGGTACAGTATATTAAACATATCAAAAATAAAGTTTCAGTACTGTATATACAAAATGAAAAAGGAATAATCTGAAAAAACAAGCCTTGTGCAAGTCAGGGAATAATATTTAGAGTTTTTTTACAGGTAAAGGTTTGGTACCTTTATTTCAAACGGTGCTGTCGTTTAATGGATTTCTATTATTTTATACAATAAAAGTTCTAAAAATATTATAAAACACATAAAATACTAATTGATGTGTATGTATTTTAAAGTCTTGTGCAATGACATGGATGTTTTTCTGAACATTTTAGAATTCGTTTTATAGTATAATGTCATGTATGCTTAATTATTATTATTTTTATTTTTTTTATAGAAATTAAGCATTGTGCAACATAAAGGACATATATTTCTGTCCAGAACTGGGTAGATTACTTACAAATTGTAATCAGTTACTGATTCCAGTTTACATGACAAAAATTGTAGTCAGTAATGTAATCACTTACATTACATATTTTAGGTAATCTAATCAGATTACTTTTAGATTACTTTCAGATTATTTTTGATTTAACTCGTTTATCACATTGATTTAAATAGGATTACCTTGTAGCATAATGATGTAAAAAATGCAAAGAGTAAGAAAATGTGTTCCATTTGTTGTAATTTACAACATGAAGTGCATTAAACATCTTATTACATCAAGGTTTCCCAAACTAGGGTTCGAACAGGAACTGCAGAGGGTTTGTGGGTTTAATGAAAAGCTAACAGTTAATTAAATCATTAAAAAAAAAAAAATTAAAATCAAACATTTTAAAACAAAGTCCTTTTCATAGAAAGTCTCTTAACTTGGTGGCCATATTTGCAACGCCTCCAGACAGCTCATACAAGACCAAGTCGTTGAACTCACAATTAAATTACATATATCAAATCAGCAACAAAAATCTTAAATTAATTGCCCCATGAATGTTGTTTCTTATGCTCAAATAGTATTTAAAAGACCAGAAAATGCGCATGCGCAGTCATAACATACCCACTGAATTATTGAAATATGTCATTTAAAATCTCAGGGGTACTTAAAGTAAGTATATTTGGTGAATAAGGTTTAGATGACAAAAAGTTTGGGAATGCCTGCATTGCATGTAAATAAGAAATAACATTGCATTTTGATGAGTATGAAAGGCAAAAGCCTTCCAAAGACACAATAATACATGGTTAAAAAAACCTACCTTGATAATTCAAAAATGAATGTGTTCATCAATAGCTGATGCAATGTTGAAACCCTTTTGCAAATCCAGTGGTCAAATGCTGTGTCGCCACCTGAATAATGACTAGTCTATGTGTGAATGTCCACAAAACTGGACTTTCTGAATGTATATAATTGGTAGGCTATTTTAGAAAGGAAAATTTAAAAATGAAGAGAAATTAGGGGGATTCAATGAATTATGAATAATTTATTGCTATTGTGTGAATAATATGTAACCCATAAAAAGTAACTGTAGTCTGATTACGAATACTTTAAAATGTAACTTACTCTAATTACAAGTACTTCATTTTTGGAATCTGATTACGTAATCCACATTACCTGTAATCAGTTCCTACCCAGTCAGATATGTCTATCTGACTATTTGTGGCTAAAAACAGGCGCAAAGAGTTTAGTTGATATGAAACCGAATGTTTAATGAATGTCTTATGACCGTTTTTGTGGTCCAGGCTCACATATAGTGCCGCAGTAATACATGTTTTAAACTCAAATTAATACAAATAAATCAAAATTAATAATATGTATAGAAGTATAATTTCTCCAGCTGTCAAGGCTGGACATGTGTGCTGCCATTGAAACAATGCCATAGGCGCTCAGACATTCAGATAACGCTCAACATACATTTCTCTGGCGCTACACATGCATTAAAGTGTCATAAAGTCTGTCAAAAACTCACACACCTCTTGCATATAACTGTCCCTCTGACACTGGAAAGCCATGTTTCAACAAATGTAAAGTAGCCTACAAGCTATGAGTATTTGCTACAGCAAACGCAACCGAAAGTTAAAAGCTGGCTTTTGTTTTCAAAATAAAAGTCGCAAACGCTCATGTTAATACTTCAGTTTGTGTGTGTATGCGTGTGTGTAAATTTATAAATACTACTACTTTAAATGGACAGGACAGGACTTTTATTTAAAATCAGGGTGTAAATAGCATATGGCCCCTCAATTCTTTTTTCTTTCTTTCTTTCTTTTTGTATGGGTCAAAATTATCACTTTTTTAATGCCAAAAATCATTAGGGTATAAAGTAAAATCATGTTCATGATCATGTTCCATTAAGATATTTAGTAAGTTTCCTACCGTAATTACATAAAAACTATTATAACTAATTTAAGATTAGTAATAGGCTTATGGATTGCTAAGAACTTCATTTGGACAACTTTAAAGGTGATTTTCTCAATATTTCTATTTTTTGGCACCCTCAGATTCCAGATTTTCAAATAGTTGTATCTCGGCCAAATATTGTTCTATCCTAACAATCCATACATCAGTGAAAAGCTTATTTATTCAGCAAATCTCAATGTATATCTCTCAATTTAAAAAAATCGACCCCTTATGACTGGTTTTGTGGTCCAGGACCACCTTTGTCTAGTTTTATGTAGGGGATGGCGGGGACTCACATTATTGACCAGAAGGTGGCGCAAGTGACCGCACATGACATTTAGTCTAACTTATTTAATAATAATAATAATAAAAAATAACAACCTACAAACGTTATATTTTTCAGTACTCATAGTATGTCAATACGCATGTTGCATATGCACTCCACGTGTATTATTTGACATATTTGTTATACTGTAATATATTTCAGGGAATATTATTAATATGCAATAAGAATAACGCAATAAATCACGGCCTATGGCAGTAAGTTTTCTCAACAAACAATCAATAACTGCATTCAACTGGAGACAACACCTCATTAACTGTGAAATGATATGGCACGACTTCGATTTTCCCATTCTCATCCTTTTTGCCCCCCACACCCACCCAAAACATGAGGTCTCGCCCCGCCTTCAGGGTGGTCAGTGAACACAAACCCTAGAAATCATCTTTGGCGATCTACGTGCTTCTTTAACCAACAATCCATCAACTTCATCCACTGATTTCTATGCAACTCCCAACACATGCGTGGTGAGCTTGCCATAGCCATAGGCTCTTGAAGACGTCTGCTCTGGCTCTATAGTTTCTCCAAGATGAAGCTCGAAGCACACTCATCCTGTGGGTTTGTGAAGACGAGCGGTTGTGGTAAGGGTTCCGACTGTGTTAAACAATTCATTCTCTGTTTTCGCCGCACGCGTTTCAATGTAACAACCTAAATTCGAATATTCGAGTGTCGTTGCATTAACAGCGGATACAATGTTTCATCTGTTGATCATCGCAACTTTCTGAATGCGTACAGTTGTTCTGATGCATACGTCTATGCTAGAGCTGCTTCTGGTGTAATGTTGCTGTCCTATCTGTTGCGAATTCAGCATTACGTGAATGCAAAAACGTGGACATGTTTGATTTATGTTTTGTTATTGAGTGCTGGCAGGATGATATTTGGAAGTTTTGAGGTTGGAATCTCTCTCAAGATGCCGATGTTAGCCTACTAGCATCTTCAGAGGCACGACTTCTTCTTTGAGGTACTTACAGGTATTGATGACTAAATAGACTTTGACTCTCCGTTTGTGTTAAACAAATCGGTTGAGATGAAATATAAGTAAAGGCCCTGGCTACAGATTACTGTACTATCCATGGATGTCGTACTGTAAATGTTATGGAAAAACCTGGAAATATCAGGGATTTTTAAATATTTTTTTCCTTCGTTGCAGGAACCTTGCAATAGTTGATTTAATGGTCATGTAATTATTTTTGCTTTCGTTTAATTTGTTTTTGTATGTTAAAAAAAACAACCAAAAAAAAAAAAAAACAACAACAACCAAAGATATGATTTAATGACTCTTTAAATCTAAAAAGTTTACTATAGAAACAACAACATGGACAATATTTAAATTCTATACTATTTTGTAATAAAAAAAATAAAATATAAAGAAGAATAATGAAATAAATAAATAAAATCAATAACAAGTTTGGGAATCCTAACATTAAGTATGAAATGCTTTTGTAAGTATCGAAAGGCTAAAATATGTATTCTATACTATTTTAATAAAACAAGTGCTATTAAAATATTAGTGTTATTAAAAATGAACTTTAAGTGCAAAATGACAGCAGAGATAATTGGAAAGAGTTTACAGTATGGTTCAGTAAATTACTTCTTTTAAGTTGTATAAATAAATTTGTTAATGTATTGTGAACATAATTTACAATATTATATTCATTAAAAACCTAAATTAACACATTATCTAAAATTTTAATATATATATATATATATATATATATATAATAATTTGGTTATTTTGTTAAAAACATTAATGTTAATAAATTAAATCTTATTGTAGATAATTATATTAATGAAAATGTTAGAATAGGAGTGCACAATGAAATTAAATCAGTTGATATATTTTTGAAAAAATATAATTGTAATGCATTTTAATTTATATTTGAATAACTTGGTAAAGTAAAAAAGGTACAATTTAATATATTTACTAGTCACGATTAATCGATTCGAACTAAAAGTTTATGTTTGCATACTATATGTGTGTGTACTGTGTATATTTATTATGTATATATAAGTACATACACACATGTATATTTAAAAAATATTTACATACATTTGTATGTATTTGTCTGTAAACACTTGTATATACTTTATATTATATATAAATCTAAATATTTTACATATAAATCTAACATTTTTCTTAATATATAGATGTATGTGTGCATATTTATATATACATAATAAATATACACAGTACACACACATAGCGTTCGAACACAAACCTTTATTTTAAATCGATAAAATTTATTAATTAATACATTTTTTTATTGCATTTTGAAGTTTGTACTTAATTGCGTTGTGTTTTATAGTTAGAGGAAATGTCTGTACAATAAATGGATAATTTCCGGGAAAAACAAAAACAGAACAATGAATTTATTCACTTATTGGTGTATTTATTTATTTCAGTGTAGTGTCATGTTTTTTTACCTCTTGTATCTTTAAATAATATTGTATACTTGGCTGCATGGCTGGAATATAAAGCATATGCTTCAGGAAGAAAAGGGTGTTTCTGGTTTGGTAGGTTGAAATAATGCTGCATTTGTCTAGATGGTTTCAGCGCAGGCGTTCTCAGATGACTAATGACTAAATGTAATTAGGATTAAGCAGGAGACATTTATTAGCTGGTGGGAAGACTGGAGCCTGTGGTGATCTCTGGGTAATTGGATGTCTCTCAGGTGTGTGTGCTCTAGAAGTCACTGGAAACACAAGGCCAGCAGCTGGGCTTCAGTCCCAGAGGGCTCAACTAGAGACTTAGAAATGTGAAAATCTGCTGTTTGCATGTCAAATATCTTCTCTGCAGAACGTTATTCTGCTTTGCATATCGCTTTTTCCTGTTGTATACAAATTCAGTTCATGTGAAGAGGACAGAGAGCGACATGGCAATCAAGTCTGAAGTTCACAGTCTAAATGGTTACTAATGTTTCTTATCAAAAATGGTTTAGCAGTGTCTGTTAATGAAGATGCACTTTGTGGCTCCTGACCTAAGGCTCACGTGCTTGTTTTTTTCCTGTGTGTTCTGTCTCTGTGGTTGTTGACACTCATATAACCAAGAGCTCCTGGCTGTTTATGGAAAATATGAGACATGCGCACTGTGTGAAGACACATGCTCCTAATATAGACTTTTACTGTGGAAAGTATAGTGCTGTCGAACGGCTGTGGATAGTTTGCCGCTGACACACTCCAGTTAAAGCATGACATGTATGTGTGGCGCAAAATCAAACTTATGCACTGCAAAACATGCCTTTTCGAAGTAAATAGAATGGATTATTGGAGTACGTTTTGTAAGAAA